>UFQX01000016.1:648841-669240 GCA_900497675.1 Arapaima gigas
AAAAAAAAAAAAAAAAAAAAAAAAAAAAAAAAAAAAAAAAAATTGCAGAAATTTGTAATTTAACTTCACTATCCAAACAGACAACACACAACAATAAATCTGCATCTGGGAACAAAATCTAAGCACACTCTAGTAAAAACGTTTAAATTGCACAAGTTGGAGTGAGAAGATGTAGTGTGGATTCCTGCTATGGTTCATTACTGGTCAGATTAAAAGTGGGAATTACCCCAGAGCATTAACTCCTGCTCTGGAGTTTTCAGTGTGAAACCATGTTCAGAAGCAAGTAGGAAGGATCAGGAAGTATGCGCAGCAGTCATAGCTCAGCTGTTCTCTTTATAGCATTGCATGTTGTGCTCACATTGTTTAAATGTATTGTGCGTTATTGCCATTGTCTTCCCCACATTAAGTGAAATGTACAATAATCTTTAACATTATTATATTATATTATATATTATTATTTCATTAAAAACACTAAACACATACACTCATGAGTTTTTTAAAATCTCACTCATGGTGTTTTAAATGCTTTATTTTATTCAGAAATCCTCAGTGTACTGTCATACAAATGTTTATTTTAGTGCTATTTGGGAATATTGGTCTGTGGTTTTGGATTAGGCTGAGAATGTATAGTTATGTAAAATGTATTTGTCAAAAATGCAATCTAGGCTCCTGCTCTATGAAAATTTAGTATCCGACATATTTTAAATAATGAAATGGACGTGGATAATGTGGGATGTCTCTATATGTATGTTCACTGAGACATGAATACACATATTTGTAATTATGCACTGACAGTGTGATATTTGAACCTGATAGTTGTAATGATGGACCTTGTCTGATTGTCATGTCACCTGCTGTCCCTTCTTTACCTTTAGGAGATGCCTACAGTGCTGAAATTGAGGACCTTTTTGAGCACCAGCGGCAGATCTCCAATAACTTCATATAAGCTCAGGGCTGCTGGGACTGGAGGGAGGGTTGGGTCAGATGGCACACTGTCTTCATAGGGGCAGACAGTGGCACCTGTAGATTCCCACAGGTCCACAGGCCCAGAAGAGCCAGACTCACTGAGATGCATTTACACCAGTAAGGAGACCTTTGTAAGAAGAATAATTCTACTAAAGAGGAAGGGTAGGTGTCACCATTGAGATTGGTTTTTTTACTTCACACAATAGGTTTTTAGTGTTTAGATCGAATACATACACCAAAGGCAGAGAAATTTGATTAAGTATGAATTTCTCCAAGTCACATACAACAAAATGTTTCCTGTAAGGGAAACAGTATAAAATGTAAGCTATTTTAGATGGACAGCATCTGGATTTTTAGAAAGCATTTATATCATTAAGTATTATAGGCCATGATGAGCAGGGGAAAAAATTCTTTATTAGACAAACATCCCATAATTTTGACATATTACAGTAGACAGACAGCAGTATTTCCATCACAAGTCTGACTGGACTATAATTCCCATAGAGATATTACTGCTTTGTTACAGAAGTGCTCTTTCTAAACATTTTTCACAAATTTATTAGGAAACTGCATTGAGTGTCTTGTGTGAAAGTTTTATATTTTTGTTGAATTTTTGAAATAGGAGTGTGTAACATTGCACACACAATTACATGGCAGATATAAAGGTTTTCAGAGCTGCAATTTTACGTGTTTTAAGCAAAAAAAAAAAATTCTGTTCAGAACAGGTCAATGACATAAACTAAAGGATGCACTTTATCCACTTAACTTCAGTATTATGACAGTTCTTCCAGGAAATGTGGCCCGGATGACACCCAGATTTCTACACAAAATAACCTTTCTATGTTTCTAGAGTTGGTAATATTATTTAAATATTTTTGTAACTAACAGACTGTGCAATGTTACTTTCTATAGTTATTTCACTTGTAGACTAAAAGGATTTTTATTTTCTAATATTAACATCTAAGGCTAAAGGACAATTGTAGATGCTGTTTATAAGGTATAGGTTAATTTATTAAAATTTTAGTGAACCATTTGTGCATTATAATTAATCAGTTTTGATGTGCTGCCTAGTAAAGCTCATTTGCAGTTCAATATTTGATCCATTAGAGTAAAACTTGTGCATGATTGCAAACTATTTTGTAATAACCTGACACAGGACTTGTTCTTTTTAAAAACATCTGGTTCAGGAAATGCAGAGGAAGTTTCCCCCCATACAGTATGGCTACATTTGGTTTCATAGTAGTTTGAGAAGCAGGGGGGAGAAGACCTCACTAGCTGGATTTGTGTGGACTGTGTTTAGCCCACTGGCCATCTTTATGACCAGCATACAAGACAGCCTGTGTCAGAAAAACATTTTACTTATTTCAAATTTATATAACAAACTGCTGTTTTATTTTAAACAGATGTGTCTTATAGTCACCAGAATTTTTTTTGTTTAATGTATGTTATATTATTTATTGTATTTTGAGTACCCCTTTCAAAATCCTCATTTAAACAAAAGGTACTTCTGCTATGAATGTTTTCTTTTCCATCTTTAAACGTTATAGCTGATGATAATCTTTTCTTCAACTGATTTCTTTAGAAGTTTCCATCAAACACTAACTGTCAACTGTATTCCACTATTAGCCATGCCTGTAGAAAACTGCATATTTTTCATGAGGCTTTGTGTGTTTTAAAGACAGAACACAGTTTAATGGACACTTTTAGCAGGCATGTAAGACTACTAATCCTGCATAGATGATGTACCTTCCAGTACCTAACAGTCTTCTCCATGGTTAACTCCAGAGTCCCCACTATATATCACAACATTTGAATTTTTGGGCTTTTTGTAAATGTCCCAAGATAAACTGCCGGCTACAGTGGCCCAATTGCTGGGTACTTATTTACTCTCCATGCTAATGGCATTCTTCTCAAACAAAGTTTTTAAATATGGTATTCCTGTATACACTGCTATGCTGCTGCAACCTTCAAAAGTAAATTATCATGAACAAGTCGTGCATGAAGATAATTCTGTTGAATTCTTAAACTATGCCTCAGAGCAGCCCGACAGGAATTGATTTTGATTATTATATTGTCCACAAACAGAAGATACACCTACTTCTGAACAATACAAAATATGGATGTTTCTGTGTATAGATATTTTTTAATGTATGAATAGGTGTCTAATATTTACAGTTACTTCAGTTTATATTGCCTTATATTACTTAGTTGCTGACATCCCTGTATGTTTGTTTTGTTTTTGCTTCAGTAGCTTCTTGGCCATGTTTTCACCTGTTAATCCATTCTCTTTATGTACTGTATTCTTGCTGTGGCTTCCCCCTGGGGCTTAACTGTGCTTTTCAGGGGGAGAAAAGTTTTGGGTGCAGCTGGGTTGTGTCACATACAGTTGCGTGACCCATGGGCAGAAGGCTTCTCACTCAGGGACTGGAATTGTTTGAGTTCCTCATTTCCACATTTTGACCTTTTCCTGTCTTGCCTGGTTGGCAGGGTGGATTGTCCACACCCAGGTTGGCAGAACCACAACAAAAGCAAACAGAGTTTGATATTGGTTCTGGCTGCAACCATTGTGCCTATGTGTGAAACAATGTTTAATGCATTATGTATTATTTGTTGGTTTATTGTTGTGGCGCTGTTCTTCTTGACCTCCAGACCAGTACCCATGTTGAAGTGGTGCCCAGGACACTCTTCTTCACTGTGAATCAATAAAGACATCCCAGCACCGCAGCCTATCTGTATCAATTGCCTTCCTGTTGTTGTACAAAGCAATACTCACTTAGTATTGTCATTCCATACATAGACACTCCTGAAGGCATACCATTAACTTCAAAGGGTTTTCACTGATCTAACAGACAGTTCTGAAGGAGAACACAGCAATCCTTCGGTATCCAAACTCTCTATATCTAAATTTCAGCTATAATGGCTCTTGAAAATGATCTGTATCTGAATGGAAACTTTTTCCATAACAAATTTTTATAAATACTCTGCGTGTTGTAATAAACAATACAATTGCAAAATTATTCAATGCCAGATGTGCGCATATGCACATCAGCATTGATCTCATCAGCTATTTCCATTGCTTTCACTTTGTCAAAACAGGTTTGCACCACGGCACTGCATTTAGCGTGAATTTAATTTTTAAATAAAGCTATTTAGTTAAAGGTCAGCTTTTGTGTGAAACAGATGGATGGCAGTTTACTTTGACACACATCTTTATTCCCTTTATTGAACATCTCATAACACTGAACTCCCACTGCGAACCCTCCACGTGCACTCTTTTGTCTTTCGTGAGTAATGTGCTGCCACTGGGGGGCGCTAACACATGAAATGGACTGTACTGTACCACAAATTATAAACATGCAAATCGATGACAATATTAAATGTTTTCTAATTAGGTAATTAGGAAAGTTACATGGGGTTTTTTTCTGGGAGTGTGTTGTTTTTTCTTTTTCCCTCATTTTAAATAATGGACAATAGGCACTTGGTGTCCAAACAATTCGGTATTCAACGCATTTTGAGGGATAAATTGGATTCGGATGTGAGAAATGACCATATTGCAATGTGTGCCACTACTATATTTAATATAACATTGATTGGAACGAAAGCTAGTTCACCAAAAGTCTTCATACAGACTTGCAGGCCTGTATAGAGCAACAGGTTTTTTTGTTGACTTCCTGGAATGATTATTTTGGAAGGATATTGCATTACACATTTTGAGAAATTAGTTGCCTAATGCAAATATATGATACGTTTGGATAAACTAGGAGTCTAAATCTGTCTTCTGCCATACAGAAACCTGGGTTGACCACTGTGAATTTGCCTCATATGTTTCCTTCTCATTTTCATTTGGGGGTCATATTTTCATACCACAAAACAAACAAAGCAGTTTGTGGAGCATGTGGTTCAGAAAAATGTAATTACATTTTTTGGAAAGGAGGTTGAGCTTCTTTCCCTTTTCCAAAACCAGAGACTAAATGAACAGATGGCACTGGAGTTAAACACCTCAGTTTATCAACACCTCTCTCTAAGGATGGAATTTGGAGGACATTGACCTGACAGGTCAGTGCTGCTAACCTCCGTTGGCCTGTGTCCTAGTTTAGCTTTAAAAGCTAGTGCATGTTTGTATTTTGTAGGCGTAATGCTACCTCAGCAGGGAGTCACAGGCCTAATGTAACTTGTGTAACTCATTCCCAGCTGTACCTCCTCCGTGATGTTATAGAGCAGCACCCCTTCACATCACAATACATTTTTGGCAATGAAATTTCATGAGCTTGGCAGACTTTTGTCCAGCTTGGATAAAAAGGTGCATATGTGCTAAGCTTAGAACTAATTTATAATGCCATTCACTCAAAATATATTAACTTTTCAAATGAAAAAGAGGTACCAAAGGATTTACTACCTTAAAGTGTCTCAGTTTCTAGGATCACCTAAATGTACAGGTACAAAAATTGAATGGGAAGGTTTTTTCTTTTCATATGGGTACTGTCGGTATATACGAATAATGTTTAGACAAAACTGACTAAACTGTAGAGGCTGGGTCTTCTTGACCACTCATCATCCATCCATCCATATATTCTGAAGCCACTTACTCTGATGGGTTCCAAACAAGATGAGCAAGACAGGCTATACTCCTCCTCCCAGTGTGATAATATTCAAGTGGGTTGTTCACCAAGCGACCCAAACCGCATCTATCTTTTCAGTTTCTCTGTATGAATCCCTTTACATCTACAACACTGCTGCTGTAAAATTTTTGCACTGCCACACTAACTTCACCCTGAAAAATTTAACCCAGTCCCTCAGAATCTCCTGGAAGGATAATTTGTTTACTGGTGTCAGGAGTTCCTCAAAGTTCTCCTTCAACCTACAACTGATGTCTACAGTTGACATCAGCATAACCCCACCATTCTGCTTTCCTCTACTAGTTGCCCAAACCTTTCTAAGAGGTTTGAAAGCTATTGACCATAGCCTTCCCAGACTCCTCCCACCTTCTCTGTGTCCAGTCCCTCACTGTTATCACTTACCGGTCGCTGTTTCTGAAAATACTGTAAAACAAACACGTATGTTAGGGTTTTGCATGCACCTTAAGTCTCTCCTCAGTCCTGCTCCCTGACAAGCATGTCACAGTGATTTTAGAAAATGAGGTAATAGTTATATGTTTAGAGGTTTTTTCTATAAAGACCCAGGTTTGTACGACCCTGTTGTTTTATTACACTTGAGCAGGCCACCCTGATCTGTTCCTGTAAGAAGTACTGTATAAATAAGTAAAAAATTGTTTAAGTATCTTAAGACTAAACATCACTTTGGAGAGAAACATTCAGATTTTTACCTCTGCAACCACTGCTACTGTGGCCTTTTTTGGCCAGCTGATAAGTTTCTACCAAGTCTGACATTCTTTGTAATAGTTATGCATCATTGACCTCCAACTTTTTCATGTTACAGTGAAATAACGTACATAGAAAAAGCAAACAATTTGCTGGACAAATATGGATAAACTTTTAACAGTTCAAAGACTACATTTTTGGTCAAAATATGGAATTACAGTGGTTAAACTTAATTTTTTTCAATATTATATTTACCGACCCTTTTTACAAATAAAAGGTGAATTCAAGATAAATGTTTTTATACCAGACCAAACAAAGCTAATGTTGATAGCTAGTCAGATTTGAATTACTGTACTCTAGATAGAGACACAGATGGGATTTCATAAATGACTAAGCTTCATATCAAGGATCTCCATTTTGTACTCCCTTGTATACCAGCTGTATAAGGGTGTTAAAACAATAAACAGTTCTTGATTCTTGAAATCATGTGTGGGGCTTGCAGCAGGAGTTCAGTGTTATGAGATGTTGAATAAAGGGAATAAAAATGTGTCAAAGTAACCTGTTGTCCACCTCTTTTTTTCACACAACAGCTAACATGTAAACAAATATGTTTATTTAAAAAAAAATGGAATGAGCAAGAAATGTGGTGATGCAATATGTTCAGACAAAGTGAAACAGGCAGAAACAGCTGATAACACCCATGTACACATGTGTCTGCCTTTGGATAAATTTGTAAAAGAACACAAGACAGTATATTACAATACATACAATATTACTCTATTACAGTATGCTGTATGGTACTGTAGTTTGTAGATTTTTTAATTTATTTGGATTTTTATTTACATGTTGATTTTTTTTTGCTATGAATAAGCTTTGGAAAGCCACCCACCACAACTCACTATCAACTGTATCAACTCATGTACAGTCATGAGTACTTCATTTTAAATGATTGTTTTTACTCTTTTTTACATAAATTTCATTACTGAATAAAAAACTTGGACTGGGAACTCCAAGTCCTTCTGTCACGTCTCTGAACAGGTCTGATCTCCGTACTGTGAACAGAAGGGTTGGTGTCCTGTATGTTGCACAGTGTGATGCTGCGTCTGCTACAAGGTGTTTTTACAGTGTTATAATAATATTTTGGAAAGTTGGTTTGGGCTTTTCAGATAGGCTGGGAATGCATTATTATTTTTTCCATTTAAAATAATGTAAAATAGGATCCTGGTATATGCAGCTTCAGTTTGCATAGCATTTTCAGGATTTTCGGAACAAATTGAGTGCATAAAATGGAGCTTACCTGTATTCAAGAGAGGTCCAGAGGGGCCCTATCACCTTGCAAGCAAAGGACTGAAGACTGAATCTTCATTCCTGCTGTTGTACCCTTGATCAAGGTAATTATTCTGAATTAAAAATAACACAACTCAAAATATTATTGGAAAGAAATTCACAAACATTCAAAAGCCGTTCAATGTGAAGTTTGATTTGACATCTTCCATTTTGCTGTTTAACCACAATCCAAACTTTCTTTCTGATGAGGTAATGGAATGTAGGATGTTCACACTAACATACTTAGCAATGAAAATGAATTTTAAACAGCTCATCTACAGCTGAAGTTCCCTCTGTAAATATGTAGATGTCCAAAGTGTTAAAATTCTTGAAATTGAAAAAAATGACCTTTGACCTACACAATTATTTAAAAACAATTTTGGAGGGTCAGGACACCATTTTGGAAGTTATTAGAAAATTGGTAGATAATATTGTACGATCAGACCTGCGATGCTCCGTTAATGATTGACCCCCAGCCCCTCACTGTAAGCAGTTGGAAGTGTGATGTTTCTGTGTGCTCTCACTGCCTGTATATATTTGCTGTGACCAATAAAAAATTCAGCTGATTTTAGGGGTGGTGCTGTGTGTGTTTTACAGAGCTTTGCTGATATTCTTCACATTTAGTTTGAGATTTTTGGATGACCAGAGAACTCATCTTAATTTCCCCTGTTTAAAATCATTTAAAACAGGATTCGGGTATACACTGCTTTTATTTGCGCAGTGTTTTCAGGCACAAATTATTCTGTAAGCCCTTCCAGCGGTTTTTCGTTATATCTAGTCTGAGAACACGTGCCGAGAAAATGAAGATTACAGTGTTGAGAAATATTTTTTTAAACTTTTTGTCTCCATCTTGTGGCTAAAATGAGGCAGCACAACTTTGTTTACAGCCCAATATCGTATGTGAAAATGCGCTTTTGTCCATAAAGCTGCACCAGTCAAATGCTTCGCAATACTGAGTGAGGTCTTGGAGGAATATTCCGATTGTTGAATGATATTTGAGAATTTTGTTTGAAGACAAAACACTGATCACTGTTTACTCAAGTTTGACATTTCTGACTGAAGGTGACGACAGAGTTTATATGAGAGTTAAATTTTACGTCAACACGTAGAACAGTGTTTCATTTATCATTACCTGTATAAATTTAAAAGTATATGAAAGTAAAACTCCAAAGCCTTTAAAATGCTACAATATATATAAACAATATATTAAAAAGACATTTAATGGCATATCAATAATTGTTAAATAATTGGAATATTTTTCATAGTATGTTTTCATTTCGTTGCTGAAATAAAGATTAGTTAAAAAGTTAATTTTATATCAGTTAAAAATGCAGCAACGACTTCTAATGTGTGCAATTTCACTTCTGTCCACAAGATGGCAGAATTCAAAGTTTTGACAATTTTTTTGACGTTTGATTTACTGGACAAATGTATGTAATTATTGACTGAAGTTTGAGGATAATGCAAGTTTATACTTTTAGTTTATACTTTACTTCAAAAAGTATTTTGTGTCTGATTTATTTTGTTTTATTTTATTTTGGTGTTTGCCTTCATCTGGTTTTGTTCTTTTTGTGCTGAAACTTGAAGGACAAATGATTTTACTAGAGTGTTGTGTATGGTATTTAAGGCCAGAATTACTTCATAAGATCTATTGTTAGATTAAAATTGTTTTGTGCAGTAGAATTACACATATTATTGAGTAGCTATATGCAAAGCACTTATTTAACATCTGAGGTAGATGAGTGCATTCAGTCAGTGACTCTGTTTCTTCTACATCCTTACAACCTATGTCCCAGGTAAGTGTCTGAAATCATGAGATAACAACGCTTTTCATTTTCCTTGTTATAGTAAAACAGTAAATATTGTAGCAAGGGGCACTGATGGAGAGAACAGAGAGACAAGCATGTTCTCCTACTACTACACCACCATCTAGTGAATACCCTGGAGATTTATGGCTCCCTGTGTTTCACTCCCTGAATACTGCTAGTTCAGTTTTAATTTGTGGATTTCTTTCACCTGAATTTTCAACACTGGGGTTTTAAATGGATTTTTAAATTCATATTCTGTTGACTCTCATCTGACACCATACACATATCTAGTCGGGGAAGATTTAAATAAAGGGTGATGGGGACATCCACCCTCCTCCCATAATAATATATCTCAAACAAAACAGCTTTAATAACATGAATATCCTTACGCTAACATAAATAAAGCCTACTTTATAAAGTGTATAGATTAAACGCTAGTGAACTGTGCAATGTGAATTTGAAGGGCAGCGGGGATATTGATTTTTCACCTTCATGCAGATGTCTTCAGAAGACATGCTGACCCAGCAATCATGTTCCTTCTAAAACTTTACAAGCCTTCCTCCATCATTTAAGACAAAATCTCCAAATTCAGTTTTTTTGGACCACAACAAAACTGTCTTGCAACTGCTTTAAAGCCTTTACTGTGGAAAAAGCAGCAACATGATTCCAGTTCCTCTGATCAGATCATAGAGCTGTGACAGATACTCCACTCGTCCTCTTTTCACCTACATGGTGTGTGAAAATGTATGCTTTTAAGGACATGAATTACTCTTAATATAAGAATGCACACTGTGGCAAAGTGTTATAGTCACAAACTCCGAGTAAATTTCACAAAGCTGAAATAGGGTACTACATTAGCCTGTATATATACAGTAGATATTCTTTGGCTAAATTCTGCATGAAGACCACATCCACCATTTACCAAACGTTTTAATGAAACTGCCTTTTTAATGATTACTTTAATTGTAGTACATCGGTGTTAGTTACCCTGTAGGGAAATTCTTTTTCATGCAGTAATATATTTGGCAGCTACTCCCTCAGCAGTGTTGTTTCAGTATTAGGTGTGTGTAATAACACTTCGCCAAAACTTTATTGATCCCTCTTGAGATGTAACACATAAGCCCTTTGCACCCGCATTCCCCGGCCTCTCTGAACAGAATTATAGAGCAATATGTACTGGAGGAATTGAACACTGTTAAGTGTATTGATGTTCACTGGAGAGAGTTGAAAATGTGCCTGTTATATAGAGGACATGCAGCGGTACAGCCTGGAATGTTCCAGTCAGAGAGGCATGTGGGGCTGGGGGTAATTCATTTGCGCAAGCTGACTGCTCAACAGCAGCCAAGCCAGAAGGGTTACAGTGGTCTCAAGAAAGGTGTGAAAAACCTCAGAGGGCGCTCTCATGAGTTTCTGTACCGTTGTTGTTGAGCAGCGTGTTGCCCCTGTCAAACTGGAGTTCACCAGCACAGACCCCCACAGCTTTTTGAAACTTAGCTCATGACTGTGGAAGATTGGATTTGTGACAGCATAGAAATGCAGCTGGCTTGTTTGAGATCAATGTTATTGCACTTTTGCTCTCCTTCTCTGGTTGGACTCAAAGTATTATGACTGCCCCCATAGGGTTTCCAGGTCCTCTGTTTTGCAGTTATAGGTGTTGTACAGGTTTGCCCTGAGACCTCTTAGTAGACTCCATGGGGAGTATTGGCATGGAGGTGGTACCGGGGAGGGAGGCACGATGTCAAAAGCAAAAGAATAAGTCAGGTGGGGATTATTCCCAAAGAGGCATTAATACAAATATGTGGCACAGAGGGTTAATGTCAGGAGGCATTGTTTCAGAGGTGGGTATGTTACCAAGGAGCAGCAGTGCTAAAAGGGGAATTATGCTGTAGGGGAGATGTAATTGGTGAAATGTGGAACAGTTGTAGAGTTAGTTTGCACCATTCGGCCTTCAGATTCCAGTGATGGTCTCACAGAGGTGACACTTCTTCCTATTTCAGTTTATGTGTGAAATGACCCCCCTGAGAAAGGCGGCGTTTGAAATGCATTAAATACGGGGCCGTGTTAAAGTAAAAAAGTACACAGCCAGTCCCACCCCAGCAGCTCACATAATAAGGAGCATCTTGGCATGAAGACATGCTTGAGCTGGATTGTCTATTGCACATCCTTTCAAGGGCAGGGCAGACCTGTTACTGCTGTGAGTCCGTGGTCAATGAGAGGGAACACACTTCAGCGAGATGGAGTCCGTGGCAGCAACCAGTCACTTATCTTGATACAAACATTGGTGATATCAGCCCAAGTCAACACTTACGTACACTACTGGTCCACTTCAAACAATCAGATAGAACATGGTGCCACATTATGATTTGTAGGAAAACTGTCTTTTTTTTTATTTCAAATATGTCCTTCTATATTTAAGTCTGGCTGATGGCTACTATCCAAGCACTTTCACTTACTGCTTTGTCCTGGATCCAGGATCACTGCAGTCTGGAGCCTATACCAGACTCATTGGACTATAGGCTATGAATCTACACTCTGGATGGGGCTCCAGTACATCACAGGTAACCACCCACATACACAATTTGTAGTGACCAATTAACCTGAAGCACATGTATTTGGACTGTGGGAGGAAACCCACATAGACATTGAAAAAACCATGGAAAAACTACACCGATTGACCCAGTTTCAAACTCACCCTCAAAAATCCCAAGTGCTGTGAGGCAGCAGTGCTACTCTGTGCCACCATGCCACCCCTCCTGCCTATTATACAAAATACCTTTTTGTCAATGAAGTGACACGACATAATAGATGTTCATGCAGAAACATGACTACAGGGCAAAATAATATCGCAACGTCAGTGTATTTACTACACGTACTTCTTTTGGGAAGTCGCTCAGATTTAAAGTAAATTTACATCTGTTAATTATATCTATTAATGTGTTAATTAAATAAACATAAAATCTAATCAAATACCGGATTGACTGAATTGTCCAGTATTTCAAAAATGAACACAAAAATTTTTCACTAGAACTTCGCCTGTCTAAATAAAATGGGTAAAATGCAAGAGAGGGATTAAGAGAAAAGGGCTACAGGCCTACAATGAAACTCCCTTTCTGCTAAACCAAGGGCCACTACATAGGACTTGTCCTCCCAATAGGAACTAGCTGGACTGCTGTGAATCAGTCTTTATATGATGGGTGATCATTCTGCTGTCCTTCCTGGTGGTGATTTTATGGCCAGCAGTTTCTATCTGACCTCGAATTAGTGGCCATGTTGCCAGTAAAGGGGATATACTGTTCAGGTAAATGGTGCTGCTCAATATCTGTGGAAAGAGTGCTGAGACTGAGAATGAGGTAGACATAAGGAAAGTCCATGCTGGGAACAGAAGCTTGTGGAAGCCCTCTTCTTGTCATCAGTCCATAATCCATGAATCCAGTTTGCTCCCCAGTGAGTCCTGAACCTTCATTCACTGACTAATACACCAGGACTCTTGTTCACTACCCCTTCTCAGAACCCTTCGTCTTTGGCTGCAGTGACTCCCTTTGTGTCCTTCAGGGTTTCTCAAAGGTAGCAGCGGCTCAGCGGGGCACCAGCAGCGAGAAGCAGTTGACAGTAGGAGGTTGCGTATCATATCACAGCCCCATCTAGTATTGTGGCTTCCAGTCGACCGGTTTTTGTGGCGCTCCATGGGCATTCAGGAGAGTACAAACCAATCAGAATGGCAAGGATGGGACCCAGTGTAAAAAAAGAAATCTGTGTAAATACTAATGGATCAAATATAGGAGGACTGGGATAAAATTCACTGAAATCTGAAGTAAATTAAACACCCAAACTTTTTTGCTAAATTTATAATGGGGTGCTTTTAGAACATTGTTTGTATAATGCTGAAGTCTACATGATGGAGAACAGATGAGTCTAACAGGCCCTCGATCACGGTCAGCTGCAGCACTCGGACTCAGTCCTCTGTAGCAGCTGCACAGCAGCATGAAGAAGGTTGCAGAAATTTGAACTGTGATGTCTGCGGTGCAGCAGCAGTCAGATGGTGCAGAGGGACATGCGAAGTGCTGTCTTCTCTGCAGTAGCAGCAGCAGCAGCAGCGTGGCCTGCCAGCCATGATGAACAGCCATGCTCCTACTCCTCATTTCCTTCTCCGTTCCGATAAGCGTTACAGTGCGCAGGGTCTCAGCCAGCGGAACAAATTGACGGATTGCTTGACGCTGCTGGTTTGCTCCGCATACAAAACAAAGGCTTCTGGTGTTAAAAGTCCTCCCAAAGTTGAATGACCTTATCTGGAGAAAATGCTGAACTGACAGCAGTCCTGCATGGATTTAGTTTAGTCCATTAGTCCCATATAATATCTTAATGCAGTCCAAGATGTGTGACCTCTGAATGGGTTGGATCCCAGCCTGCCTAGAATCCTGTTTAGATTCAGTTTTGATCAATGGTCCTTATAATCTATTTAGGATCTGTCTTCACTTGTTGCACTTCATCCTAGTGCATTCTGGTTATATATTGCATATCCCTACAAATGGCTATAACAGTTAAGGAACACGAATTAATAATTAGTATAAAAGTCGAACTGGCTCCAGAGTATAACTTTCTTTTGTAATCATTATAATATGTGTTGCTTTGGCTTTATCAATATTAGTTCTATGGCATGTTATAGTTTATAACGTTTCCATGCATCAACAAGGAGAATTCATCGGAGTTTGTAAAGACAAATTTTGGTTGTCTGCTGTTAGATCAATCAGGGATGGATGGTATAAATGCAGGAACATGAGATATGGCGTTTGTTCTCTACAAACCCCTCCCCTCAGCTGCCTTGCTGTTTGTCTTACCTGCCAGACTGTTGTTGTGATTATGGATGTCATACAACAATAAACTGTTGGGATCAATATCTCTGAAATTAAACTAAAAATGAATTTCCGCCTCAGGCTCCAATCTTATGAGGGTTTTTCCTTTCTTGGACCAGTGTAGCTCATTTTGTTGCGAAACTCAGCAGAGGCTGGATGAGCACCAAAAGCACAGCGGCAAACTAGGCCACTGAATATGTCATAAGGGAAACTCACTTTGGTCAGTCTGAGTTGGGAAAAGAACATGCTGATGAAGTAGCCTGTTGAGGTCCAGCTTTGGAAATGTGGTGGAAATAGTGCTTTGGATCAATAATCTATTAGAAGTCCAATTATGACTTGGTCCTAATGTCACACTTATCTGTATTTTTAATTTCAAGGGTGACACAAACGGTCTTGCATGGGTGGCCACGTGTGGTCTGGTGCTGAACTCTGACTCGCCCAGGTGTGTCCCAGGTGAACAAAGCTGACAGATCTTCTTAGAGAAGATGCTGGGATGTGCTCTCTCTCTCTCTCTCTCTCTCTCTCTCTCTCTCTCTCTCTCTGTCTGTCTCTCTCTCTCTCTCTCTCTCTCTCTCTTTGTCTCTAAACCAACACAACGAGAATTTTTACAAAGTCAATGAATGCAGGATCTGAAGTCTCCCAAATAAAAAAAAATCTGATTTTGATTCTGACTTTAAATGTGAAAACATCTTGGTATGGATGGTGTTACAGACAGAAAATGGTTTAAATATTTTTTGCTCATGGTTCACTGCCACCTCCAAAGACAATGTTAACACAATGCCATCGAACCTGTCCTGTATTGGATGACCCAGAGGAATCACTGTTCAGGAGTCCATGTCCCAGACACCACCTGCTCTCATGCCCACTTGGCTCTTCCCGGACCCAAGCCTCCACAGATTGTTTTGTTTTGGGATCTGAAAGTGACCAATCAATGGGTAATGAATGCTTGGTAATGTGCCCGGCACAGATGACACAGGGGAAGTCAGTGCAGGCCCGCCCAGCACTGACAGCACGCTTCATCTTGGGCCTCACTCAGTTTAGTTTGCTGCAGTTGAGGGTGTTGCCTGTGTTTCCCTGCGAGACGAGACTTCAGTCACTCTGACTGATGGAGTCTTGTCCATTTTTTGGCTCTGCGTGGGAACAAGTCATAGAGGCAAAATGTGCAATGCATTTGTGCTGAATTTTTCTGCCCAGCAACTTATACTGGGAAATATACTGCGGGCCAAAGTCTGACATCAGTCATCTGAACATTATTGATTTTTTCACATTGACACATGACAAGCTTTCTACCACATCTGGACAAGGCAACAAGGACACTTTTGGAGATGAAATGTTGATTTGAAGGAACAGAGGTGTGTGGTCAACAACAGTACCTATTCAGCCTTTCCTTTCAAGGTTCATCTGAGAAACCAAAGTTAATTTTCCTGAAATATCCCTAACATTCTAAAATGCCTATTTCAGAATGATAAAGAACACTTTAAACACCAATTACCTAATTACCAAATAGTTAATGCATTTGTGTGTTTATATGCAGTTACTTTTTTATTTAGTATACATTACGTTTCTTTCCTTATTAATAGTAATAGAAATGAATATTTAATAGTCAAATTTATGTAAAAAAATTAAGAAAAGGAAACAATATAAAATAGAAAAATAGTAAAGTGTACCTTCTGTCATGGGCTGTTACTGTAATGAACTGTTATTGGGGTCTTATTGACTGAACACAAGTTAGCAAAGTGCAAACTGCATTTGAACCTGAGCTACATGACACAAAGACTGACAACATGGATGCTGGGCACAGTGCTGCACTCAGCTTCACGCTTGTACTCATCCCAATTTCCAGTGTTTCTCCAACGTGTTTCTGTTTTGCTCAGATAAAACTCATTATACTGGGACTTCTCTACTTGAATATCGAGTTGGATATTAATATCTACTGCTTGTTATACTGGAAACTCAGGAAAACCAGGAGCTTAAATACTGGGGTATAATAAATAATGCAAGCATCTATATAGCTTAGTAATGAACACCCTTGGTTATCAAAAGAAATGTCAGATTTTCTGTCATCTATGAGCAGTCCAGTCTGTAAGTGTGCTCTACTGAGACAGTTTGGCAAAATTACATCTTGGATGGGCAATGCTGGTTGGACTCAGGAGAAGTGATTAAATCTCAAGTCTCTGATATCTGCATACCCAAAGGCATTAAGTCACATTCACTTTATCTACCAAGTCTTCATGCGTCCCATCCTTCTTGAAATGGACAGGATAGGCACTGCTAGTGTTTGTAGTGGTGCTGGGATTGGTGCTGATAGTGGTTCGGATGCGATTTCTGGGCTGCCCCATCTCGTGGTCATATCAATTCCATTTTTGTCCATTTTGAGTGAAATCTGTGGCTCTGCTATTTGCTCTCTCCAAGCTCATTCACAACTATTTATTAACCTTATTTCCTGAGAACAGCCAGAAAGAACAAATACTATTAAGGTGGCCAATCAATATGCAAGCATCACTGCTGCTCTCCCTTCTTTCTCACAATAGATTTATTCATGCTTTCTGAAGGGCATAAATCACATATTCATTTCTTAAATTACACAAAACATGATGGATGGTGTTGTGGACAGCACCATTAAAGCTCAGCGATGTAAAAAAAGTAAATATTAGTTGAACTGGCAGGTGAAAATAGTGAAAACTAATTTCCTCCCCATTTTCAGATGTAATTGTTTAAATGCTGAGAAAAAGGTCTGTAGTCTACGGAGAAGTGTCTACAGTAAAACCATTTAGACTGAATGGTCAGTTTGGAAACCTCTTCTGCACATAAAATGAAACAACTTTAAAAAAGGCAACTTGTTAAAAGATCAAACAAAATTATGTGAAAGAACATGTGCATAACAAGCTGCAAGCTCCAGGTCTTAATAAGGTGCAGATAAATAATGTTCTGCTCACACACCTCTCAAGCTGCAATTCTGCTTCAAAAAACTTCTGGCCTAGAAGATCACATTAGTTGTCCCATTATTTAAAAAAACTTTTTTATAGTGGGCCACTTGATGTGATCTTCTATGCCTGTGCCACGTATTTTATGGGCTATTTCGGGTGAAGCATTTCAAAGATCAGAGAAATATCGGTAGCATTCATCAGTTTCCAAACCCAGTGTCCGACTGTAATTTGCCAAGGACGTTTTCAAATGGGTGTCATGCCAGGTGATCTATGGCCTCCTTGAATTCCAGCCTCCTAAATACCCTGTGTCCCAAATTACTGTTGTTCTCACATGGAAGATATAGCAGACAGGGGCTCTTGAAATGTTGTAAAAAATGCATTTCTTATTTTCTTTTGAACTGGAATCATGGCTCTGGGGTGTACTCACATGTAGTTTCACACCCTGACACCCAGTGATTCCAGGAGAGGCTCCAGACCACCACTGCCCCGACCAGCATAGAGCAGTTACCCATAATGGGTGGATGTATTTCATTATGAAAAGCTCTGAGTAGAACATGTATCTTTTTCACAGGTTCAACTGTAACTCTCCTACAGGGTTTCAAAACAGATATACTTTGGAGTCAGTTACAGCAAAAATTAAGTCTAACTTTCACTGACCAGCTTATCATCAGAGAAGAAAGTAGTATAAATGAAAGCAAAGGGTTTGTATTTATGCTATGAAGGATATGGCAACTGTTAATGTTTTAATGTTCCAATGTTCTCATACACCTTTTGTATAATATGAAAATGGTGTAAAATTTTGCATTTTGCACAGAACAAAGAAGTCAACTATAGTGATGACTGATGGTGAAAAGACATGTACTGCAGCCCCAAAGCAGCCCCCAAAGGAGTCTGGAAGTCTCTGGTAAGAGATACGTATTACAGGCCTGCCGTTGTTAGCTTCTGGACTGGGGAATGACTGCGCTGTTAGCAAGGAGACAGAGGTCATCAGAGCTGGAGGAGCCCAGAGACCATTATGAAGGCTTAATGGTTTGCGAAGAAAGATCCCATCAACTTCCGAGGAAATTCATCTTTCTGTGTAGCACTATACATCTCTCACTCAGCATTTAGCACAGGAAGGGCAATCTTTAATACCGCAGATGATTGGGGGTTTTGTTCAGGCATGCACATTTTTCTCCCTTTTCCCCTTTTTAAGTGACATTATACTGTGGGTTCCCTGTGGACCTGTAATGGTGCTTGACGTGACAGCGCTTCTAGGAGCTTGACAAGCCAAAGGCACAGAGATCTGTATGTTATACTGGGTTGGTACACAGGGGAGGCAGTAGTGATCTGCTAGAATGGTGCTGTTTCCCCTGGCACAGTTGCTGGAGGTGCTCTCTGTGTGGTGTGCCTTGGAAACCCAGCCCAGGTCGTATGGGGGGGCACCAGGGCTATTTGGCCCACACTTCACTCTACAAGTGGTCTTCACCGCAGTCAGTTCAGTGTTTCAGTTTAATTTTCTGTGTGTTATTGCTGTGGTTAAGTGCCGTCAAGTTGATATCGGCTCATGGTGAATCTATGGATAGTTGTCCCAAATTATGTTTGGTCTGTCTGTTATTATTTATACACCATAACACAATATAACATAGAAGCTAGTTTAGTGCAGTACCTAAAGCTACAGCTAAATGAAGTCATACTGTTATCCATCCACCCATCCATTCATTTTTCTTATTCACTTCTCCTGGTCAGGTTTGTGAGACTATCCTGGAATCACTGGGTGCCAGGCTATGAAACAGGCCCTGGACGGGACGTCAGTGCATTGCAGGGTGGCCACACACACCCATTCACACTCATACTCACACACTTTGGCCAATTTAGAATGACCAATTAACCTGTAACACACATTTTTGGACTGTTGAAGGAAACCCACACAGACACGGGCAGCACATGAAAACTTCACACCAGACTGAGCCAGTTTCAAACTCATACCTGTATACTGTTTTGTATTTACGAAATCAAATTTTCTTCATTTCTTGCATTAAAATATTTTATACTCCACTTCCCAAACAATGATATGGCCTGGCAAGGTTCAAAGTTCAAGTTTCACTTTACTATCATTGTGACTTAAAGAGTCATTACAAAACATTACACGGACCATACAACACACAACACAAGATAAATCGAACAGGTCAGTAGGCAAATAGGCAAAATGCATAGAAACAGATAAATAATAAATATATCATTTATAAGTACATAATACATAAATATTACATAAAGTAAGAATAAATAAAAGATCAGCGTAACAGTGTTGATGGTGCAGTTGTTGGAGGGGGGTCAGTAGCGATAGCGGTAGTGGTAGCGATCAGTCCCTATGCTGTCCAGAATTCAGCAGCCCGACAGCCTGAGGGAAAAAGTTGCACCGGATCCTGGTGGTGTTGACCCGCAAGCTGTGACAGCATCTTCCGGACAGCAGCGGTGAAATCAGGCATAAAATGTGAAATAGCCTGAGATGGGGGAGGCACACCAAATCTCCACTCCTGCTGGAACACTCTGGAACCTGGGAACAAGGCACTCTGAACTCTTTAATGGGCCACGTTTTTACTGTCACCTCCTGGCCACCAAGGTGGGACCCACAGTGCACAGCAACCTGCTGTTTCCAGCACTTCGGACTTCATGAACCTGCAGCTGCTGAGCACCAGTCAATGATATCCCACAACTAACTACTAACTGGAGTAACTCATCTTCAGTATTACTGTAATCACAATAAATAAATTGTCTCTACTTACTGGCAGAAAACCAAATTCTGTGGCAGTTTTAATTAACAAGACAAAAGCTCATTTTGCTCACTAATGGGAAGCACTACAGTCCAGAAACGCACATTATTTATCTCCTACGTCATCTGCACGCTGCATTTGTCCGCAAAACCATCGGCTCTCATGTAAGTTTTGGTTTACAAGTTTTGAAACTGTTGAACAACAATTAAGGGGGAAAAAAACGACAAAAATGCAAAGGAAAAATTAACTAATTAAACAACGACGCAAAGAAGAAACGTTGACTTAACGGGACATAGTGCATATTTTCTGCATTGATTACGCGCCACCAAAGTAACTGTAGATAATGGTCGATATGAAGTTACGCACAGTTAATTTAATTGTCCTGATATGAGAAATGAACACGGTGGTTTATGAGAGAATATGATCGGGAGGAGTGGGGGGGGGGGGGGGG
>UFQX01000016.1:669329-816919 GCA_900497675.1 Arapaima gigas
GGGGGGGGGGGGGGGGGTGCGCCAGCTCGCACAGCCACAGAGAATCTTCGCTGTACTTCACGGTCATTTACAAAACATCAGCGCGATTATTTTATTGACCTTAAGGTGTCTGAGGAAACCTTAAGTGTTCTCAAACACTTCTGAGACTTGAACCTGCGACTTTTTGAGCCAGTTCTTTCAATACTACAGTATTACAGTACATAGTACAGTACAGTACTTTCGTTGTGACTTTTGTGAAGGACAAAACACATCTAACAGAAAACATTTCTATTATAGGTATATTTCATCAGTATGTCGAAGAGCTGGTTTTGTTCCAGTTCCACTTAAGTGGTTAAAGAAACAGCTTCAATGTTTTGCGTCATTAAGTTAATAAGCCGACATTTCAGCCAGGAGGGTCCCGCAGCTGTGTGGAATTTGTCCAAGTCAGACAGTTTATACTGGCACGGCGGACGTGCAATTTTGTACATAATACATTATCTTCATTAGGTATCGATTATAATGTTCCGCAGTGTCCTGCCTTATTTAATATAAACACGCCATACCTGCACAGTTGGAGCCCCGCCCACCTCAAGCCCTATTTGATGCATGTAATTAATATTCAAGCAGCTCTGTTTCGATTGGTTACCGAGGAGCGCGAGCGGGACCATAAAGCAAAATCACTACATAAGTTGCGCAAGATCGTAATAAGAACGCGCGAGGGACAGTCCCCAAGCAGGTCCCCTGAGATTTCTGGAAGACACGGTCAAGTGCACCGGCAGAGATCCCCCTGGAGGCTGTAAGTACCCCGCTTCTCTCGCTCGTCCTCGCTGCCTCAGTGCTCAGTTGGCGCGGCTTTCCACCGCACCGCAACGCCAGGTGTGTGTTTGGCCGGCCAGGTGTCACCATCAATGCTGCGCGATCCCGGGACAGCTGACACAACTTGGGAAGTGAGGATGTAGTGGAAACTCACCGCACTGTTTTTTTTGCAGCAGCCACAGAGAAGAAAAAGGTTTGTCTCTTATTTCTGTTGGATGAGACATCAGAACAATGTGGCTAGACTGGGGTATGTATGTGACTGTGGGTATTGCGTAAGAGGCAGATAAATTGGAAGCCATGGCACTTGTGCACTGGGTATTTTTTTTTGCATCGGAAACGTCAGTGATTTAAAAAAAATGTCTGATTTGTACAGTTGTGTACTTTTAGTTAAGCCCAAGAATCTGAAAAAATAGGCAACAGTGTTTGCAGGTGAGAAGCACTGCCGAAACATAGGCAGAGAAGGTTTGAACAGATGACATTCCTGCCCTCGTGCAGAGAACCGGCAACAATACACCTAAGAAAGGACTGCACATTCCTGCACAAGTATAAGACTTGTTTACCCCTGGGATTAGAACTTTGTGACATGTTTGGAAACACCTACACAGAGCACCTAGACAGGATGTCCTTGGTGCAGTGTGTAGAGCACAGTGTTGTCTGTACTGTTTGAGTGAAACAAATATGCAATGCAGGCTGGCTGGTACTGCATGACCAGAGGTGACTCCTCACAAAGCTAAGGTGTCTCCCTCAGCTGCCGCCGCAGTCTGCCCTTACACAGGGCTACTTATACCCTGTTCTCTAACATGAAGTCTGGCTATTTGCAATTTATGAGGATGCGTTAAGGTTCGTGCCTGATTTCTCTTCATCTGGAAGATATATAGCTGTTTTCTAAAATACTCTTGCTGTGTAAATGACATTAAAGAACCACTGTGATAAATTTACCATCTAAATGAATCCAGTCATTCTGTTTTAATAATGCTGCATTTTCTTTCAGTTTGATTATTGTGAAGTTTGGTTGTTGAGCATCTGTACATCACATTCTGTATAATCATATATGCTCTGTGAGCAGTACTCTGAATTACATAAGTTTTGCAGAATGCTTTTCTCTGGGTTTTGCTGAACGGATTCTTTAATATGAAGCAGAAATATTAGGACCATAAGGCACAAGGTCCAGAAAAGACAGCGGAGGGACTTCAAGATGAGATGCGAATAGAATATTTTAATGTTTTTTTAGGGAAAGCTGCACTCAGTTAAAAAAAAAAAACAGTCTTTACAGTGCCATGCCATCTGCAGAATCCCCCAAGGTTTTATCCCCCTAGGTGAGTAAAATGTCACCAGGCTTCTGCTTTGCTGCCTGCACTGTGGGTCCAGTGTATAACCCAGCCATATATGTTGGCGGTGTTGTTCTCACTGGTTTCTTGTGACAAATTCTCAGTGTGAGATTCAGTGTGCAGCTGGAACAGGGTCTCAAAGTTCTCCAGAACTACACATACTGCAAGCACAAATAAAGGAATGCTAGTTACATCATACGTAGTCAAATCTTTTACACACGGCTGAACTTTGCCTATTGTACACGTAGGCTGTTTTTCTCCATTCTCTTGACTGACATGAACAAAAATCACTAAATTGCTGAGAATGAAAAAAGTGGCTTAGACTAATAGGGCATGTAGTGAGAGTCTGCTGACAGGTAGGTGAGAGTGTTATGTGTGGTGATGATTAAGCTTATTTGAGGCTACAAGTAGTCCTCTAGTTACAATGTACTCAACATACGGTGAACTCACTCAGACAGGGGTCAGACAGACAAACAAACAAATCAATAAATAAAAGCAATGATTTAAAAATTTAACTTAACTTCCAAATTCTGATAAGCGAATGAGCATCTTATAGCTAATTAAAACATGCCTGCATGAATATCTTGTAATATATAATGTACAGTACCTGTGCAGTACAGGTATGGCATTGTAGTATGTGCTGACAGCTGTAAAAAAACACATTCAGTACTACAACACGATTGGGCACTTACTGCTTATTCTGGAGATGAAAAACATTATGAAAATATTATGAAAATGCATTAAAACATTCCACATGTGTAGCTGTATTGTATGCATGTGTAACATAGTATAATATTTATGTGAGGTGAACACTATATAAGACTGTGCTACATTCTTTCCCCTACCTATGCATAGCCAGGAGCCATTTTCTCACACCTGCTCCACTGTAGCCCTGCCCCTCTCCTTCGCCCTCACATGAACAAACGATTTTGCAACACAGTGTTAAGTTGTTCTCACCATTATATCACACAAAGACATGGACACAGTGGGTTAATTCATCAAACATCCTCCCTTTATTGTGGATCTCACAGTACCAAACTCAGAACAAAAACCCTACATGACATGACACTCACGAGCAGTAAAAATCTTCCCACAACTGCTGCAGTCTCCCTCATATCACCAGACCTGTACCAGCCACACAACTGACTGGTTACCAGGAAGCTCTGCTTACTGACGGAGCAGTTGCAAGAGATCACGTCAATTATACATACTAGATCTCACTGTTGCATGTTCTGAACATACTGTACTTTCTAAAAAGAAACTTTAGCAGAGAATACAGTACTGAATTATTTAAAAAGTAGTGCATGCTCACAGGTTAAAGTGTGTTGCTACCAGGAGAGGGTGTTTGCACATTTACAGGTTCAACCATGTTCATACTTAGAGCTGCTGATGTGTCATTTGTCCTGTTTTGTTCACAGGTGATGATGAATACTGTGGACTGGCTGCTATTTATGACTGCTCTCAGTGTGTCCTGCGGTCAGCGAACTGAGCCCATGTTTATGGCTGTTACTGACATCATCTTGCCCCCTGACTACCACAACAACCCTACTCAGCTGAACTATGGGATGGCTGTGACGGATGTAGATGGTGATGGGGATCTGGAGATTCTGGTAGCAGGGTGAGTGAGGCAGGAAATTGCTGATGGTACATTGACAGGTACCTTAACTAGTTAGTTACTGTGTTTTACAACCTGTTTTATGAATACATAGATTTGCTACTCCAACATGGCACACAGCCCTATCATGTGCGAAATCCACAAAGTGCTACAGATCAAATGAGATGACATATAAAATATAAAAATAGTAAATTCTGACATAATGTTCTGTAAAGCCCATAAAAAGTACTGGGCATGTGTTTTTTGGCCGGTTGCAGCTCAGCAGCAGAATGTAATTGTTGTACCTTGATTGAGAATCAAACCTGAGACAGCAGTACACAAAAGTGTAGTGTCTTAGTTGCTCTGCCATAAGCTACCACTCTGACCAGTCAGGGATTAGGTTTACGAATGATCCTTTCCATAACTTGTAATATGTATTTTGGTTGAGGCCAACTAGACTGCTGCTGAGGTACGAGTGTCGATAGCCGTCAGCCATTTACAAAAAATAGGGTTGTGAGCACATCTCCCGTTTAAAATTGTGCAAAAAAAGCATTGCATGGTTATTAAATAGAACACAGAAATATAATTCATCTGCGCATGACTGAACCATGGATAACTTTGAATATTGAAATGACAGCGCAGTGCATCACAATGCTTTAATGTGTTTTCTGGAATTTGAATTCAGAACATGGAGAACAAACTGTTGAAAAGTCATGTTGTGTTTAATCAATTTATAACCAGTATTAGGCCACATACAGGCAGAGGCAGCACATCGAGAGACTGCACACATGTCCATTTACATAGAACAGGTGGTTAAGGGCCAGGTAGTGTATAATAGACAGTGTAAAACAGATATAGTAATGTACACTGTTTATTAAGTTCCAGAAGGGTGTCTGAACAAGAGAATTTAGGTTGTGGGTCAACAAGAAATGATAGGGTGGCAAATCAAACTTTATGTTAAATAAATTTGGATTAATTAAGTGAACTTGTAATAAGTTTGTACCAGAATAGATGTGTTAAAGTGTACAGGGTGGATTTAAATTTAAAACACAGCAGCAATGTTTGAGGAAACATTCTACAAAGATGCACTGGGGAAACATACATTCTGTGAATGTGGTTCAAATTTTGCTCTTGAATACATAACTCAGTGTAGAAAGAAATAACATTTGCACATACACTCACAGGCCACTTTATTAGGTACACTATTCTAATTTCAGCTAGGACATCCCTTTGGTCTCAGAATAGCCTGAATTTCCCTTGGTATGAATTCTACAAGGTGTTGCAAACATTCAAAGATGACAGATTCTGGTCCATGCTGTCATGATTGCATCATGTAATTGCTGCAGATTTGTTAGCTACACATTCATACTGCCAATCAGCTGCTGTACCACATCCCAAAGATGCTCTATTGGATTCAGATCTGGTGACTGGGGAGGCCATTGAAGTACATTGAACTTGTCATCATGTTCATGGAACCAGGTGGAGATGACTTGTGCTTTGTGACAGGGCACATAATTATGCTGGAAGTAGCCATTATAAGATGGGTCAATTGTGGCCATAAAAGGACGCACATGATCAGCAACAGTACTCAGGCTGTGGGATTGAAATGATGCTTGACTGGTATTAGGAGGCCCAGTGAGTGCCAAGAAAACATTTCAAACACACCATTACACCACCACCACCAGCCTGAACTGCTGACGTAATTCAAGTTGAGTCCATGGCTTCATACTGTGCATGCCAAATTCTCACCCTACCATTTGCGTATCACAGCAAAAATTGAGATTCATCAGACCAAGTGACTTTTAAGATCTTCAAATGCCCGGTTTCAGTGAGCAATTTCCTACTATTGGCTGAAAGGAGTGGAACCCGATGTGGTCTTCTGCTGTTGTAGCCCATCTGATTCAAGGTTCAATGTGTCGTGCATTCACTGATGGTTTTCTGCCCACCACTGTTGCAACAAGCGGTTATCTGAGTTATTGTTGCCTTCCTCTCAGCTTTAATGAGTCTGGCCATTCTCCTCCGACCTCTCTCATCCACAAGGCGTTTCTGCCCACAAGGTGGTTGTCAGTGGATGTTTTTTGTTTTTCACACCATTCTGTGTCGACTCTGGAGGCTACTGTGTGTGAAAATCCCAGGAAAGCAGCAGTTTCTGAAATACTAAAAACACCCCATCTGGGACAGTAAGATCACATTTTCCCTATTCTGAAGTTTGATGGCAACATTGACTGAACCTCAGAACTTGTGTCTGTGTGATTTTTTGCAGTGTGATGCTGCTGCCACATGATTGGCTGATTAAATAATTGCACGAACAAGCAGGTTTTCCTAATATGACTTCAGTTGATATAGCAAGAGATGGCTTGGCTTGTTTCCAAGTCCATAGTGACATTGTTTTTCTAACTCTGTCAGTTCATTTCAGTGTTTGAAATAATTTGTTTTAGTTCCATTAAAGTTTTTTATAGAAACATTAAAAAGTTATGATGAATGTAGATTTAGTAAGGAACACGTAAATGATGTGCCATTTTTTGCATTGTGCACTGTTTTCTTAAAATATTGTGTATATATACTAATAAATGTAGGAAATTCACACAAAGTATACTTTCCATCAAGTCATATGCTACATGAATGCGGTGTGTGGTATATCAGCCAGATCAGCATTTCAAGTATCAGTTATTGTTCAGTTGAGTGTTAGAATGGGCAAAACGAGTAACCTTACCAACTCTGAGCATAAAAAGATAGTTGGCATTAGGTGTGCCAATTCTGCCATCTCCAAAACAGCTGTAGTCCTGGGCTTTTCATGCAGAATGATTTCAAAGGTTTGCTAAGAATGGTATGCAAAGCAAAAAGTACTAGTGATCAGCAATCCCGCAGAAGAAAACACAGGGAGACCCTTTTCCTCATAGGGGTCAAAGCAGAATGGCAAAAATCTTGCAAGCAAACAGACAGGTCACAATCATGCAAATCACATTTGATTTCAACATTGGTGTGCAGAATATCCTTTGAGAATGCGCCACTTATGAGACTTTATCTTGAATGGGCTACAACACCCAAAGACCATGTCAGATGTCAATGCTATCAGCAAAGAACTAGAAAGTGTGTTTCACAGGAGCATCAAACTGGACCACTGAGGAGTGGAAAAAGTTGCCTGGGCAGATGAATCCAGGTTCCTGTTGCATCTTGTCGATGGAAGGATCAGAATTTGGCACATGTAACATGAGTCCATGGAGCCATCCTGTTTGGTGTCAATAGTACAGGCCATTGGTGGCAGTGTAATGCTGTGTGGAATGTTTTCCTGAATGTTTCCCACATTATGGTCCCTGATACCCTACTGAAGAACATCTTAAAGACATGGTATATCTGAACATCATTGCTGATCAAGTTGTTCTCATCATGGCTACAGTTCATCCACGCTCAGATGGACACTTCCAGCTTGATAATGCACAATTTCACAAGGCCCGTATCATCACTGCATGGTTCCAGGAACATGATAGTGAGTTCTCATTACATCAATGGCCTGCACAGTCCTCAAATCTCAACCCTATCAAGTATCTTTAGGAGGTGGAAAGGGCTGTTAGCAGCGAGATTGTGCATCAAATTTGCTGCATTTACACAATGCAGTCATTTCCAAATGATATAACACTCTTGCACAACACATCTAGAATCTTGTACAGTCCAGGCACAGATGAATGTAAGCTGTTCTGAAGGCTAAAGGAGTTGCAACACACCACTAAATAGTATAGCTAATAAACTGAAAAGTGGGTGTATGCGGGAATAATAAAATGTACGTTTAATATACATGAAGGTTCAAGGTTCACGTTATTGTCATTCTGCCCTTCTACACATTAGTTTGAGGAAAGGTTCATAAATGCCAAAAAAAAACAAAACCCCAAAACAAAAACATTACAGCGTATCTCAGTGGTAAGGTACAGTTAAAATGTAAGGTACAAAAAAGGCATTTTAACAGGGATCTAACAGATGTCAAAGAAGTTTAAATTTTAATCAAAAATGCCACACTGCTCCAGAGAGAAAGACCCTTTACTAAAGATGTGTTGTTCCCTTTTGATTATAGTTGAGACTTTGGGACAATAAAGGACTTTATTTCTTGAGATCCAGCAGAGTAATCTGGAACAAGGCCAAGGAGAACCCAAGAAGTAATAAATGAAAAAAATTAAATAGATTTGATAGCACTCTGTTATGCCACAGTAGGAATGTGAGATCAAAGGGAAGAGGCCAGAACCATGTGTCCTCAGGCTTTCAGTGCAAGTTACACAACCAGTGTTTTATAAGCTAAGTTGTTTATACAAGTGAAAGATAAGTTGAAACATTTTAAAAAGATCAGGATTCTTCTGTATTTATTTGGACATTTTTAGCTCAGATTAGTATTTAAGCTTCCTTCGTGTTCTTCCTTCATCCTCCATGCATTTTGTTTCCCACTGTTTTTCAGGTACAATGGACCAAACCTGGTGCTTAAATATGATCGAAGCAAGGGGAAGCTCTTCAACATTGCAGTGGATGACCGCAGATCACCGTACTACGCCCTGAGAGATCGTCAAGGGAATACTATCGGTGTTACTGCGTGTGACATTGATGGAGATGGCAGGGAAGAGATATACTTCCTCAACACCAACAATGCTTTTTCGGGTACTAGTTAGTAGGATAATATGCCAGAGCATTTTCAAGAAATTATTTTGTTAATGAGTAATATGTTTGTTTTATCCAAGTAGGTCGATTTCCACAGAAACTTCTTTTTCTTCTAAGTTTTTCGGTGACTGTTTAAAGACATTTTAAACCTATTTTACAGTTACACTGTGCACATCCAGTTGGCCTTCAGAATTACAAATGTGGACAAAATTAAACTTTTAGAGGAAGGCGCATTTATTTAAGTTGCAATGATATGAAATAGTAACAACACAGAGTGTAGCATTGTTTTTAGTTTGGTCAACGTGCAATTTCAAATATATTAATATTCTTATTCTAAGGTCAAGCAACATACGCTGATAAACTGTTCAAGTTCCGCAATGGGCGGTTTGAGGACCTCCTGAGTGATGAGGTCAATGAGGACAGGGATGTGGCTAATCGTGTGGCTGGGCGCTCAGTGGCCTGTGTTGACAGAAAGGTAAGTCTGTTTTCTTTTCTTCTATCCCATTTAGTCTCAGTCTTCTTAAATGTTACTGACTTAGGCCTGTTTGCGTCAAGCTTCGATTTTTCCACCATTTCTGCATTAGCTTTGTTCAAGAACTAACTATGCTTAGTAACTCGTGTCGATTTGCCAGATAATTATGTGATTTTGAGACTGCAGCCAGGCATAACAGTGACTTTTCTGTCCCTTACCTTAGACCTTTTCATTTGTTGGACACGTTCTGTACCAAACCAACTTTAAGTGCTAAGTTTACATATGAAATGTGACAACAATTTGGTTTATGTCCCAAATGCAGTAACCTGCAAGATCTATTTTTTCTAGTGCAGTATACAAGGCAGCACTTATATACGCTAATTGGTAATGGGTTCTGTCCCAGTGTTAATTGATATGATCTGGGGTCAAATTTTCAAAGAATTAAATTAGTTCAGTGATATTGCTGATATGTTCCGATCTGTTACTCTACTGTCTGTCACATAAAAACACACAATGACTCAAAGGGTGACCTGGACCAGGTGGTTTTTATGAAGTTCCCTGTAAAGTAAATCCTCTGCTCAACCCCACTAAGTTTCTTTATACAGAGGCAGGTGAATGTTGTCTGTTGGTAGATGGAGCAGTTTGACCTATAGTGGTTGACCCCAGCAACCCTGTTTGATGGTAGTGTTAATTACCTGTGCGCCTGAGATTGGAGCCTGCTGAAAGGTGCAGCTCCCAGCTGTAAACCACTCTTTTAAAGCTTCTTATGACAGCTAGGCAGTGCTTCAGCATGGTGTCTGCCGGCTGGGTTTGAGCCAGTTTTTTCTGGGATGTTGGTTCCCCAAGAGCATGTTCTGTGGGATTGGTCTTCCATTGCTAGTTACTGACCCCTGACTTCACACTAGTGGTAGCACCTAGCTGGCATGCAGCACTTGTAGGATACAAAATGTGACTTTTTGCAGTGCTGAGATGTCCGTGACTTGTGTCACATTGTCCCCAGATGCGCTGCAGGAAACTGGTGTCCCGTGTGAATCCGTTTCTCTGCCCAAGAGAAAGCCTACATCTCATTGAAATGTAATGCACAACCCCATCTCTGTGGTGGTGTCTGAACGTGCCTTTCTGCAGGGACTCTGGTTGATAATGGAGTGTGAAATTAAGATCTAAAGAAGGAAGCACGAGAGTCAGGCTGCTGGGGGTGTGGAGGGAAGGTCCTACTGTGTCTGTAGCATTGGTTTATTGCTCACAGCATAGTAGCATCAAACAGACTTGTGTGGGTGCTTCATACTGGGCAAGAGGGTAAGGGTGTGAGCAATGAAACACACGTGAGAACAGGGGTCTCCCTGTGGCCCTCAAGTGGAGGTCGAGCAATAGGGTTGATCCACCTGAGCTTCAGCAACACAGCCCTCAGAGCAGGTGGCTGGCAATCAGAAACCATTAGGATAATACATTTATTTCAGTAATGATTAAAACTGATGTGTCAATCCATGTGAGAGAACAGAATTATGGTGCAGTTCAGTTATTCTGGTATAATTTGCTTTATTTGCTTTCATGTGCCCTAAAACAGACATGTCCTTTCCTACCTTTACTTTCTCAGGGCACGGGGCGCTATTCCATCTACATTGCCAACTATGCTAGCGGGAACGTGGGACCCCATGCCCTCATCGAGATGGACGAGGCAGCCAGCGACCTGTCCAAGGGAGTTATCACCCTAACCAATGTGGCTGAGGAAGCGGGTGTCAAGAAGTTCACAGGTCAGGGCACACGAAGTTCACAAAAAGCCTGACTTCACTTTTTCAGTACGGCTGACAGGGCGTACACCTGTCTTACCTGCAGAGTTGTAAGTGAGCTTGAGATCATGAATCAGTTCTATTTAACAGTGTTAGGCCATCTATCTATACGGCATGGTTGTCTGTGCATGTCTTCTAATGTGTACAGTAACCTTCTGCCATTAGTCTACATGTAGTTGGTGAGGGTGAGCAAGGGGTAGGTGACCTTTGCTCCCTCTTTCTCTCAGATAACCTGTCATACAGTGGTCAGTACAGCTGAGTTGAGTTATGGGAGCTTTACTGGTGACAGCTGGCTCTGATGGAGGTGGCCACAGCCACAGCTTTACTTTTGGCCCAGTCAGCGAGTTGCAGTGCTGAAAGTCACTGGGAAATGCAAGGGCAGTGGGGGTTGTATTTCAGAACTGACTGGTTCATTGGGCCCAAAGCTCCATTAATCAGGGCTTTGCGTGGGTCCAGGCAGGCCTCCAAGTGGGGGTGTGAAGAGGGCTGTCAGTTCCCTGCACACTGGGGGACACATGGAGGATGGGGACAGTTGTCGTATGATTTGTCCTGAGGATGGAAGACAAGGATAACACAGCGTGAAAGAGGTAGAAACGCTGACCATCTCACAGTCAGGTGGTAGCTATAGAGTATAACCCCTGGTGTGTGAGGTGCTGGTGCAAAAAGTGATGCTGCAGTGTGGAGAGTAGGAGCAAGGCAGGATGCTAAGGCTCGGTCCTTGCGGTTTGCTTGGGATCGACGGCCTCATTGGCTTGTGATTAATAAGCCATGACGGTATGGGAGTCGAGTCATATTTTAATAGTAACAGTTCCCTAAAGAGTCATTAAACTGCTCCTGGCCCAAAAGACTGATGGTATTTATCTCAGCAGATAAAAAGAGACAGTCAGTTCAGGACTGCCATGATGCGGGCGTGAGTTTCCTTAGTGCTGAAGATAACTGTATATCTCTGTCTCTGCTTCCCTATCTCTCTCCTCATTCTCTTCCTCCATCTCTCTCTGTCACTCGCCTCTATGCCTCCTGCTATCTCTATTTCTCTTTCTCTCTTAGCTGTCACTCTTACTTTCCTGTTTCTTCTTGGCTATGCAGCATTTATAAGGTATTTATGATCCCTCAGGGTAAGATTTGACCACTGTTATTATAACTGGCTGAGGAGTAGAAGGAGAGAATGTAACAGACAAAGTATGAAAACTGTTATAAGAAGGACTCCCATCACTGTAGGGCTGACATGGCAATCTCTGCATGGTGGAGGATGTGGATGCATCAGTAGGATTCCATAACACATCGGAAATTGCCTGGAAAGCAGGCAGTAATGAGTGCAGGGTTTGCTGGGTAATGGCGCATATTCTTTTCTATCTTCACAGGGGGTCGGGGTGTGGTGGTTGGGCCAATCGTTAGCCAGACTCGCTCCGACATCTTCTGTGACAATGAGTATGGGCCCAACTTCTTGTTCCGCAACAACGGGGATGGCACCTTCACAGATGTGGCGGCACAGGCAGGTGAGCGAGGTGGGAAGAGGAGTGGGAGCACCCTTTTTGTCTTTGATCCAAGGACCTTCACTACTTGTGTGTTCTACTACAGGGGTTGAGGATCCAGCACAGCATGGCCGAGGGGTGGCACTGGCTGACTTCAACCGGGATGGGAAAACAGACATTGTGTATGGTAATTGGAATGGGCCACACCGCCTTTTCCTGCAGCTCAGTGCCAGTAGGAAACAGAGATTCAAGGTATGCTTCTGGAAGTGGGGATGGTGTTTGTACTGGTTGGAGGAAGCAAGCTGAGAGGCTTTGGGAGAAAATTTGAAAGAAAGATTTTATGTTGTAGAATTATTATATGCAGTAAAATGTTACAAAAGTGATGTGATGTAAATATGGGCAAGCATCCCGCTGATCCTTTTTTCAACACCTCCATATCTGTGTCTGGATTAGAGAATATTCAATCACTGTATTTCAGTGTGGGGTCTGTCTGATTTGGTTTGGCTTGGTTTTGGACAGAGAAGCCTCATAACAATACTCATGCTTGGCTGACATGATCTCTGCTGTTTAAGTGGTTTTGTCACTCCACAAAGTTGACTATTAAAACTCAGCTGATTAAAAAACTTTTGGAGGTAAACCATAACTATAGATTGATGTTGTTTGATTGCAATTAAAAAGTATAAATTCCCCTACCTACTTTGACTGGTCTGATGATATTCCCTCTATAAATATGTCCTTTCTGGTATTAAAGCTTTAGGAAGGTTAGGGGGATCATGAAGAAGGATTATACATAAACTTACACAAACACATACAAACACCAATCAGGGGACCTTCTAGTTTTAATAAAGTTAGAAGGTCACCTCCAGGGTCTCTAAAAACAGGTTTTATGAGGCTTATAATTAGAACAAGGAGTCATTTTGAAGGGAAGTACAGGCAACCCTGGTTATCTGGTGTCTCAGCATCTTGGATTTCCTGCTATATCGGCTCTGAGCTCTTCATCTGACCTAACTGTCCTGCTGTAGTGACTCTGTATTCTGGAAAAAAAATTCGGAAAATTGCTCACAATTTCAAATTGTGTGCAATTCTGAGCCTTTGCATGGAGTGCACTGTGGTTGCTCAGCTGTTTGCAAGTTGGCGCCTTCCTATGCTTTGTGTTTGTGTGGTAACAATGTCTTAGCAGAAGGAGAAGGCTATACAGTTTTTCAGGGCTCTGGAGAAGATGGCTGTGGAGGAGGGGATGATTTGGTGAAGGAGCTAACTTTTAAAGATGGCTCAGGGTGGTTCCACAGATTTAAGGTTCAAGCCAAGTTGTATAACTTGGAAAATATCAGAAGAGTCAGCATCAGTTCACTGTCTCGTGTTTGCTACTTCTCTGCACTTTATATGTGAAGCAACAGTTCATTAGTTAAGTACCTTTTTCATTCATTTTAAGTTGTTTTTTGTACTTATTCTTAACATAAATTGCATTACTGAATGTTTGTTGCTGTCTGCTGGAGATAGGGAAAAGACAATCTATAGTACAAACTATTTTACGGTTATTCATTTTAAACAATGGGAAATATGGTCCTGTTATTTGATTTTTTGTTATCTGGCCCTTTTTCAGGAATGAATTAACCAAATAATGATGGTTGCTTGTAGATCATTTTTCCTCAGTGAATTTCTATTTTGTCTAGAAGTCTTCCTGAATATGTTGTCCAGCATATGGATACCATCAGGTTGAGACTGAAATCAGAGAGACCTAATCCTCTTTTGACCACCCTGACCCCAGCTTTTCCAGTCTCGACCATTGTCAGGCCACAGTCCTAAGTTGCCTGTGTATCTGTATTTCTCAGGACATTGCCACCCAGAAGTTTTCCATGCCCTCTCCAGTCCGCACTGTGCTAGTGGCTGACTTTGACAATGACAGTGAGCTGGAGGTCTTTTTCAACAATATTGCCTACCGGGGTCCATCTGCCAATAGGCTCTTCAGGTGAGGGTCAAGGTGTTCAGCATTCCCTGTCTAGTCAAGGTATGAATCACATGACTCAACTGACCAATCTGGACACCCAGGTGTGCCTTTGTTTTTGTTTAAGATTCAGCATAGTTATACCCTCTTGATATTAGAGGTGTTAGAGTAGACTATACTCTAAAAGGAAAGACTCATTTAAATGCAATCTCTGGCCAGAATCCTACTTTTAATGGTGATTTGTTGGTAATTTCAGACAGATTGGGAAACCAGAGATACACAGGTTAGATCACTTATACTTATATACACTTATATTGTCCTGTACCACCCTAGCTGAAGAATATGTGAGTTATTCTACAGGTCTCCTCATGCTGACACTGGGTGGAGGACCATGGCTGCAAGTTCCAGCTTCAAACACTGGTCCAGCATTCCAGCATAGGGTGCAATGAGCATGTACTGGAAAATTGCTGAAAGTCCAAGAGAGATGGAAAAATGTAGTCTAGACAAAAATGCACGACTTTCCTGTCCAAAACATTAACGGGCATGTTGTCTGGCACCAGAAACTTTACCCTGGACTATCTTCCTCCCAAACCTCAGGATAGTTATACAAATGAACATTTATAGAAATATTACAGTTACCATTGATGCGTGTTGGTATGAACTGAGTTGCACACTGCTGACTGGAACCAGTGAAGACATTGGACTCACTTTGGCTTTAGTGCAGCACCGGAAGGGGACACTGGTAACAGATGGCTGCCTTTTGTAGGGTATCTCGGAGAGACCACGCTGATCCCCACATCGAGGACCTCAATGTCGGGGAAGCAGCTGAGCCAGAGGGCCGAGGAACAGGTGACATAATGTGGTGAACCTGTTCTAAAACAGTCAGTTGTGCTGTCTATTGGTAGCTGGAGATGCACCAGTTAAAAGAGCAGGACATGTGACAAAATAGTTTCCAGTAAAAGTTAGAGGACGGATACTACTATTATGCCTATTATCTAGGTACTTACTTTAAATTGCTTTAGTCAAATATTTTAAAAATGAGAAAAACAGCAAGCTTTTGGATGATAAATATTAAATGTACTATCAATTCATAGGCTACATTCTTTTTATGTCTCATATTATTACTAATATTGCCACGGGGTGCTTATAACCACATCTTTGTGAACTGTACTATGAAAGCATTACACACTGGAAATTATGACATATTAAATTTTTGCCCTACTTATTGTTCAAGAAGAGTCACAGAAAAGAGAACATACAATACATGCATTCTCTGAAAAAGTCAGATGCTGCTATATTGTACATATTTATGACTAAATGTGTATTCAAACAGCTTTAGTCTCAGATATCCTCAGATATTGGTTTTATGAAGGTTGTCTGTGGTTTTTGGTTTTAGGAGGTAATGAGAAAGAATCAGGATAAAATGTGTCCTTACCGGGCTTTCTGCTGTGTGTATCAGGGGCAGCCGTAACAGATCTGGATGGAGACGGACGGCTAGACCTATTGGTGTCCCACGGGGAGAGTGCTGCCCAGCCCATCTCTGTGTTCAGAGTCAACCTGGTATGTGTCGGACAGTGGGATATGGGGAAATAATGAAACTGCTTGTTGGGAGTAGCGTTCAGTGTGTTCAGTTATATAGACATTTATTTTTCTGTTTGCCAGTTTTCAGGTACTGTGTATGTGTGAAACTATTCCAGATCTTTTTAACTTCTCTATTTCCAGGGCTCATCCAATAGGTGGTTGCGTGTCATCCCTCGCACTCGCTTTGGGGCATTTGCACGGGGAGCCAAGGTTGTAGCCTATACAAAGAAGAGTGGACCCCATACCCGCATCATTGATGGAGGCTCTGGATACCTGTGTGAAATGGAACCCGTGGCCCACTTTGGACTGGGTACTTCAATATACCAGCTCTGGCACAGACGATTGAACTGGACAACCATTATTACCTATGCATGCAACAAATTATCCTGTTTATTGTGGTAGTACATCATTTTGTTTGAAAGTATATCGAAACTTTTGTTGGGAGGAAAAAACTAATGTTGTTTTTCTTTGTTTGTAAGAGAGCTAATTTACCTTTTGTTGTGGTGGCTCTGCAGGGAAAGACATGGCCACCAGTGTAGAGGTTTACTGGCCAGATGGGCGCTCTGTGGCCAGGTCACTTGAGCCGGCTGACATGAACTCAGTTCTGGAGATCCACTATCCAAAGGATGAGGAAGAGGGGACTGCACCTGCAGAAATAGAGGTGGGACTGTATGACAAAGGATCACAAAAAACTTGCCCACTTTACAAAAAATTTGGACTATTCAACAATACAGCCTTCATCATTTAGTTTTAAATATGGGACTATCACACTCTGCATTGATCTGAACCTGCCAGACATCTGTAGTCATTTTGAGAAGGTATCAATACATCTTTTTCAGTGTGGAAATGGATTTGTTGTCGAGAACGGGCGGTGCACAGGTAAGTTGCAATGGCAAAAATATTGAATATTTGCAGTATTTGTAAGAAATTCTATTTCTTTATTCACGAAGAGGGAAAATTTTCCAAATTAACACCAAGACCAAAGAGAGGGAAAAGTTTTTGCTTAGTGCCACTAGTAGCCTATTTGCAAATGCATAACTCAGTTTTTTGTGCACTAACCTTAATGAGCCAAATTTTTTGTTACAAGGAGCTTATTACCCTCCCTGTGTTTGCTGCAGTCTGTTTGCAGATTGAATGTGTTATGTTTGGTGGACCTGCTTCTTTGATTTGTGATCAGTGGACATGTAATATCCCCCATATCCTCCAGACAAAGATGAATGCACGCAGTTCCCGTCAGTGTGCCCACGTGATCGCCCTGTCTGCACCAACACTTACGGGGGCTACAAGTGTCGTGCCAACAAACGATGTGGACAAGGCTTTGAGCCCAATGATGAGGGGACAGCCTGTGTAGGTGAGTAGAGATGGAGTGGACTTGGGCAAGAAGTCTGTGGCTCCTTGAAGAACGAAGCTCAGGTGCATTTTGCTCCACAGCAACACACTCAGTTTTAAAGTCACACCCACCACTAACCCCCAAAGACATCTTTCATTCTACACTAAGCCCAGCAGAATGCACTAGTAAGAACCTCTGCTTTGCTGTGTCCTCTCATCTCTGCAGCTCAGGTGGCTTACTTCGGGGGAAACCATTCTTCAGCCCGTGGGCTTGGGACCCAGCTTTCTCTGTCTCTACTGGGGGTTCTGACACTTCAGCTTGTGGCCACCTTTCTCTAGGGTGCCTCCTGCACACTTTTCTTTCTTTCTCTCTCTGGCTCTCTCTCCCTCCTGCCTTTCATTTTCTTTTTCTCACTTTTTCGATCACTTTCTTTTATTTCCTCCCTGGTTCTGTTTCACTCTTTGTTTTTCTTTGTGGGATTCAAAAATCACTGGTGGTTCACATACAAAATAAACTTTCCGTGGTCATCCACACATCCTAGTGTCACTAAAGCCTCACCCTTCCCCAACCGTCATTGCTATGGGCTATGGGTGGGAAAATGGAAGGGTGGGACTGTTGATAGACTTTAGTCATGGGCCCAGAGGAAAACAACAAGTCTGCATGCCAATTTGGTAGTGGATTGTAACTTTTTATATTGCGCCTGGAATTGTAGGAGCCATAAGCCTCACTGTTTCCTCTAGAAATATACCCTTCAGATCAGATCTGGCTTGCCTTCCTATGCCTCTCTGTGCAGCTACCTAGCAGCCTCTCATCTGGGTCACACTGAGTGTGAAATAGCTGCCTGAAGTTTCAGTTTGTTAATACCATTATGCAGTGCCTATGAAAGTATTCACTCCCTTGGTCTTTTTCATGTTTTATTGCTTTACAGCATTTACTCACAATAGATTGTGACACTGATCAATAGGAAAATACTCACTGTTACACTGAAAACACATTTCTACATTGCAATTTTGAATTAATTACAAATGTAAAACACTAAAGATTATAAGTCTTTACCTCTTTTCTATGGCATGCCTTAATCAGCTGTGGTGCAACTGTTTTTTTGTGGAAGTCACTTAAGTTGAATGGCTAGTGTTTGAAATAAAGCACATGAGAGACTCTGAAACAAATTGGGATTAAATTCTATGGTCTGATGAGATCAAAGGGGAGTTTTTAGCCGTCAGACTAAACATTATGTTTGGAAAAAGGCAACCACTGTACACATTGGCTGGAACACATTATCTTTGCTGTGAAGCATGTTGCAAAACAGTAATAAAGAGATGTATTATTTATTGTTTATTACTGGGAATCTCCTTATATAAGTACGTGAAAAGCACAGCTTTGAGGCTTCAGAGGAATGAAAACGAAAATGTCAGTGTCCTGGAGTGGCCAGGTCAGAACCTGGATCTCAGTCAAACTGGGAATTTGTTGCAGGACTTGAAAATTACACTTCACTCACACTCCCCATTTGACTTTAACAGAACGTGAACTGTTTTGTGAGGAGGAAAGAACAAAAAGTCCAGTGCCAAGATGTGCAAAGCTGAGACACACTAGATTTGAGACTGTAACTGCTGTGAAAGGGGTCTTTCCTAAATCTAACTCCAGGGCATGAATACTTTTGCAGTCACTTGTTTTTTGTTTTATATTTGTAATTAATTTGAAGTAATTTGTAGAAGTATGTTATCCCTTTGGCATGAAAAGTTTCTGTTGATGACTGTCAAAAAAGCATAATTAAATACAATGAGATTCAATGTACAAGCAATGAATACTTTTAATCGACACCCCGCTGTGGTAGAGCAGCAACTTCACAGGTCACGGTTTCACTCAGCCTGCAGGTAAAAGGGTGAGAAATGGGGCAACTGTTCACATAGTTTCTGACTAGAATTCACCTTGGTTTGCTGTTCGATAAAGCAGGACTTCCAGCTCACTGTGCCACATCTGCCTCTACAACCAGATGCATATCCGTACTGAAAAGGTTGTTTTTCTGACTGTCAGAGCTCATGTCTAAACAAGTGCATTAAGTCTCTCTCAGAAACTCAAGGCCGTGCACTGTGAATGATGCCAGTCAAGGATTGGTGACATCACCAAAGTTTACTGTCCCTTGTTGTTATCTCTTACTGTGTGAAACCCCGCAGTGGTACCCCAAAGATGCTGTTTTTTGTTTTTGCTTTTAGCACAGGGATATTCACTTCTCGCTTGCCACGCAGCATTCTGACCTATTTGGTGTGTGCATTCCCACCGAACTTAGCTATGATCCATGAGGCTACATTGCTGAATGAATCTGATTTTCCCCAGTGGTTAATGTGTCTGGTTTTAAGGTAAAAAAAAAACCAACAGCCAGCACAGAATAGAAAGAGCACACTCCACATTACTGCCGGCTATGTTGGAGTAGAGTTTTATGTAGCACCCAAGTTAGCACCGCTGAGGAGCACAAAGGTTAAGTTACCTCTGTCCCCTTCCACTTACCAGTGTGCTTCAAAGTGCCAAACAAAACAAACAGCTAAATAGGGATATAGGAAAGGCATCTGAGGCTGCAGTGCCCACTGGATCTATACTGCTAGTAGATAAAGTTCATAAACAAAGAAAATATCCCATGTATTGAAGTTTTACACACAAGCATGAAATCACTCTGCAACACCAACCAAGACTTAGATAAGCAAAGCAGAGACAGGACATGCTTGGTTTGTAGATGATTACTAAGGGGTAAAAATTGCCATGGGCAACCAAGACATTGCTGTAGACTTGTAACAGCCACATCTATGTGTCCTTTTCATCATAAAAGGTTTTTCCACCTTCTTGACTAAATCTTTCATATCTGCCTGATTCCCTGTAGCTTTGCAGAGATTCTTAATGTACAAAAACAATTTCAGGTAAATAGCTGTGACTTTAGTAGTTTTACAGTTTTCATAGTGCAATCGTATTTTATTATTGGTTGAAAGTAATGGCCCACTTTTTACCTTGCAGATAACTGTTGTTTGAGGTATTCCTGTGTGAAATAAACCTCTGGAATCTCCTTTTGGTTTTTGTTTAATGAATTATTATGGTGGCAGTGAGCAGCTGCAGTGATAGTTATCAGTTTCAGTCAAAGGGCTTTGCCTACCAAGGAGACAGAGAAACTTGAAAACTGTAAAGAAATAACTTGTAAGTTGATACAAACTAACAATAGTTCTCAAAACTTACAAATGTTCGCCCTGTTTCAGACACACCCTGTTCATACCCAGAAACAAAAATGGAAACATACAGCAGGAGTTTCACATACATGTAGTAACACAAAAAAGTTGACCTTGCACAAAGTTTTAATTTTCTTTGCTGCTACACGATACAAAACATTTGCTGATTTCTGCAAAATACTTTTTCCATACTGCCGGCAATGATTCAGTTGTTGTTAGGAATTTTGAATTTTATATCCAATAAATATACTTCTTTCAGAACTGCACCATTCTAGGGGAAAATATTATATGCCAAATAATGACATTTCTTTGAAAAAATGTATTGATTGGGTTCCAAACAGCAGCAGCACACTAAACCTTTGTTAAAATAACACTGTGAAAGGATTTGTTGGATCCCAGTTTGAGAAAAGCACCAAAATATTTAAATACATGGAAAGCAACACCAAGAACTGAATGCAGGAGAAAATCACCACTGGTTGAAATTATACTAAATGGTTTTTTTATTCAAAAGTCTCCACTCTATAAGCCAATATTAATCAAAATTAATTATTCAGATTATGACCAAAATTAAGCTTGGTCTAGAGAAACGCTGGTATTTAACATACACAGTGCTGATTATTTATAGTATTAAAACTACATGGATTTCAGTGAAAACATTTAGTTTTGATTTGTACCATGAATTAATCTAATTTTGTTTTTCAGATCACTTTAACACTCCTTAAGAATTACAGTCATATTGCCTTTATACCGTTTTCAACCCTGACCCTGGCAGCCTACTGGTTATACTGGTTCTGGTTCAAACTTGAAATGTGTAACAAATTAGCCTTCCACTTGAATCAATGAAACCATTCAAACCTATTTATAAACTGGACCATTAAGCAGAACATTAGCTGTGTATAGCTGAATTTGCACCTAGGAAAACTTGTTATAGTGGCGATATTAACAAAATATTGCAGGTGTGCTAATGCTTAGAATATAGATTTAATCATGTTTGGGACAAGTGTTTAATTATTAAACACAAGAATGACACGCTGGTTTAGTGAATTCATGGACACTTTTTGTGTTAACTCAGGAAAAGTATAAACAGTTTGCTCTGCAGCAGTTAAGATGTTCCTCAGTTATGTTAAACTAACTCAAAGGGATCAAATTTTGATCAGTGTGAACAAAAACAGCTTAACACACGTTTGAGGGTGTTCAAGCACAGTCACATCCACTGAACTGGCTGTGTAGAACAGACACCCTTAGTAATGAGGTGTTTTTTTTGCTGCAGTACATCTATGTCCTACACATATGTTCGGTGTTTGTATAGCGCAGCCTTGAACCCACAACTCACATTTCCCAATCCACAGCCATCTATATACCCTCTCTGTAGTCTTTGTCACCTTTGTCCTCTGACTGCCTGTGATGCTCAACACACAACAGACCATGCAGAGCCTTTCCTGAAGAAGCATCAGCTGCCTACTTTGACAGCGCACACCATCACCTCCAGCCTTCTGAGCATCACTGCTCCCCCAGTTCCATGTACTTTGGAGTCTCTTTCTCATTAACCACCTTCATCACTTCTTGCCAAGGATCTGTAGGGTCACTAAGTTTAGAGCTGTCAGGCAGCAGTACAGTTTCTGGTCTCAGAGATGTCTTGTAATGCTGGTGATAAAACCAAGGTGTTTTCTTTACCAACAATCAGCCGCCATCACCTGAACTGGTGTTGCCTGCTGACTCTGCTCTTTCAACCTTCCTTAACAACTTAGAAGGCCTACCTTGCTGGTCAGCACGTCCTACTGTGTGCCACTCAACACTACTACAGCCCTGAACACCTGGTCATAGTGCCACTGACAGTGTCCCTCATTTGTACATCTGTTCAGGATGTGCTCTAGTGTTGCTTCAGACATAATAGGGATAAATGCACATCAACTATTCCCCACCTGAACAGATCACCTGAACTAGGCACTATGTCACAGATGGCCTAGATAAAGAACATAATACACTGGGTCTCGGTTGTCCAGATTTCTGCCTATGGAACCTTATGCTCCAGTGCCTGTTCCCACCTCATCCAGGCTGATTCAGCAGTATCAGGTTACATCTGATAGATTCCTTACCCAAATAAAATTAAAAATGAAGATGACTTAATGTTTGGTTAACAAGCCAAATGTTGCAAACTTAAGGCCTCATGTCTGTGGATATTTTGAATAGGTAACTATTTACATGAGAGATGAGAAAGGCAGATGGATTTCCAGTCCTGTTTTCTACTTAAGTAGGTTTGACAATGGACAAATAGCCTAGTTACCTAGTAACTACCTTAGTTTAAAAAAGAAAGAAAACTTAGGAGCAAGTTTAACATACTCTCTGTGGTCATCCATCTATTATTGTTAACTGTTTATCCTGAGAACAGAACACAGCTTATCTCAGTAACACTGGGTATTACATTAAAACTATCCCATGCCAGTTGATCCATCCATCCATCCATCCATCCATCCATAGTTAACCACTTAATCCTGGTCAGGGTCATCCTGATCCTATCCTAGAACCATGGGGTACTAGGCTATGAAATTACCCCTAGATAGGATGCCAGTCCATCCCTTGGTGATCCCACACATTCACATGCAATTTAGAGTGATTGATTATCCTGAACACATGTCTTTGGACTTTGGACCAGCTCAGGTGAAGTGAGGGGACAGCACTGCTTGCTGAGACAACACAGCACCCTGAATTCAGTTTATTTTTATAGAACCAGAGTGACTCAGAGCTCTGCAAGTTACCACATCTTAGTCCAATAGAGGTTACTAACATTCTATTTTGTCAAAAATCCAAGTGGTTTTAGTTTACAGGGAAAAAATATAACTATGGTGCCTCCAAAATATGCAGATAATCTTAACTTTAGTAGAAATTATAGTTTGCCTTTGCCTGCCTTAGGCATATTATATATTAATTACATTAATTGCAAATGCTGCTGCTGTCAATATTTTGAAAAGTAATTTTTAACCAAAAATTGCCATAGAATTTTGGCCACAAGGTGGCAGCATGGTGAAAGAAAAATTCATATTTTACAAATAAAGAAAAAATAAAAAGACAGTCTTTTTTGACTGTTTAACATTCTAAGAATGCGGATGAAGTAAATTCAGGCAAGTGCCAGTTTTCCAAGAGACCAAGCAAATATGGGGAGTATTATAACTGGAATACAAAATTTGTTTCTTAATATGAAAAATACATTAAAAAATTATGGGCATTTAAGTACCAGGATACGTAAAAATTTATTTCATGGCATCATAGGTCTTTTGTAATTGACTAAAATCTTTGTATCTTTGAATCTATTTTTCCACAATTACTATGTTGTCACATATATGGTACTTGATGTACTAATGTGTGCAGAAAATAGCAGATAAACAGAAAAGGAACAAAACAGCCTTCATTCTGTGCAATACCCAAACCCCTAACTCAAAAGGACTAGAGGTAAAGCCAAGAAAAACCTTCCGTCTTCATCTCTGTTAAGAATGCTCTGTTAACAACAGCTTTTATTTAGAATGCCTGTGAAGACATGACATTAGGGTTCATGGCAGACACAAAAAAATTTGTTTCTATCAATAAGATGAAATAAAGTAGCGAATCCTTAGCCAAAGCTAACAGGCAATTTATTTGAAGTAGAACAAATGCATCTGAAGTCCAGTGAGTTCAGTGGTTCAGCATAGTCAGACTTTTGCTGGAAGCCAGGAGCACTCATATGATTTTTATGAACCTTTGTTAGGTGCTCACACTCATCACCTGTCTTGTGTCAGCAGACTCCTCTAATGAAAGATCTGAGTTCACTGACTGCTTTTCTGCTCCTGAAATGTCATGTATATTGACAAATGTTCGGAAGAAATGGTGAAATAATGATATCCAGAAGGATTATGCTTTTTGCATGCAGTCTGCAGTATACTGCATAATTTTCCATCTCTTTAGGAAAACATGGCCTTAGTTTCTTATAGAAACAAAGCAGAACTCTGTCACTCGTGAGTGCAGGCATTGCTAAATAATGTCCAAATGTTTTCTTGCAATAAACCAGAGCTCCTGGACCCATCTCAGCTGTCTTTGCTGAATGGGCCTGGAAACTGCTGTACTCCTATCTGTGTGGGACCTGTACATGTGAATATATTTGTACTTTATGTGTTCAGGTGAATAAGTCATAGAATATTTACATGCGTCAGTGTTTGCTTGTATATGTCTATAGGTCAAACTCATGTAGTCTTTTGTCCCTTACACGTCAATGAGTATCTTCTGAGCCTTAGCGACTGCCATCTGAGGTGTGTCAACACAGAAGGCTCCTTCTCATGTCAGTTTCTTGAAGGCCACCACATGGATGTCATTGGTGACCATGTGGCCGAGTATGCAGAGGAGCCAAGACAGTAAGTGCTCCTGTCTCTCAAAATAGACTCTTTGAAGTATTCAGATCCAGTTGACAGCAAGAAAGGGCACCAAGAAATTTGCAGCAACCTCTGGAAGACAGCCCAAGTGGGCACATAGACATGTGACTCCTGGAAAACGGCACATGTTGATCTGGGGCCAATTTCAGGAGGACCCAGAAGCACCTGGGAACCTGCCCACTACGTCTAACCATCTGCACTTAAAGTGCTGTTTCACATGTGGATGCATTTCACAAGCAAAGCAGGGTACACAAACATATTTCCCATAACATTCAGGGATCTTTCTGTTGCCACTGGAGATCTGGACTTCTACACAGAAGAGTGCAAGGTGTGGAAAGTGTCTATCAGTCTTCCTTTGTACAGTGTAGACCAGTGTCATAAGAAGCATGATATGACCATGCTGACTGGCACATTCTTGAGCCACAAAAATATTTTCAGTGAAGACACCTGTGGACATTGTGTGACATCATTTGGCATGTTAAAATGTAAGCCTGCCCTGTTCAGGGGAGGGGTGTGATTGTGTTTTCTCTCAGCAGCAGTGTGAGACAGAAGTGATAGTAGAGCTACTGCTAGGTTGTGATGTACACAGTGCAACGAGGCTCAACGTTATACAAGTTGCCCTCATACCACAAGCAAACTGCGACACGTGTGACACTCTTTCATCTGTAGAACTTTCATTTGGTTATAAAATTATTTCTCTGATTAATGGGAAGAAGGAGTGAATGGGCCAGCAGTATAGTAAGCAATGCAAGTACACAGGGCAAATAAGAGATCACATCTTTATCCCTTTAATTTCCAAAGTAAAATGATCTGTGTAACACCCAGAGGAGATTTACACATTTTGCTCAACTTGCACACTTGAAATTCAATGGACAACTGTTTCATTCTGATCAAAACAAAGGCCTTTTAAATTGCTATGTGTTTTGCTTGACTAACAAGCACTGTCTTTTGGTATTGTTCCTTTAAAGGCTTTATAATCTCTCCTGTATGAACTATGAATTCCCAAACAAAACAAGTAAACTATAGGGCACAAGTCGAGGTGTGAGAAGAGAGAGAACCAATGGTACCTGTTTCTCCCACTGATATTCTGTCCAAATGACTAATATCAATAGAAAATCAGCTAGTACGAATTCCTAGTGTAAACTTTACCATAGTCTTTTATCAAAAAGGCAACAAAGCCTACTCTCTGCAGTGTGTGTCTGCCAGGATTGTGACATTAAGGAGTTGCTGGTGAGCAGGTCACTGGGCCAGGTGGCAGCTACCTAGTAGAGCCTCCCTGAACCACATCCATCAGTGAGGCCAGGCTTTAGTCGGCGCCGGTGTTGCATGCAGACCTCCCCGCAAATCAAAACAAACAGCTCAATTAACAGTGGCTTCCACAGAACCCCCAGGGCTACCAGGCCCAATATCCGTCGGGGCGCCCAGTGAGCTGGAACCACAGGGAACCTGGCCTGGCTAGGCTGTCTGCCAGCCCCTGCGGTGTTGGCATGCTGGCTTACAGATACAAAGCAATACCAGCTGGCAACTGAACCCAAACCTCTATGTCTGCAACATGTCCAGTGTGGCAGTGACCCAAAGCAGGTCTGATTTAACATTCCAAAAAGACAGTAAAACAACAAAAATCTAAGTGGTTCTCCAGCAACTATTCATTGTGGAGTAGATTTATTCCAGGTACCCTTCAAAGCACTGGCATCCACTTGGCTGTCTGTGTGTCTTCCTGCGTGCATGTCTGTATAAGTGTGTGTATATGTGCATATTTATCTGTACATGCATTTTGTGAGTACATGTACATACAGTACTGTCCAAAAGTCTTAGGCACCTGTGGGAAAAATGCTATAAAACGAGGATGGTTCCAAAAATAATGCCATGAATTTATGGTTTATTTATGGTTTATTAATCAATAAACCTTATAAAAAGTGCAGTAGACAAAAAAAACCTCAATCAAATCAATATTTGGTGGGACCACCCTTTGCCTTTAAAACAGCATCAATTCTCTTATGCAAACTTGCATGCAGTTTAAGGTAGAGGTTGGTAGGTTCTTCCACACATTTTGAGGATCTGGCCACAGTTCTTCTGCAGACTTTGATTGTCTCTGCATGTCCTCCCAGACTGACTTGATCATGTTGAGATCAGGGCTCTGTGGGGACCATACCATCTGTTGCAGGATTCCTTCTTTTTGCTGAAGATAGTTATGTATGACTGAGATTGGGTGTTTGAGGTCATTCTCAGGCTGCAGAATGAATTTGGGACAAATGAGAAACCTCCCTGATGGTAGATAAGAATCTACCTGTACTTCTCAACAGTTATTCAAGTTGCATGCCTAAGACTTTTGCACAGTATTGTATATCTGTGTTTAAATTTCTGAGAATTCATGTGTCAGGGAATGTTTTTTGCGCATGGAGAAATGAGCCACTTTCATACCTCCTCCATACAGCATCCACACAGTCCTGGAACCTCAGTGCACATTTTGAGCTGACAATCACCGTCAACATAAGTTTTGAAAAGTCTGCTGAGGCAGGAATAGTGATGGAAAGCATATGGAATTGGGGGAGAGAGGCTTTGTGTTGTGGACAGCACTAATGGTCAGTTCATCACTATGTGCTGACAGTGAAGCAGTCTAAGTGTTGCCCACTAGAAGTGCTGGCTCCTGGTGTGACAGTGTACAAGGTCCATTGGGGCTACTGCCAGTATGGCTACTGCCAGACATGTTTGATGGTCCACTGGATAGATTTCCTCTTTTCTCAAAAAGATTTTGTCCAATTATGTGATTTAAAAAGAAATATGGTCTTGGAACTCCCTGAAAGGCAGTGATTATTGTACCTGGAGACTGAACACAAAAGCTTGGCCATATGGGAACTCTATCTGTCTGTTGCACATTTACACTGTACATTTGGAGATACAAATCACTGTCAAATCCTCTAGGAAAATCCACACAAACACCCGCATTGCACAACTTGGGGCGACAATACTTGGCCAGGGGAACAATTACCCTGGAAATTCTGGGAGAGGACCATAATAACAGGAAAGAATATATATTGGATACAAAAGGCTGTTGCCGTCCCTTTGGGTGTAATCATCGGTGATTGATGTGCACACCCACCAAGACTATGGACACTAGCCATGTTAGTTTTTATGTCTGTCTGTCATTTAAATAGTCACTGTCAAAGGTCTTATTTGTCAGGCAGAGAATATCCCAGACAGCACACTTACACCCTCACTAAGACATACTGGAAACTGAAATCACAGACAAAATCAAGTGCTAGGAGTGGTAATCTCATACTGAACACACAGGTGCTCTCACTGAAATACACATGGAAACAGTGAACATGCACACACACACACACACACACACACACACACACACACACACACACACACACACACACACACACACAGAAATGCACTATATGCTGGTCAGGGCTAAGAGCTTCTTGTCATCACTCAATGCAGTGCACATTTAATAACATCCTGGGTGTGTATACCTTATCCTTTTCTCACTGGAAGTTCTGGCCACGGTAGGAGTGGCCAGAAGGGACAAGCAGACAGCTGAGTAGAGCTACTTGAATGGTTAGAATTCTGCTTAAAACTTCTTTTGTATGGTCCACCTGCAACTGCCTTTATTCAGCAGCAGTAATAAGCAATCCTTCTCCTCAAGATACAACAGTCAAAGCCAGAAAAGAGCTCACGTATCTTACAATTCACAGTTAGCAGGTACCCATGATTGTGCTATGCACGGTGTAATTTCAGCAGTGCTTCATTTGAAAATACAATACAGTATAGGAGGAAACATCACTGAGATGGCATTAATGCAACATTTTTCATAAGCGCCGTGTTCTCAGCTGCACAGGCCAGTGAAGTGAAACAGGCTATTTGCTGTTTGCCCATACAGCCAAACTGTTTTGCACACTCAGTAATAACATCGCAGGACTCTTCTAAGAGCAAAGTCAGATCCACTACCTTAAAGTAGATTCAGTTCAGTGGACACTGTACAATAGTGCCAAAATCATCCTCAAGCTCATGTGGAGTTGGTGGGTATTACAGTCTATTCAGCTCAGATTCCCTTCACTTTTCCATACCTCCTGCGGGATATGTCATGCTCCACTGTACTTCATAATGACCATGATGGACAGGGGGGGTCATCTTTGGTAGAAGAACTGTAGCCTTGGCTAAATTTTGAAATATACACAGCTCTAGCAGTGAAGGGAAGTGAAGTGCTTGCTGTGTCTTTGCTGGAATAGCAAATGCAGTAGACCGACATAGACTGATCATCAATCATCGATCAACTGCCGGTCTCATTTGGAAATGTGCAGGGGTTTAGACATCTGCTGAGGTAATCTGATATTAAAAGCTATACATATTTTCTTATGTGTAGCTGTTAATATAATTTTTTAATATGTTTCTTCAGCTGGGATTTGGTTATATGTCCGTGGATTGCTCTATACATGTCTTCAGTGTGCTTTTATTGGACAGATGCTCATCTTTTAGCCGACCGAGACAGACTAGGTTGCTGTTGGTATGGGTTGTCCTTCCATGCACTTTGATGTCTGACATTGTATTATGCCAAATTGGACAACACAAATCTTCATGACTGGGTCTAGTTGAGCTCCTTCTGTCTTAGGATGGAATGCTAATGTCAGACCTTGAGATGTTACAAGGCTCCTCAAAGAAGGTATGAGGAAATGTGATTGTGCATATTACTACTTAGAGCAATAAGAGCACATTGGTATGTTGACATCATTTGAAAAGAGCAACTTCCTTGAAAGCTTACACTGACAAACATTAACTTGAATAAAACTGGAGAGATTACCTGAAGAAAACTGAGCTTTTGTTTTTTTTAATATGCCTTCGATGTGAATAGCTGGGGGGTGGAATAGTATCTGCATGCCTTCCATGAAGGTGTGAAGGCCATTAGCACCATGTTATTGTTGGCATGATCTTCACTGTCCCCTGCCAGCCAGGTGCGAAGCCTTTCACAGTCTAGGAGCAATAATGGACCACTAAAGGGAAATGTTACACAAGCGTGGAAGACTGGCACAACCTAACTCTATCTGCTTTATCTCCATTTGGTGGGTGGCCAGCGTGCACAAGAGATAAACTTTGCTACCCGTAATGACCAGAATTTCTTTTGGGACCAAGAAGTTAAAGTTATGCACATCTCTGAAAGCAGGGAAAGGGTGAAACTTGCAGTGAAAAGCAAAGCTTGGTCAGTCTGTGAGTATATTGTACATTCTACTCTACATTTTGGTTAAAATGTGCTTTTTATAGTATAAAATATAGCTGGTAAAATCCATTCAGTTTAGTGTCTAAAGCTAATTTTAATGAAAATGCAAATCAAAAATGCCTTTCTGACAGCGCTGTAAAGTTTCCAGTTGAACATGGCATTTACATAACAGGGAAGTATCAGAGTACCAGAGTTTCCCCTGAAATAATCACCTATGTCAATCTCCTTTCTTTCCTGCTGAGTAATTTTTGATGAAGTCATTTAGGAGATCAATCACTCTATGCTGGCAGCAGCTCGAACATGAATGTGGGCATTTCTTGGGACTACGTCAGGCTTCAGTCTCTTTTCAGAGCTTTCAGCATTGGCCTGCCAGCACAAATCGGTGTTCCATGGGCTATAATAAATAGTTTTTAAAAATGTCAATTTTTCTACCAACAGCCAATAGTAGTAACAGAGTTAATAGTAGATAATATTAGAATTTTAACCACAGAAGAGACTCTTAGAGTGAATGGATTGGATATGAGAGCAAAGTCACAATAATGACCTTGAACCCAACACTTAAAGGTCTGTGCTTCCTGTGTCGAAGTGCTCTATTTTGTCACTACTGATCCTATTTCTATGTATGACCCAGCATTCCTTGTTCTAAGGAATTTCTAAATGCTGCTCCAGCTGCAGAGAAGGCTTTTTATGTAACTTGAATTGGGGAAAGTCACAGAACAGCAAAGTTTGTAAGAAAGACAAAGATTCTAAACATGTGTCTGTGATTACTGTTTGTGGATGAAAAGAGACAACAAGTTGAAGTTACTTGTGGAGGAAACACACTCATTAATTGTAGAGTAAGCAGTACAAAAAAAACAACTGAATAAGGGGCTACAAAGTTCACATGTAGTTCAGTGATACAAGCTTGTGGCACATCAGCTTAGTGGACTTGGATGAATGAACATTTAGAAAGAAGTTGATGGATGGATGGACAGATGAATGATGGAACTGACATGTGTTATCGCTCTCTCCTTTTCTCTTTTGCTCTCTCTGAACAAATGTCCCTTCTGCTCCACTTTTGGCTGAACTTTTGATGTGTTATTTGTGTTACGTGTTATTCTGTGCTGGCACATCTTTCAAGTACTTTCCTTCTCCTCCTGTAAGAACATCATCTGACCACTCTGCCCATGCATCTGTCTCCCATCTTCTCTCCCTTGCAGGTCAGTGTGGAGAAAAGTCAAGTGTTGACCTTGCTCATTTACAGCTTTAACCTGTTCCATAATTCATCTTCATCCTTGTGCCTTTTGCCACGTCACCGCTGTGTCATTTATTACCAGGGACTCATCTTTTTTGGCTGCACATCCTGATAAATTGCTGTTAATTAGGGCTCCATTTATATATAATAAGCCTACAGTGGCATTAACCATTGGGAATTTACTGCTCAGCTGTCTGGAACCATCAGCTGCTGATTTTTTCCTGTAGTTACAAAGTCCAGATAAAGCAGAATCCTTTGTTTTTTTAGAAAATAAAATGTAAGAACTTTTGTAAGTGGATGGAGTAGCACAGTTTACAGTACCAGCCAAAGTTCTGAGTGCACCTTCGTAACCTGGGCAATGCATATATGGGACAAAATGGACAGAGGACTTGGATCAAAGTCACCTAGTGTTCTACATTTCTGGGCATTGTTGTAGAAGAGCTGGACACATATTTTGATCTATTTTCTCATGAAAAAACTAGTTTCCAGTAGGTGTAATCAAACTTTTGACAGGTATGGAATATTAGCACTTTCTGCCAGAACCACCTCCATGACAGTTCTTTATGGTCAAAATTGTTTCAGCCTTGATTCCAGCTGCATCACAGGTATGTAAGTGGCTCAGCAGTTGAGTACCTGTTGCACAGGAGTTAAGTGAGAACTAAAAGAGCTGGGGCAACTTGCTCTTGGATCATAACAACAAAAATCAGTGGTAAACACAGGTACCTTGTGTGCCTCGTAGTGGCACTAGTCTTTTGGAGCTGGTCAGTGATGATGAGTGAGGGAGCAGGTAACTGAGTTATTGGGAAAACGAGTGAGTGAGTAAAGAAACAAGTTCAAGAGCAAGAGTGTCAATGAGACTGTGAATTAGAGGTGGTACTGGCATCTCCCTGCGTGATCTTGGCTCTCTGCACAGTAAGTGGCTTAAAACAGGATGCCTATAATACATATTAAAATGCATTTGAAAACAAGACTGGAATTACATTTCTGTGAATTAAGACAGCCTATCTATATAAAAGTGGACCTCAAATCTACCAGCAATGTTTTAATATTTCAGTTCATAGAGAAACTGCATAGGAGGAAAATACGCTTGTTGAAGAAAGAATGTGTTCCTCTGACACAGGCAGCAGTTGTTTTTTAATTTGCGTTAATGTTAGTTAACTAACAGATTTATAGTTGGATATGATACGGCTCCTTTTTAATGCAATTTTCTGCCCCAGCTGTTGTGATGGTACGGTCAGTATTAATTCTATTATTATATCTCTGTTATTATTCTTTTATTATTACTTCTACTTATTAATTCTTCATCAGTCCCTGAATAGATATGTTTCGTATTACATAGCTTGGATATGAAGCTTGTGTACAATTCTAGCATCCTGTGAGCCGTGTTTGAATAGTTCAAGTACAGCTTTCATCGCTGTCACTGATTCAGAAGACACCAATTTTTATCCAGCTATAAAAGTTAAAGAACATAATGTCATTTATTCTGGTCAGAATGAAAGAGAAGGGTGAAGAAGTGTGGTTCCTTTACAAAAGAGCTGCAGCAGGTAATGAGTTCAGTGCTCAGGAACATTGAAACAAAGGTCTAGTACAGATACTGTGGCCATACAGTGGAGAGCAAGGCAGCATCTGATCAAGTGTTGCTCACTTTGTGGAAAGCAGTGAGGCACTACTGGATTCTCAAACTACCAGTAACATTACTTACATGCAGACCACACAGGAGCACAAGGGAGCCTTTGCACAAGACGGGGAACAGAAGCTGCTGGTCTCCAAGCCCATGGCCTCAAAGAGCTCATGTAGAGCTCCCAATGCTTGTCTTTGAAGTGAAACTATGTGAAACTGTGTGTTAGATGGCTAACTGCTAAACCAACTTTTCTTGAATTGCTTTTACTTTTACATAAAAAGTTTAACATTCGGTAGGAATGGTAAGAAACATCACCTCTGGGAAATGGGAGAGAAGTGGCTGATCCATGGTAAGTGCAGAATGTGGACGAATGTGGCAAGTGGTTGTGCTGTCCACGGTCCTGAGAAGGCCCAACATGCTCTGTTCCCTATATCTATGCAGAACCATGCAGTAGAGGGAGGCCATTACCTCACCAGCAGCTTTGAGCTATTGAGACAGACAATGGTACTGTAGTACAAAGCCACTTACCCATTCTTCAGAAATACCAAGTTTTAGCATTATCACTTACACAACCATGTAAAGTAACATCAAAACTACTCCACTGTGAACCACACCAAAACCAGCACTTTAGTAAACAAAAGTAAAGTTAGCAACTTTATTTTTGCACTTGGATGTGTGTAGCAAGGGATGGATGGTGATCATAGAGATACTGAAGCAGATTAGATGTGTTTGAAACTTCACTGGTTTCCTTTTTTCAGCACGTTTTGCAAATTGAATGAACATCATCTTCTACTGCCTCCTGACCGTTTTTTTGGGTATCCAAAATGCATCACACTGCCAATTTACGCTGCTTTTGTGGTGGATATAAAGTTGAAATATCATACTGCTTGGTCATTTTCACAGCACATCTGTGCTCTGTAGGGTAATTGATGTGTTGCTGGACCAGCTAGCTGAGCCAAGCCGAGTCAGGCACATTGCACACGTGTGTGACTCACATGAAGTGAAGTTTTCAGGGCAACATGGAAATAGAATTTAACTGTTTCCAAAATTCTCACACTTTCTAATCTAGTAATCTTGCCTCTCAGCTATAAAAAAATTTTAAGTTGCCTTGCTGTCATACGCAGCACTGTCTTGGGTCAGTTTAAGTGGAGTAGGATATGTGCTGTTGGGTGTAAGTCAACCCATGACAAACACTTGTATGGTTTTCCTGGTTAGGAGGGAGAGGAAGTTGTTTATGATAATTTTCTTCCATGTATGTCCTTGTACTGAGAAAAAAAAAGAAGAAAAGAAACACACAGGAAAAAACATGCTAATTCCACAGACTGAGCAGGGGTTGAATCCACAGATCAGACACTGACAGACACAAGCCTTTCCCCCCTGTGATGCCTTTCCAGCTTTCCCTGCATAAAATGTCCCTTTTATTTGCACAACTGAATAATGCATGTCTTATGGTTACTTGCTTTTCTTATTTCATTTGGTCTTGTTACATCTTAGGGGGGGAAGACATGGCCTAGCCCAGGCTGTGCTTAACAAGGGTGAGAAAGTACTGACTATTCCCAGGGAGACTGTAGAGCTGTGAAAGGAACACATAGAGGATTTCTTGTACCTGGTGGACATGCCATCATAGAGTGTTTAATGTCTCTGGATAAAAACCCATCACTGTTCTTGAAGTCTCAACACTGAGCCAAGTCTACAGCTATAAGATTACAAGGGTGACTGAGATTTAGCCAGTGGTGGTAAAAGCATTGGGCACTGTGGGAGCAGCAAGGCTGTCTTGTAGATTACTCGTACCATTAGTCTTGCATAAAGAATGTTTTGTAAATATTGTTGTTCGTACAACACATCAGCAACAGCTGCCACTCACCCCACCCACTTCAAACTCACAAGCCACTTCTCAGAACCCAGGAAGCCCCCCCATCCTTCAGCCTTGAACATGTTTCAGCAAAAAAACAATTTGACAAAGAAAGGACACATACTGTTCAATAAACTGTAATATTTGAATTGCTTATAGTGCCCCAACAGGTCTATTTAGCAGGATGCAGACCTCCATAGATCGCTGTAAGTTTGAGATATTAAATCTGGCAGTAATTTTTTATAATGTTTTTGAATATTACAGCAGAGTCCACAACTGACAGGTTTGTACAATACTTGACATAGATCACATGTCACAAACATGATCGCTAGCACATGTGTAACACACATGATTTTACAAATGAATATTCAGAATTTTCTAGAGCACTGGACCATTTTACCATATTTGTGTAATGTATGAGAACAATAATAGTCAGGCGGATATGACATTTACCACTGATTTTTGTGATTTTTTTTTTCCAGGTGTATTTGAGTCCCACCTCCAAGTGAATTATTGAGGGCATTGCTGACTGAGGGTGCTGTCACTTTACTGTCACTGTGAAACACATGTAGTTTGAGAAGGAGCAACATGCTTATTTTTAACATGTGTTTCAAATTTTATAACATCCCCCCCATTATGTAAAATTTGACAAGTTTATTTGAATCTCATTCACTCCAAGGTATTTACAAGATTATATTATGTTGTGTCAATTTATGAAGATTAACAAAATGTTTTCATAATGCTCCTGAGTTGAGAATTTAGTTTTTTTTAAAGATTTGAATAAATTAAAATAGAGAGTATGCGGTTTGACTGGAGTTAAACTGAAACACATGAAACGTATCTTGTTTTGAAACATGAGTGATATCCTGTAAATTCATTGGTTTGAGGTGGGTATTTTGTTTCAAATAACCACTTGAATAAACAGTTTTTAGAGACACAGTTTGTTAGTATAACATTCATATATTTCTATGCATAAACCTCATTTTTAAATGTTTTGTAAGGCAGTGGCTTTTCAAAGCTTTGTGTTTATATACTCACCTATTTTCAAAAACCGCCCATTTTTACTGACTGTGGCAGAGCATTTCTTGAAAAGACATCCCAGGGGGTATTTTTATCACTTTAAAAGGAAAACAATAATTTTTTGGAAAAATCTTTAGAAATTGTTTAGCTGTTTGTATGCTGTGCCATCAGTTCGATTTTCATATTTTCATAGTTTAGAGGCGTCTCTGTCACGCCCCCTGGTCCTGACTCCGCTGGTCTTGCTGATCACGTGCACCTGGCTGTGGTTAAATACCTGTCTGTCTGAAGTGATCTTTGTGAGGTGTTGCTGTGTTCTCATGTGTACTGAGCATTCTGCCTGTTTGCCACTCTGGTTACTGACCTGCTTTGTCTTATGGTTTTCACTTCTGTTTAATCCTTATCTGCTTTGATGCTTGTACTGAATTACTTTCTGGTTTTGACCCACACCCATTTTCTGACTGCGACTTTGGAATCTCCTTTGGCAATAAACGGTTTTCTTCACTTTACGCCTGCATGTGTCTGCGCCCTTCCTACAGTGTGACAGTCTCCAGCCTTTTGGATTACGGTCATTTATTTGTCTGTTTATACCATCTCACCGGACTCACATGTAGTACATGCCTCACATTGGTCAGTTATGGTAGTAACTGCCTTCTGACGTTTAAACATCTTGACATACTGTCTAGTACCACCACAAACCACTTATTTCAGTTCAGTATGATATGGGTTGAGTTGCCAAGTAAAGATGAAATGTCTCTCTTTCATTTAACACAAAGTTGGAAAGAAAAAAACTCCAATATGTTGAATTATAATTATAATGTATAAGTTCTGTACCTATTATTATTACATTCCAAATTCTTACGCACAGCACTATAATTCCTTTGAAAAATACCATAGTGAAATAAATGTTTTAACTTGGCTACATGTAGCAGTTTTTTCTTCTTTGACACTGAATAGCTAGATTTGCTAATTGGGTCACATTTGCAAAAAAACAACAAACAAGCTATGGTACATTGTAGAACAAGGCTATGTTCTACACAAAACTGAAACTAATACAGGACGTTGCTGTTGTCTAGTCATCATAACTATTTATTATATTAAAATTTATTTTTTAAACTGCCCTTGCCAGAGATGACTGAAGAGAAAAAAAATACTTATGCTGATACAGAAAATATACTTTTGGGTCCAAGTCCTTATAGCTGCTTATGCCTTGCAGGCATACTCAGGGCCAATATAAGCAAAACTCTGAACAGTGTATCGATTTTATTTTCACTACTTGTCTGTAATTTTTAATACTTGTTTTAAATGTTTTACAGGTGTACATTTTTGTATTATATTACTCAAAAATATTAACACATTGCATTCATGCACTCATTATTATTGTATCTTCCAAAAAGTATAAATACAAAATAAGGCCTGCCTGTTGCTTGAAAATAAATGCCTTCATCCATTAATCCATTATCAGTAACTGCTGACTGGTCAGGGTCACAGCAGACTGGAGTCTATCTTGGAATCTTTGGGCACTGGGCTATGAACCAACCCCTGGATGGGGCACCAGTCCATTCAAGGGTGACCACACACAGTTGGACACAAGCACACACTACACACCACCAGTTTCCTCACTTTATAGCGACAATCCATCTATCCACCCATGATAGTTAACCACTTAATCATGGTCAGGGTTGTGGCTTTTTGGAGCCTATCCCAGAAACATGGGGCTATGAAATTGCCCCTGGATGAGATGATAGTTTATCACATGGTGATCACAAACTTCAGGCATTAGATTGACTAGTTGCCCTGAAACACATGTTTGCATTGTTAGAGGAAACCCACACAGACAACAGGATAACATGCAAACTCCACACAGAATGAGACAAATTTAAAACCACAGCCAAGATGCTGTTTGCAGCCTGTGCCATCACAAACCCATTTATTTATCTGTCCATTATCATTAACCACTTATCCTGAGGAGGGTCACAACAGTCTAGAGCCTATCCCAGAACCAGAGGGCACTAAACTATGAAACTGCCCCTTCACTGAGCAATTTAGAGTGACCAATTAACCTATATCACATGTCTTTGGACTGAGGGAGAAACCCACACAGATACAGGGAGAATGTACAAACTCCACAAAGACTGAACTGGATTCAGACTCACATTCAACCAGCCTAGGTACTGTGAGGCACCTAAGCAACAGCACCACCCACCAAGACACCCTGCTGCCTGACATCCATTTATATATGCATAATGTATTTTTAAGGCAATTCAGTGACACATTTTAATGATGCAAATGATGCAAACTAAGTTCTCGTTCATCTTTTTAGCCATCAGTTCATTCAGTCATCCATCAATCCATTTATTAATTCAGTTTCATTGAATTCAAATGCATGATTGGAATTGTGCTCATCCCAAAGCAGTAAGTCTCTTAAATTAACAAAACTATACCTCGCTGAACACAAGCATGACTCAGAACTGTGTTCCAATGGATGAGGAAGAGATAGTGTGGTGAGAAGGGCTCTAGCTCTTCACATCCTTCACATCCAAAGTCCAAAGTCATTTGTAGCTGGGATCTCTTCTGTTTGCATAAGTTTGTGAGCAGTATGAAGCTTATACTCTAATGCAGCAATGCATTTCCTTACTGAAAAAGAAAAAGCTAATTCCTGAAAGCCACAGTCTGCAAATGATGTACTCTGGCTAAAAACTGGATTTGCACAAAACTCCCTGGAACAGTACAGCAGAATCGGGTTTACCAAAGCTGAATAGTTTGTCAGAAAAACATACTGTAACGTTTAATGGGTCACAGAAATATTGCCTTTGGTTCCTTGAGTACATTCCATGAGTCACTTTCATACATTTGGCAAAAATGTAAAAAAACCTGGCAGTTCCTGTGAATTTTGGGCTCTCCAAATGAAATATGACCCTGTCATAACCATCCCCCAATATTCTGACATTTTCAGAAGAAAAATATATTATTTGTTCAAAAAGGAGTTTTCTTAGGAACATTTCAACTGGCTTTGAAACCACACTTCACCTGAACATCGACTGTTATATATCAAGGACTCTAAGTAAATAATTTGATGGCAGAAATGCTTGTACATTAACTTATATCAGCAGGAATATCAACATGTTACAAAAAGTCATCTTTATAAATTTGCAAATTTAACAGTAGTTACAAGATTAATTTTATTGCCGTGTAGTGACACCATCACCACCACCAGACAGATAATAATTAGCTGGGCAAAGTAAACTACAAACAAACCCAATAAACGTGCATCGGAATATAAAACACACCCCTCCAACATCTCATCTGGACTTGACAGGTCAAATCATGTATTGCTGAAAAACAAATGAGGCCAAATTCTCTCTGTACCCCGCATGTTTAGGAGCAACAGCTACTGCTCACCTGATGACCGCATTGGAACAAAACTCACAAAACCCACAGCCCCGACAAGCAGGGAAAAGGAAGGCGTCACTCGTTCCTGGGTGATAGAGGCTTGGCCTACTGATAGGAACCCGTGAGGCTGGCAAACTCTGTCTCCTACCAGGGGAGTCCAAGGAATATTCCTTTTTCCATGCATTTCAGCTCCCATTACTCTATTTTGCTGGCTAATTTGGGGTGCAGACATTTTCCCAATGTCCAATGCACCCTGAAGTTTAACTGAATTATTTCTGCACCTCCATGTTTTGACTAGTTTCATATGTCTTGGTTTGCTCAAGGTTCCATATGAAGTCACAATTCAAGCAGACCTGACACTGATTTGAGGAAAGGAATATAACTGTACAACGGAATTAAAAATGAGTGGACCTAAAGGAATATAAATTATACCAGTAGCCAGTTCCCACTAGTGCCCATAGTCTCTGCTCATTCATGTTGAAACTATAATCAGATGTGAATTTTTCAGAAAAAAATGGCAACACACCTCCAGGTTTCTTATGCAGACGCACAATTGTTATATAGTGTAAAGCTTTCTCAAAGAACTGTAAACATTTCCAGTGGTGACTGCCATGCTAGCTCACAACTACTACATACTGTAAAAATACATACGGACTTTAATATCCATCTATAAATATTTGAGCTGTTTGTAGGTAGTGATATAACAGTGTTTATATAACAAATGACTATACATGTTGTTTGTTGCTAACAGATAGAAGTAAGCAGCATGTTGATTCTAGAAATGATGAAACAGAAGGCAACTGCTAAATCGCTTTAAAACAAATACAAGGGGAACTTTAGCAGCTTTTTCTTTCAGATATGTGACATTTTTTATACCATGTCCTCAGTTTGGGAAACAATGTGGCACAATGTCAGAACTGCAGAGAGGCCATGCACAACTGTTGAATGATCCAGTTCCTTTTGTATTCAGCCCTAAACCCCTAAGAAGTGCCTGAAATTTCACACATTGACAGCCCTCCGCAGCTCAGTGATAGATATGAAGAGATTAGCTGGACACAGTGAAGGAGAGACCAGTATTTGTTGATCATACTTTTTAATGAACCATCTGTTTTTGAGACAGAGTGTGTGCATGAGTGAAAGCCGGGTAATAAGAGAACTTGAGTGAGTGTACATGAATCACCGGGATCACAGAGCAAGAACTTATTTTGGGGGCAAGAAATAGAAAGAGTGTGTGTGAGTGCTACACAGAAGAATAGGAGGAAAGTGTGCATGTGTTTGAGGACAGGACACCCAGACAATGACTGACTGCCATTACAAACATCCCACACTTCACTATTGACTTAAGCACTGGGAATACTGCTAGGGTGCACTTGAACGGAGCTCTGCTCAGGAAATGAGAATTCAAATAATGTGAAAATAAAATGTCATTAACTGGAATCCTAACAGAAAAAAGACAAATAAACATTGATTGTGGGTTCCAAGTCACTGAATGTGAATGTCGACTCAGCTTATTTTCAGAACAACTACCCCTGCCAGAGCCCGAATGCTGGGATTAGCCCATTTTACCTCTGAGAAATACCTACTGTTTCAATCCAGAGAAATGGCTACACTGATCCAGAAGAATCAAAACAGACATAAACACAGAACAAGAGGCTGTGGCATTTGAGTATTCAGGAGCAAAACTGTTCTACTGCTAGAAAAGGCCCATAAGGCAGGGTTGTCAGATGACACTGAATAGTTTAGCAGAGTGTGATTTGAGGTAAATATAAATGCAATTCTATGATGCTTCCACAAGCACAGGGCATTTCAGATACGGTCACTTAATCCCAATCAAAACAACCAACACCATATGATCTGAAAATTGTGCGTATTAGTGATCCACCATTTGAACCTGTTATAGTATAAGGCCTGAATTGTGGAACATCAGATCGCCAGGATGATAATAATATTAAGTATTAGGCTAATCCATGGCATTATTACCTGGAATTTGGCTCCCTGAAGAAGCCTTTGTAGGAGTGCAGGGTTTCATAAGATGGGTAATTGATGAAGAGCCAACAGAGAAGCGTGGGTCTGATGAGACGACACGAGAACAAAACGTTCAAAACAGACGTGACTCTATTGCAGGGAATGTAATCCAATCAGATGCTGGAACACACTGAAATGATCATGACAATGATCTGGGGAGTACTTTCCCCAATCCCATATACAAATGCTTTCCTTTCGGAGTAAAATGACCTTGAATAGCAAACAGACATTCTGTCTGTCAGACATTCACGCACAAACTCTGGATCAATCATCACACAGTATGGATGAAGGATTGGATGATAAAAGTAATATGAATCATCTCTTCAGTCCAGACAGTTCCAAACACCATGAAAATTCATGTTCTGCTGACATACACCTGTTTACCATTTAAGTAATCCTTTGGACGGTGCTCAGGAGACTGTGTTTAATAAAACTGTTTCACAGAATAAATTCACAGAAAGAAGATACACTCAATTTAAAGATGCAATTATGACCGAGTCGGAATGTAACTTCATTTGCTTGCAAGTTCAAAAGTTATTTTGACCACTAAGTCAAAATCAATTAAAGCTACAGCTTTCAATTTATTCATAGATTAGGTTCTGTAGAAACCTCAAGCACAGCTGGAATAAATGAAAAAAAAAGCTTTGTAACACAGCAGTCCATCAGTAGGGCTCATTATCTGTAACACCTTGTCCAGTGGAGGGCTGCAGTGGTTTGCTGCTTATTCCAGAAACGTGGGGCATATAGGGCACACCCTGCAAGGAACAATACTACATAACACTTTTACGTGTCATTTTTAACTTCAAATTATATTAAAATTAAAACTTGTGAAAAATGACTGAAAATGCAAACATGATCTCTATCACGTAAGGATGTGCAGTGCTCTTCAGTTTCTTGCCACTTCATTATCTACACAGTCAATAATAGCTTATTAATACAGATGTGCCATAATTTATTTATGGTAAGTTTGTGTAAAAATATTTATATGCTATAAGTAAATGTTAAACTTTGCAAGTATTTTTTCATTTTAATATTTTATTAACCTCTTGCTATAGTAAACACATCTATCTCTTATTCTTAAACTGTTGTCCTGGCTAGGGTTGCGACAGTCTGGAGTTTATCCTGAAGTCACTGGATACTAGACTAGTAGGTTGTACTCTGGGTGGGATGCCAATCAACAAAAGGGTAAAGCTGCATTAAAATTAAAATTAATTTAAATTGACTGAAAATAAAAACATATAGTCTCCGCAAACACCTATTCAATGCAAATTGTTCACTGATTCATTCCGTAAACATAGCATTTAATAAATGCCACACACGAGATGTAAAAACTGTGGAAGCCAGTTGAAGCACAGCAGTCCCACACTACAGTTGTGTTTGGTGATGTTTCACTATGAACTGATGGTTAAATGTAGAAACACATGTCCTTCCTCACTACAACAGACAGATCTAGACCATTTTGTCAAAATCAGTTTGTTTTCCCACATTTTGTTTTAGACTAAACCCCATATGATTGCTAGGATTATTTTGAATGTATAAGATAGGGTCCTACTCCAGAAAAAATGAGCCAGAGTGATACAAGAAAAAAAATGCTTTAGTAATGTATGTTTAGGTATTTAGTTAAATCTTTTCACAAATTCGTTAATTTAAATACAAAGCCAAATAATGTTAGCATCAGTTACCAAAAGCCATGCAGAGTGTACAGTGGAAAATATGCTGATTGAGAACATGGAAGGCTGCTGTCTTATTCCTGGTGTCCTGTTACTAAGCAGTTTTCGATCAAAAACTGTGAATTCCAAAACTGTTTTCAATTATTGCAAAAAAGGTGGGAAAAGGACATGTCCTGGATTTATCAAGTCAAAGAATGCATAAAAATTCAATCCTTGACATGAATAAGCCAGTATACCATGCAAAGAAGGTCACTGAACTCTTGTCTTTAATGCAACTTGTGCTTGCGAACTGATCCAAGACCCATGCTACCCTGCAGTAAATGATACAGTTAGCTAAGCAGTCTCAGTTTTGGACTTGGCGGGCACAGTGGGCACAGTATTGCCAGCAGTCTTCAAGAACAACAAACAAAGTTAAATGCTAAGGACCTGCTTGGGCCTGCCTGGTATACGTAGACTTGTTTTTTAAACGTGCTGTCATGCAGGAGAAAGTGTTTTTTATGACAATTCAGCAAATGCTATGAAGAATAAAACAGGGTTGAATTTCATAAAACAGGTAATTAATGTATAACTGGGTTCTGTATAAAGTCCACTACCAAAAGCTGCACATCAGAGAAATATTGGAATTTGGTGTGAGTACAAGTGTGACACTAGGTGGCAGCACTGCTCACAGCATCTGAGTTCTCAGTCTTTTTCTCATTTGGCCCGGGTTAAAACGCAGTTTTAATATTTAATATTTTTCTCATAAGAAATTGCTCCCTTATATCTGAGTCCATGGTAATCAAGTGATTTATGGGAATCAGTTACAGTGGGACACCAGGATATAGTTGTATATAAAATTTATCCACTTTTTTTATACACTGAGCTTATTATTCAGTACATTTTTGCCCAGTTATGGGTCATTTTACTTCCACAGCAGGTTTTTCTGTGCTTTTTCTAGAAACAAAACCAAAAACTGTATATAGGAACCTCCTATTTCCTATCCCACTGCCAATCTCAACCAATCACAACCCTCTGTTAAGGTGAATATCACTACGAAATTGCAGGCTCTGTGCAGTTATCATTATTAATTCATTTAGGAGATGCTTTTCTTCATTGTTAAGCTACTTACTACAATGTTATACCCACTAATAATTTTTTTTAATAGCGGAATTCACTAGGAGGATTCTCAATCAAACATTTGTTAGTAACACTGCACAGCACCTCTAACAACATCCTCTTGCTTTTCAGAGTGAAAGATATTGTTGGCAGTGATGTTATAAATTTTATTTGTTTATATCATGAAAATGTGTGAAGTACATTATCACAGTGTCTCCCTCCAGGGAGAATGAACAAATGGATGAAGGAAAGAATAAATTAAAGAACCAATGAATGAACAAACAAATAAATTAACAAACAAACAAGTGAATGAACAAACAAATGAATGAATGAATGAATGAATGAATGAAAATACAGTGCTTAAAAGCTTAAACTAATCATTTTGCAACTGATTTTGTAAAGTACGATATGCTGTCGCTCTCGATGTCATGCATAAAAATACCATTTACTTTACATTAAAATTAATTTTTGGTGAATTTTTTTTTACGTGCAAACCAATTGTTTTTTTACATTCAGTGCCCTCACAGTGGATATTCAGCTAATAAAATGATTTCACAAAACAAACTAACCCCATTTGATGCTAAATGACTCCTATAATGTAACGCCTTTGGCAGCAGAAATCCAGTGGTCTTTCACAGCAATCCATACATTTAGGGTTCAATTTCTGGTCCACAATTATCACCACTATTCAGTAGGAATCCTTGGGCAAAACTCTTAAAGCTACATCTGCCTACCTTCTTATATCAGTGTCACGAGATCATACAGCATAATACCGACTCAGATGTTGCCTAGACTAGCAATGTCCAGGTCAAATGTTGGAGAACCAGGACAGTTTGATAGTAAGTGGGCTACTGGAACCAGAGTCCATCTCAGATGGACAAGAGATGATAACATGGACTCAATGGAATGCTACTACAAAAGGTCACCCATTGAGAGAGGCTACATGAAATGCAAGATGGAACTACAGATGAGGAAACACCCATCAGCTACACTCACAAAAACAACTAGTCACCTAACACTCAAAAATTATTAATAACAACTGTTACTATGGAAGACAAGAAAAATGTATAAAATTGTCTTATTCGGCTCTCTCCCTGTTTTAGCCATACGCCTTGCAAAACCATCAGTTACTATGGAAGATATTATTATACATTAGCTATTTGTCCATCCATATGTTTTTAACCAATAATGGCACTGCTTTCCTTTTGTAACTGCAACTTAACTGAAAATTCTGAGATGAGGGGTCTTCTTGAAGATCAACAGAAATATTTCTTTTTAGAGGGGAAACTATATTTGTACAGAAATGATCCTGTTTATATGTGAAATTCTTTTTCATCTGAAGAGTTTACAGATTGCATGCACTTCATATTTCTGGCCAAGATCAGCACTTCAGGACATAATGGCCCTTCAACAAGCAGATTAACATAACTGACATCCTCAGCATGCTGCCATTAAATCTGTTTTTAAAAGGCTAATTTGTCAATGTGCAGTGTATATTTTGGAGGTGGCCGGGGTGTTGCGTTTACATTAGCTAATACGGCACAATGCCACTGTAAACAGTTTTGGGACAATTGAGGACAGCCGGTGCCACCGTGAACCTGTATACATCTTTTTGAGACTGAAATTAATTCCCTCAGAATGGCAATGGATTAACAGATGCCAGTCACAAATGCCAGTCACAAATGCCAGTCACAAATGCCTCTAACCAGAAAGATGAGGTAAAGGACGTGGGGGAGCTTAGTTTCCTGCCCTAATAAGGAAATATGGGGAGCCTTGTGCCAGCGACCACTACCTGCCTAAAGGTACCTGCTGAGACATTTACATGGAACAGGTCACTCATATCTCTTATCTGAAGAGTGGGTATTATGAGCCATTTTCTGGTGACAGATAAATTGATTAGTTACAAAGGAGACCATCAGAAGCTATGAGTGTGTGAACTGGAAACATGTCCTCATTGGTCACAGGAAGGATATCAGCAGAATATGGATACAGCTCCCTCTAGTGGATAAGATAAAAAAGGAAGAATAAACTGGCTAAAAAATTTAATGCACTCAATTTGATTTACAATTTAAGATCTCTTCTTCTCTAGCATTTCCTTCAGTTCATCCATCCTTCCTTAATCATTAATGGATTATCCTTAGTATGGTCACGGGGGTCCAGAGTCTATTCCAGAAGCAATAGACACTAAGCTATGTAACTGCCCCTGGATGGATCACCAGTCCATCACAGGGTGGCCACACACAGTTGCTCTCACATACACACCTTATGGGCAATTCAGAATGACCAACAAACTTAAAACACATTTCTTTGGACTGTGAGAGGAAACACACGCAAGCCTGAGGAGATCATGCAAACTCCACACAGACTGAGCCATATCGAACTCACACCCGACCAACCCAGGCACCATGAGGCAACAGCGCTACTCACTGAACCACTGTGCCATCATATATTCATGATAGATGCAATCTCTGTACCACAGTAGATTAGTGGCAGGACACTCCTGACACTGGTCAAACTGAAGCTAGTTCAGCTGTTACTGGAACTGTTCCTGACCATTGTTATGATACATGAGGTTTCTTTCTGTCTCTTAATTTTCCAATAAATTGGGAAGGACTTGACTTGGAACAAAGCAAGGAAAAATCTTCTTTAGAAAAATTAAATATTTGAAAGGGTTATTTAGCAGTGTTATCATATTTTAATGAAAAATACAAGACACAAGAGCAAAACCTTACATAATTATCCTTCACATTTCATGGCAGCACCAGGCCTCCTGATCTCACCGGATCTTCTCAGTCATCATGCACTACACCCTGCCCAGCTGTTGGTCAAGTTATTATACAAAGATGCTGACAACCCTTATTGGGCATCTTACATAACTCAGCAATACATACTAGACCCTAGTGACTTCAACACAGCTTTCCATATTACCCTGACAGGCCTGGTGTCATAGCTCTCACTGGAGACAGCACTGTCAATCCTTTTCCCACAAAGCTTTGCTACTGTATCTCTGTGGGTGAAATAAATATCTCAGCATGTTACCTCATACCTTACTTCACCTTTAACTGAAGCTTACATTAAGTTAAGGGACCGAGGAAGGTATTGGAGCATAAGGTATCTCCATCTGTCTCCATTATGTATATGATTCATACAAGCAAGTAGCACACATAATCAGCAACATCAACTCACACGGACAACAAAGTAAAGTGTGCAGAAATTAACCCATCTTAGAAACCTGGGCATGTAACTGGTACTCCACAGTAGTCCTGTGTCCACCACCAGGATTCATTTGCTTTAGCACATCACTAAGTCATATTCAACTCCTGGGCCGGCTGTTTCCTTCCACCTGAGAGTTAATATTTTCAGCAATGTTGACAGATATGTGATTTAAAGAGATGTAGAATTCCAGGCCGTGACCTCAGTGTTTTTCAAAGAAGTGCCAGCAGACGCAATATCTCTCACAGGAAAGACCTTACCAAGGATTTTGCCCACCTGAATGTCCTGGACCACCTGAACAAATTGAAAGCAAAGCCAAAAAAAATCTTAACATTTAAGTTCTGGCACTTCTCTCTTCTTTAACATCTCATTCATTTTTTAAATCTCGAATGTTTTGGGAAGGCACAAGCTCAAACAGGTGTGAGTAACAGAACAGAGGGTCCTCAGTTCTTAATGTGCCCATTTCTGACAATTTCAAAAATGAAGGCTAGAAGCTGCCAGTAAGAGAAGAATACACAGTGATAATTGTATTTACAGAGCAGTAATTGTATTACCCTTGGTCTCACAATACATTTAAAATGTTTAAACCAGGACTAATATCTATTTATTTATTTGAACAGATGTGGTCACTTCACAGCGCTCCGGGAAGTCATCTGGCAAGAGTGAGGAGGAGTTTCAACTCTGTGCTGGTGATGTCACCTGTGCCCCAAGAGAAAAGAGTAAAAAGCTAGCATTTGTCATCAGATAATTCCTATTTACACAATAGATTTACAATTGATCTACCCAATGATTTGCAATTTTCTTGAGCGATGTCATGTATTTTGTCATTTCTCTATCGCCAAGGTATTATTTCTTAACTCCTGTAAAATTCAGAGAAGGGATTCACCTCAGAAGGAAGACTTGACCAACCTATGGTTAACCACCCTAATAGATGTGAGGTGCTGTAGCCAGGAAAGAGAGGACCACTGCAGTGGCCAGTTTGCTCATGGCAGTTTTCAAGAATGGCTACAACAGCCCTGCTCTCTGTGTGTGGCTCGGAACAATTGGCCAACATTTTTGAGCACTGCTAGGAGTAGTTGGCACCTGCTGAAATGCTGCTTCCATTTTTCTTCCTGGTCTAGCCGTGGTTCTGGAACTCCTCGGGGTAGTACTAACTCTTACATATATTTGGCAAAATTGAGTTTTGTGAGGACAGTAGTGGTCATGCTGGTAAACAATGTTCAGCCAAGCAGCAGGAAGCTGAATTCCTTATAGAATCTGACTACAGAGTAGCTCCATGCTGCCCAAAAGCTCCACTTCCCCACAAAGGTATTTACATTCTTCTGGGCCATGATGGTTCTGAAAGAGGAAATGAACCATTCAGGCATTATGTGCATACACACACCCTGAATATAAACACCAGAAGAGCACCCCACACCTTGACATTTTACTGTGTCTTAAGGAAAAAAATCGTTGCACCTACATTCTCATAAATGAGGGCCCCTGTGTTGGAGCACTTACAGCCGACATTTCCATTAAAGCCACTTTCATTGGATGGTTTGGTTCTCTTCCAATGAGAGATTCAGTGAGACATTTTCCTGCTTGCTTTTCCCCATCATTGTGTCTTGATCCCTTCCCAGCCATAATACCACCTCAGCTGTAGCTAATAAAGAACAGTAGTAACATCAGGTTAGATTCCTGTGTTGGTTTTGCATGTGCCAAAGACATTGTTCTGCTCGTTCTTCTTTCCAGATGAATAAGAAGAGAAGACAGCTTGTCTGTGGCTGCCATAGCAAATTGATCTTGTCGAACTGGAAAGTTACCCTTTTACGCGTAATAATGGGCCCAACTAGCCTGAAGGGTATGAGATTCAGGTAAGGCTGGGTAGCTGAAACCACAGTCTTTGTGCTCATCCTCCTGCTTAATTTTACAGTGACTCCTGCAGTGAGCACTCACTGTGTGGGACTCAGGAAAGACAGCCAGACAAGGGGGTGCAATATAGATGTCAAGCACTCACATACCAAACACACCAAAGTTTAACGATAAGGAATTTAAATCTATCTATAATTTACATATGTCTACCATTTGTTTTGTTGTTTGGGTTAGCTTACGGTGGTCAGGAAAATTGGGATACTCTCCATGCTTTAATGTTTCTGAAAAGGCCACAGAAAACTCAGCCATCTCCAGGATCAGTCCTTGGAATCCCAGTGCAAGGGAAAGCTGAACATAATGCAAAATAAACATATCTATAAGCTAATAACTCAGTGCAACCATTCAGATTTGCCAGTATTTCTCTACATGTCTCCCTTCGCCTGGACCAAAGGGAGCTTTTTACCCTTCCAGCAGTTCAGTTGCCCTGGCTACAAATGCCCCCTACTTCACCAATACCTTGGCACCAGGGTCCCAGGGGGCCTTGTGTTCTGGGCCAAGAGAGTTGGCTAAGTTCAGTCTCTTTGTGTGACTGTGTGGTGTGCGGTGTATCTAAGGCTAACACACAGAGGAGTATGCTAGAGAGTGTGGAATTTATTAAGTGCAAACACCCGATCAGTTTCAGCACTTGGACTGGCTGGCATACCCCAGCTCCTTGTTTCTTGGCCTCAAAATCTTTGGCAGGGTCTTAGCTGGGCTTCAGCCAGTGATCAGCCATGTTTCTTGACAAGAATGCTCAGTGCTGGGACACTTGGATGTAGCATTCAGACGCTTGAGGTGAAGTTTAGTAAAATTACAGCAAGTTCTGCAATTTTTTCACTGATTTAATGCTCATAAAGTATTCTGCTAATTTCTACTAATTCTGAACATTTCTGACTGTGAGCAAAAAAGGCAACATTTCATGACAGTTGTTGCTTTTGGTTCCAAAACAGACTCATAAATTTGACATAAACAGTACATCGAACAGTATGGTGATGCTGAAGATAGCACTGTTCCCCACAGCTCCTGTGCTCTGGGTTCAAATATGAGTTTGAATGAATATGTGTGATCTGTCATCTGCCTATATACCAGGGGTGTGTAGTTTAGCATATATCTAAAATTCTTACATAAAACACCGACACTCTAACTTAACTTGTATTTCTGCTGGGTTAAATGTACTTTAATGTTAAATATCCCATATCCCTGCAGTCCTAATGCTACTTTCAAGTAAGAAAGTATCTGTTGTCAAATTATCTAAGGATTTCATAGTGGTTGGAGCATGCATATAGCACAGGCGGCAAAGTTTAGCTGTGTGGTCATGCTGAGCTTCAATAATAGCTGCTTTATACCAGTAAGAAAGGTTATGTAATGTGTAAGCCTGCCACAGAGTGGCCTTGATTTGAGGTTTTTCATAAATGTTTGTTGTTTCTTCAACAGTATGTTACTCAGAGGAAATTAGGTGCTTGTGGAGGAATGCAAGTGGCAGTTGGTGTCTCTCATTTACACACCTTGACATTCTTGCTGTAGTTTTTCTAAAGTTGCAACTCAATACTTCTTTGGTATAATGTAGGCTTGCTCGTATCCAAAAGCTTTTTTGAACTACAATCCAGTACCAGGGTATTGTCAGGATTTTGTGAGGGTACAAAATAAGCTGTAAACCTCACCACAGATTAAATAAAAGAGCCCCTGGCCGCATGGCCATATAGTCTTTCTGCCGAGGAAGTCGTGGACTCAAATAAAAGGCTTTCTAGTGTTTCTCTAGATGTCTTGGTGAACAGCAAAAAAGAGACTATTCCTTATCTAGTAGTGTCCCATCTGACAGAATTGCAATATTTTGAAATAACTGAGTAAACTCAAGCCAGCACACACTGAGAGATATTGTACAGGCCAGGTAAAGTGTTTCCCTTGGCTGAGTCTGGACCAGTGACACTAAACTGAAAGCCAATGGCATGATGTTCCCAAGAGTCCAACAGCAGGATGTCCCTGGGCCTAAGGCTTCCTGAACAGTGGTCTGGATTGCATGGGCTTTGCTATACCTGGACATCCACTAAGCACTGTTTGCAACTCACCTTACAAAGGCCTCATTATCAATGGGCACAGACAAAATTTGAAACAGACAGAAACAAATGAAACCTCAGGATTAGCTTTCCCAAAACGAAGGCTTTTCCATCAACAATCTCATCTTTGGGCTTTTCAGTAGCACTCCCTATAGGTCTGCATGTTACTGACCTGTACAATTGGTTAAAGACATTTATAAACACACCACAGAGATATTGTATAAACCCAGCAGTGCTATAATTTACTCTGAACTTGAAATTTACTTTTAAATAGATCCAGTCAAGATAAGCAAAGGGTATGCTCAGACATACAGCACATTTTGTAGAAGAGGGTCAAAAAAATCATAGTACATCCGTTGAACAATAACAGTAAGCAAAGTGACTTATCACCATGATATAAATAATCCCAGGTATATATTGTTTAACTGGCACATTTGCTTTAAAGTATGAAATTTGGTATTGATAGATTGGCTTTTAATGACATCAGTGATTTGAAGTGAATGTGAAATGTGTAGCTGCCTTCAGAGCCACAGTGTGAGAATCAAGAGCTAAAATACATCATCAAGGGACGTATCAATCTAATTTCAGATTAAATACCATAAAGGGTGTAGCAAAATTATGATGCTTTCTTTAATATATTTTGGGCATGTAGATTAATAAAAAATGTCTCATTTTTTCAATTACAAATAATGATGTTTCTGGCGTTTCACTGAATGCGGTAGTCCTAATTCTTTCCTGAAACAGGGTAAAGGATTGGTATTTAGACACCGTTCCCCTCTTGTTTTGACAGGTCTGTAAGCTAATCCTTTGAACACAGAGGACCCATGGGCTGCTAGCATACAGGCCCCAGGCCGTGAGGCCAAATGGCCAGACCTCTGCCACCATGAATGAATGGCGTAGGTAAACACATGCTGGACATGCTGGACACCTCATGCCCTATCACACATTCACAAATAATACATCCCCCGCTGTTTTCAAGCACTGTAATTTGCATACTTGTATTACTATTTACTCAGACTCCTACAAAAATCCAGTCTTGTGCTCTCTCAGGCCAAAAAGAACCTTTATAGCAGGAAATTTATGAACACACTATGTGTGTGAGATCACTTAAATTAATAACAAGCTAATTTTAAGCATCGAAAGATAGCACCTATTTATGCGCAAGCTTGCTTACTTTTTCTACAGCTTTAACAAAAGACAACTGTAATCTTTTTGCTTTACAGGGCAAAACAGTCTTTTCCCTAATGGTCCCATTGCACATAATTGTTACACATTTTTCTGTCAATGTTACTATCGGACATATCAGTGTAGTGACACTAATTATTTGGCCCATCTGAGTAACCTTCACACATAAAAGTGTAGCTTCTCCCAAAGAAGAACTGGACTAAATGCTTAGTTTCATTGGAAATTTTCATACTGACCATCATTGCCATAAATTTTCTCACTGTAAAAAATGTTACTATTGTGATATTTAAGCATCAGATAGGATTTAAGATAAGTAAGCTATGACATCCTCTTTGATATTATCTCTAACTCAAAAAGAGATAAACAAAAAGAATTTCAGGAGTTTAGCTGCACTAGAACCACTTGCTGTGATTACATTTACACACCCAACTAAAAGAGATTAAAGTCTATAATAACTTATGATCTCGGTATTAAATAGCAGAGGAGCAAAGGTTGATGAGTTGATTTGCCAGTTACAGTGGGCTCAAGGCAGACAGATACGGCACTGCATATTCCAGCCGGGAGAAGAGATAATTTTTAGAAGGTGGTGGTTAAGCAGTCCCCTGGACCCTGACCAGGTGCCTTCCACCAAAGTCCTCTCAAGGGAAGTATCCTTCTAAATTTATTAGCACTGTGCACTTGTGAACCCAAACTGAGAACAGAATCCAAGCCTGGTCATAAATGCCGCCTTGCCAGGAACTAAGCCTTAAACTGCTGTGGCTCAGTAAACATCAATACAGGTTTACTAGGTGCCTAATGTGCTGGTGATGAGTGTGGTTTCAGCAATCCATTTTTCTATGAAAACAAATGAAACTCTAGCACGTTTCGTTGAAATTAAGCCATAGTTTGTGGTTCTCTTAAATTCTGATAATAATTCAGAAACTTGATATCTTACATTCAGCTTGCAAAACACATTGTTCTAAACAAATGAAAAGATAACCATGGAATTGGAGCTTACAAATTTCACTGAACGTTTGTTTTATGTTTTTTGGAACGAAAGTATCTGAAACAGATTAACAAAATTATCATTACCGAATGCAGGATGCAGTCAATACTTTCCCTTCCTGTTACAACATGTCTTCAGATTATGCAATAATGCCTCAAACAGCATATTTTTTGTAAGACAGAAAGACAGTATTAATGAAATATATTAATGTTGACATTATTTTATATATTTATTGCAGAAAGGGCATTTATACAACTCTATAATTCCACAATACATGAAGAAGCACTGACTGTCTTGTCTCTGCAGTGTTAAAATTTGGCCTAACCACAATCTTGCTGTGGCATCTCAGAAAAAATTCCTTACATTCCACCGCAGTGTGAAAGCCTGATCAATAAATCTGTTTAGCTATGTATAATAAATCAAAGTCTAAGTGTTGGAACCATTGTTGCAACGGCATCCATGAACACTACACAGTCACACCATTTTTTTTTTTTGAGAACTGGTTATAGCTACTTTTGAAATCTATTAAAAATGTTACACAGCTTTAATTGGTTTTAACACTTCTCCTCCCAGTGGAGAACTCTGCAGTCTATGGGACTGCTGTAGAAAGACTACGGAGCTAGCTTATGGACTATGGCCAGCTCATTTATTACTCTTTGTCCATTTTATTGACTCTCAGACTGTTTAGCAGCATCTCTGTACGGCACCTTACGTCCTTTAGCAAAAGCTTTTAGTTGCTTGTTCACAGCTGTGCACAGCTTGTTGCTGAATAACTTTAATGACTTGCAGTTTCTGCATAAAAAACTAGAGATATTTGTACCCATGGAAGCAGTGAGCATGCTACAAAAAGATATTAATTGCTGGTTTATGATTAACGCAGAAATTGTACGTGCAGCAGCCAGCAGATTTGTGAAAATGGCAACAGTGACTAGAGAAAGGGGATAGAAGAGCAAATATAGAATCTGCCATTAAAATGCCTGATGGATCAGGTCTCTCTTGGGCCCTTGGGTCCCTTGTGCCCAGACTCTTGCTGACCAAATCTTGGGCCCCTCAGTGTGACTGGGACTGATGGGAAGAGACAGGGGCGGGGTCCAGACCCATTCAAGGCTATAGTTTCATTAGCATATCTCTTACAACATTGCTAAATGACCCAGACCACCTGTAGCTGTCTCGGCTCTGATCAGTGTGAAATCATTCAGTTCTAAACCATTTACTTCCTAACTGGAAAAGGGGAAGACTGCAGGCAAAATGGGAATTATGTGTGTGGAAAATTGGCCTGAGAGCCAGGATGTGAGAAAGCCAGGAGAGAAAAGAAAGAGCAGGACGACCATCGTCTGTTGGCATTGTACTCCCGGACAGCCTGTGACAGCCGAGAGTGGTGAAGGCTCTGGAAGGGGAGTGTCCAACAGAACAGAGGCCTCTCCCCCAGACTATGTGATTGGCTGGACTGGGGAGCTCTGAGGGAGGGGATGGCTATAAGGAGGTGGAGTGAAAGTGAAGTGTGCTCAGGGGGGTGGTGGCTGTTTGACTGTGCTATCTGCTCCGTCTTATACAATAGGTGCACCTTAGAGGAACAGTTAGAGCAGAGCAGCCCTTCCTGCACAAAGCTCTCCAGGGCACCTGAGCACAGCCCACAACCAAGGAGCCCCAGCAGGGGTATCAGGCAGAGAGTGTTGGTCAGCTGCAGTGTGAGTGAAGAGGATAAACCCAGCTTTGTATGAAACAGGATTATCACCGCTTTTCAGCAGCACCTCTCAACAGTGCCTTTTGGTCTCCACACACAAAAAGTTTTTTGTTTTCCCCACAGCCAGATGATGGCGGGATCTGGGAGTCGGGCTTTGCTGGTGCTGCTGCAAGGCCTGGTCCTCGTCACCTGCTCTTTCTCCGCTGAGGAGTACAACTACTACAGCTGGCAGTCAGACAACTTCCAGAATGGCCGTTTCTATGCCAAGCAGCCGCAGTGTCTGCAGATCCCAGCTGACCTGCGACTCTGCCATGGTGTGGGGTACAAGCGCATGCGGCTGCCCAACCTGCTGGAGCACGAGACCATGTCTGAGGTGCAGCAGCAGGCAGGCAGCTGGGTACCACTGCTTGCCAAACGCTGCCACGGGGACACACAGGTCTTCCTCTGCTCGCTCTTCACACCTATCTGCCTGGACCAACCCATCTACCCATGCCGCTCCCTGTGCGAAGCTGTGCGTGACAGCTGCACACCCGTCATGGAGGCCTATGGCTTCCCCTGGCCTGAGATGCTGCAGTGCGACAAGTTCCCCATGGACAACGACCTGTGCATCCCCATGCAGTCTGGTGGACACCACACTACACAGATCCCAGGTAAATCATAGTGTTTAAGCAGGTTTTCACAAAGCAGTCTCTTGCCACTGCACTGTAATAGTCTGTACATGGAGGGATTATCATTTCACTTTGAGAGCATCGCATAGTTTTTCTTTTCAAAGTATAATTTAATTGAATTTTTATAGTGGCATCAAATAAATCCAAACCAAAATCTTAGCAAACGAACATTAACAGTAGACAGGATACAACAAAATGAAATATAAGGGACTGCTTCATTAAGTTTTTACAAAACAACAAAATGTAATTTTCTGGCCTAAACTGCAAATTGTCAGTTTTGCAAGTATGGCTGGGGTCTGTCATTAAGACCAGAGGTTAAGTCAAGGTTCCAATTTCATGTTTATACTGTACGTCTTGACATTCTGTGCACTGGATTATTTCAAGTGAGGCAGAAAAGTTTATGCAGAATTTGAACTGTAACCCTCACTAATTAACAAAGAACCAGTCAGTCTGTTCAGGTGTGCAGGGAACTTGTTCTTTATGTAAAACATTCCCTCATAATGGCACCTTAATAAAAAGAAAATATTAACTCAGGTTCAGCAGGCTTACAGATACTCGGTTTTTTTTTCACTCCTAAGTCTGTTATGCTTTTTAAAGTAGCCCAGTGTTGGGAATTTTACAGAGAGAGCTTGTGTTTTGATTAGGTTAGATCTATAGAAACCACATTTTCAAAAGACCAAGCTAACACAAGGGAAACAAAGTGTGATCCTCCTCTTTCATTATAAAAAAATCTGCTGAGGAATGCAGCGGGGACCGCTCCAGCTGTGACCGTGACTGTGACCGTGCCTGTGCTCTCCTTTATCCTCCTTGGCAGCTAGGTGGCCAATTAGTCAAGGAGCCAATTACTGTGGAGGCCAAATTAGTCGGAATTGAAGAAAATGAGTTACCAGCACTGATCACAGTGGGACCATTCACAAAAGATCTAGAAGAAGTGGGTGTCTTAAAGCAGTGGGAGCAGAGAGAAAAGACTGCAGTAGCAGGCTACGAAAAAGTGGAGTGGGGGTGGGGCCACAGACTGCAGGATAGGGCAGACACTGAGAGAGAAGAGGGAAATATCCCTGTGGAAGAAAGTGTACGTAGAAACACACATGGCATGTTAGGGACAGCTGAGTCTCACTATGCGAGTGGCTGTAGCTCTGCTTTTGACTTGCAATATAGCGCACACCTTACTTTGGCAGTTCATTGCACAGAAGTACACACAATTGTGCATGAGTATAAAACCCTTTTGCCAACACTCACCACAAACTATGTCAGTTGCACTTACAAATGCATGAACTGTATTCTGCCCAGTTGCACTTCATACGCACTTTTACTGAAGAGTAGTTGCCAATAAAAAAAAAAAAAACGTACGCTATAAATGGAACCGTTCACAACCTGGACCAGTGACAGAACAAGCAAACAGACATAAACCATGGACATCTTTATCTTGTAAACCAATTTAATGCGCTGCTAGGTCACATATATACTTTCTCATTGAAAACTAGCAAGTCACAGAAAGCTAAAATGAAGTGATATATGATTCACACCAAAGGAGGGTGCCATAGCAAGTAGCACTGTGGCCTCACTAAGGGTCAAATATGGCCCAGTTTATGTGGAATTTTTCAGACCAAACGCATGTCTTTCAACTGAACTGGTGACTCTCAATTGCCTGTAATATGTGAGTGAATGTGTGTTTGGTTACCCTGTACTGCACTGGTGTCCCATCCAGAGATATCCCTGTAAACCTAGTGCCCTGTGATTCTGGGATAGAATCCTAAGAGGGACAAGTGGTTAACAGAAACGACTGAGTGATGTACAAAGAAATATTAGTAATTCAGTTCCATGAAAAAATGATATTACAAGTAATTTGAATATGTAAATTATGTTTTGCCCTTATCATACATTTGCTTTGCATGAATTCTACTAATAGTGGCATGGTGGCTCAGTGAGTAATGCTGCTGCTTCATATTGCCTGGGATGGTTGGGTGTGAGTTTGTGACATCTGACTCAGTCTGTGTGGAATTTGCATGTTCTCCCTGTGTCTGTGTGGGTTTCTTCTGGCTGCTCTCGTTTCCTTCCACAGTCCAAAGACATTTAATTCTGGTCAAGTGGTCACCCTAAATTGCCCATAGTGAGAAATTGCTCTGTGTATGGTCACCCTGTGATGGTCTGAGGCTATCCTGTTGTTTTGCATCCTCTGCTTCCTGGATAGGCTCCAGACCACTGTGACCCTACTGAAGATAAGCAGGTAATGATAATGGATGGAATACTATACATTAACCATAGTTTTAAAAAAGTCAGATTAGAATCAAAATTCTCAGCAATGGGTTTAAGCATTCCCCAGCACCCATGGAAGGCGAGAGACAGCTCTTACTGATAGTTCTGATCATCAGATTTACTCAGAGAAGTCCACTGAGAACTTCTGGGCTCCTACTTGGAACAGTAGTTAGATGCTATTATGCATAAAACTTAGATATTACTGGTCCTGTTAGACTGGTGTGGGCTCAGAGTTGCACATCAGAGCTCTCCAATTGCTGGAGAATTGGTGGTGCCTTGACAGCAGAAACATCTTTCATGCTGTTACAGTATTTATACTTAAGTGTTGCAAAACTTGTGCTCATTTTGAATTAAATTTATGCCCACTAACCATGTTAAAAATCACATAACTAGGTCAGGAAATTTGGATACACTTCTCAGCTGCAATCATTCCTCGTAAAAGATGCTAAACCATGCCTGACTGAATGTAAAGTAATACTTGGCAAATTAACATCCCTGGATATTTTAGCTCCTGCTATTGTATCAGTTGCAGGCAGCAAACTGAGCAGTTAGGGTTGGATGAATTTTAACTCCTTCTGCAAGCATATGATACTACATCGTTGGAAAGCTTTAGTGGAAACTAGAAGAACATCGGAAATTCAGTTTCATATTCAAACTAAGTTAAGTGTACATGGCCAGATATTTCCACCAGGGTTGCCACTTTAGACAAGGGAGGTCAATGTTTTTGTACACACAGTTGTAGAGGAGAGAGATGTCAAGACTGCACAAAGCAGAGCCATCTGCGCAGGAGAATTTTCCACAGGAACTGCAGAGTATTATTCGGAAGAGGAGAAAGAGAGTAACTTATACAAGCAATTGTCACTGCAGCTACAGCAGAATCAGTCTGTTGTCTGCATGGCTTCTGAGAGATGGGCATGCAGGAGAAATGCCCCTCAGTTGGTCACACCATGTTCTGCTAAGGGGGCAAAGGTACATGAAGAGTAATACACTGCTTCTACCCTTTAAATAGCATCTCCTGCACTCAGTAATATCCTCGAAACATTGACTGCTGGAGGGAGAAAAACGGGGTGAGGCAGAAAAGCACTACTATGAAAAAGCTTATGTGAAGTACATGTCCCACAACACTTGCAATAGGCACATATTTTGAAAAATGCAACCTTGCTATCCTTTCAAGCAGAAAATAGGTTAAATTTTTAACTTTAGTGAACATTAATTAAATTAATTAAACATTATTAATTACATTTAGTGCATGACAGAACTTTGTTTTCCAATTATTCAGTTCCCAAATACTCTTAAGAAACTGCCTCCTAAAATCACATACAAATAGTACAATACAATAGTATTGGCTGGTAGCTCTGTAAAACTAACTGCCTGACATTCAGCACTCTGGAGACAAGGGGTTCATGATTTGCCACAAAACACAGTCTTTACGGGTGACCTTGCTGGAAAAAAAGCTCAAAGAGAGATCTCTTGACCTGTGATTTACAGTTTGTGGAAAGTCATTTGGCTAAATGAAAATGTGTGTTCTATTACTTATAGGATTTCCTGTTAAAACAGGAGGTTTGCTGTTTTTAAAAGTCATGCTGGGAGGTCAGAGGGCCTTTGTCTGAGCAAATAACATATTTAAACAGATGTTGGGATTTTTTTGACATGAATCACAGGCCATATTTTAATGCAGTTGTGTTTTATGTCATATGTGTTATTACTTCTAGCCTAAACAGTCCAAATAAGCCTTGCATACTTTCAAAGGAAAATGTTTCTGCAAGAATTGTTCCAGTACCTGAAATCTTGATGAAACTGTTAAAACCCAGTTTGTAGATATGGAGTACATAAGGCTATGTATGAGCTTGAGCAATAAGGAAAGAGTGTCAGGAAATGGCAGGTATAACAAATGAAATATACTCTGTGTGCTTTTGCCCACTATCTGTACTATATACTATATTATCTGCTCTTTTCAGAAACTATCTACCGAAAACTACTATAACTTTTTGGTTACTGTTTGACATAGCATTGTAGCACATTATTTCAACTATTTCCATTGCTTGTTTTTTTGTTTTATAGATGCTTTTGTCCAAAGAAAAATAAGTCCAAACAAGATGTTACACATGAATGGATAAAAGTGGTTCGCTTCATGTATCAAGACCGTAATAAAGTTGAGGATCATTCATTGTGATCCAATTCACTCCAGTACTGCTGTGTCTTCTCCTCCCATAGTCATCATGCTGAATAACCCCCAGTACTGACACAGCTCTAGGTCAAAGACTGTCCCTGCAGACTGGCCCTTTCAACTTCGGTCATAAATGATGTTTTCAACACTCCAGGCCTTGACACTCTAAGACACATTTGGCTCGTGTATATGATCTTGTACACAGTTCTGGTCAATATCATTGGCACCCTTGCATTTTGTATCATATACAATATCTTCTGAAAAAATTGGCAGAGAAACAGCTTTGGCCTGTATACACTTATTTGCTTGATACAGATCATGTGTGGAAATAGTATAAAAACTTAAAAGTTCCTGTGACACAATTTCTGGCAGCTTTTTGAAATATTCAGTTTAGTGAAATAAAGTCACCTGCGATAAACTACCAGTACACATGATATGCATTAACCAGTAAATGATGGCTTTAAAGCTTAAAAAGGTCACTTTCATTCTCTGTTCCTTTCTGACAATGGTGAAGACAAGCAAGCTGTCTGAGACCACCAGGAAAACCATTATCACCAAAAAAAAATTTAAAAGGGTACAAGTCCATCTCGAGAGACCTCATCATCCCTATTTCCACAGTTTGCAATGCTATTAAGAAATTGCTGTTCATGGAACTGTGAATGTCACAAAGGCTGGTGAGAACTGTTGAAAAAACACTATGGAAAAAATCAAAAGAGCTTAAAGCTGACCAGGACTGATGGTTTCAACCTGTACCATATGCTGCACAGTTAACAGAGAAGGGCTTTATGGTCGAAGGGTAAAAAGGACCGCACTGAAAGATTGACATAAAAGACACAACTGATCTTTGCCCAAGTCTACCTAGACAAACTAAAATCATTCTGGGAAAATGTAGAGCTCTTTGGCAATGCAGACCAGCAATTTGTTTATATGCAGTGAATTGATGCTTATAAAGAAACATTCTACCATTTGAATATGGCAGAGGTTCCATAATGCTGTGAGGCTTTTTAGCTTCCTCTGGTACTAGAAGCCTTGAACATATTAAGGAAATCATGAAATCAGAGGATTATCATGGGATGTCCAGTGGGACGATGACCCAAAACACACATCCAAAAGGACAAAATAATGGTCAAATAAAACACTGTGTTAAACTGGCCGGCAATGAGTCCTGATCTCAGTCTGATTAAAAAACTGAAATCTGCTGCTGGTAACAGGAATCCTGCAAACATTCATGAGCTATAACAAACTGCAACTGAAGAGTATGAGAAAGGTGCCAGAAGTTTATAGATGCTACAAGAAATTTATGGAGGTGTCATCATTGCCAACACCTGTGCAATCAAGTATTAGGGATGGTCCCTTTAACATTGTCCAGGCCATATTTTCATTTTATTCTGTGAAAAGACTATATGTAAGTTGAACAGAACTTACATTACATATACAACAGACATCTTTTCTGTTGTATAACTTTGGACATCCTATTAAAATATTCTGATTATCAAAAATCTGTAAATTTCCAATTATTTTAAAAGATATTGTGTACGATATACCTAAAATCCAAGGGTGCCAATAATGTTGACCAGAACTGTATTAGACTGTGCTGACTGTATGAGGGTCATGCAAACATTTGCATAGGTACGCAGTCAAGCAGTTATGTATAATTATTTGATTAGGAAAATAAAATACCCTGTACCTCACATACTAATATCACTTAAAAGACAGTTAAAATAGCTACATTTCATTTTAAAAGCACAAAAGGCAGCAACTGTAACAAAGGCTTTTTTTCTCCATAAGCATTTTTAGTAAATCAGAAAGACCCCATTTATTTAGGACTGGCTTGTTGGTATTTTCCTGTACCTTGTATAACAGTTGACATGGTGACATTGACCTAATCCTGTAACATCACTCTGATTCCTTGGCAGTATGTGAACATGGAGAGCAAATTTTGGAGGACAAAAGCAAGCAGGATTTCAAATTTTCTTGCATGGCTTACTGTACTTTAACAGAAAAACGGTTGCCAAGCTTAAATTTATACTTAAAAACATTTTCCATACAGGTGGCATAATCTAATTCCACTCATCTTCTGTAAGGATGTGCCATTATTTAGGCTCGTGCACAAATGTTTATCATTGCTACACGCTACTGGACCCTTCTAAAGCCGTATTTATTATAAATTAAGCCAGTTTGTCTTCTAAAACAAAAACACAGGGGCTCAGAGTTTATTCTGCAGCCAACATGCCAGTCACTGAGCAAGTTTTCCATCACTGGAAAAAGCTCCAGCCCTATAGCGCAGGTGACTAGGGAGGGTGGAAGGGTTGGTGTTGAAGGAAAAAGGACAGCCAAGAAACCTCAGTTAGTGGTTATTGGAACTTCAGGCTTAGACAACTTAACCTTTGGCCTGTGGCTGTTGCCTTAGAATGTGCTTGACTCCCAGCTTTCCAGTGTTCATTTTCATGATGGAATATAATCTAGTCATACTTATCTGCTATGTCTAGTTCTGATGTACTAAGAATTAACCCCACAGGTCCTGATTTTGAATGTTTCTCATTCCTCTGGGTTAACTGTTATTAAATGACCGTCGGTAGGGGGTGCATTTGCACAGTAAAGCCATTAAAATGTACAGTATAATGGTAGATATAAGGGTAACAACAACTGCTGCTCAGAATTTACAAGAGGGGATAAATTGATGTTTGAGTACTGCCTACTCTAGAGCACTCCTTTACAATAATAAATACAGTTTACTGTGGTGCCCTATACAGAAGTACAGACTGGCAGAAAACAGCCAATTTTGGCAGTTCTTGAAACTTTCAGGATGTACTACTTAGATCTAAAAGCATAAAGCTCATGATCACACAGAAAAACACACAAATCATCCAATTAGTCACACTCAGAACTTTAACTGCATAGTAAACACATTGCCAGGCTCCTGTGCTGTTTCTTTTCCCACAAATAATATCTGACAGCAATCGTGTGTTTAAAACAGCAGTGCATATCACCATCTGCTGTCTAGCTAGTGTTAACTGAGAGGCTTCAAACTGATGTATTTTGTCTTCAGTGCAATATAAAGCAAATGCTTTCATTTGTGAACAGCATCTATAGGGCACCATGTATATACTTAATGGGCCATGAGTAGACTGTCCTTGATATGATTCTTTTTCTCTCTATAGCTTCCAAAACATGCCCACCCTGTGACAATGAGTTGAAGACTGATGCCATCATGGAGCATTTCTGTGCTTCTGATTTTGGTAAGAATTCTACAAGTTGGTTAATATAAAACCCAGAATATGTAAGCTTTCCAACTGTTTTCTAACTAGCCTTAAATGTTGATTCTCCTGCCTCTATACCTTAAATTGAATAAACTGAATTTGCTTGCTTTGCATGCCATTGTTTCCTAGTGGTATATAAAGAGAAGTAGAAGAATACACTAGTCCCTCATCTTATAACCACATGTAGTCCCAGGAAGCTGTTTACAACTTATTTTATTGTTCAGAATTCCAAAATAACTTTTTAAAGAAATTTCTGCAGCTTTGAAAATTTGTAGCTTAACTTTTCATAAGTTGCCACAGACACAGACATACATGTTTCATGAGAAAATGTCCTGTTCAAGCTCTTAATGTGGAAGGAAAAAGATAGTATGGCCAAAGATGGTACAACAAAACCTGGTACATTACCTTTATAATGAGGAATGTATATAACTTGGGGAATTTTTTTAAAACTAATGTGGTTTACGATGTGATTGACTTTTTTATTACTTATTACTTTATTACTTTTTTATTAATTTCTCAAATTTGTGGGTATCCATAATGGCATTTGAAGTCAATCATTTAGTTTCTTGTGGTTCCCCTAAAATCTGACATTAGTTTGGGACCACAGCCATACATCAATAGACTTTGTGAATGACAAAGACAGAAAAACCATAGCTTAGAATTGTGGATGTAACTACAAAAGTTTCATACATTCTGTTCTGTCATTGAGTCTTTTGGTTAAAATGGGTACTTATTATGGATTATGGATTGCAATGAATAAAGCGCCCAGCTGAATTGATGTTCTTCGGCCACAATGAGATTCATTTATTGGTGCCTTGTAGTGATAACTTACATATTTATATAGGCTTGATCTCATTTTGGTCCTCTGTAGACTAATAAAATGAGTTACTACTATAACACTCACATCAGCTTGACCTCATTACTGTGCTATTTAGGATAATAGCATGAATTATTATTATCTTGCATTACCCGCGTGATCCATGTTTCTACTGCATTGCCCGTACTTCAATCCTTAGAGTTTTTTATAAAGGGCTTCTGCACAATGAGAATTTTCTTTACTGACTAGTGCTTATAACTTTGTTATGAATACAAAAAATCCATTTGGCTGCTATTTATAAAACACACTATATTTGTATTTCTGTTCTACCTGATCTTTTGTTCATTTGTATACAGTTTTGCCTTTTAAATGATTCACACCAATAGGAGGGGTAACGTATCCTTTCACCCATCTACTGTGTTTTAAAACTGAGAACATATACAAGAGACATTTTTTACCACAAAACTGTTAAAATCTTTCACAAAAAGTAGAATATTTTTTTATTAGAGTATATTCTACCTCATGTCCTGCAGATAATCATTTCACTTGTACAATAAAACATTCGTGGGAAACTCTGTCGCTTATTCCAACAACCTGTTTAAGAATACGTTGTATAAAGTTTCATAAAAATTCGACATATTACTGAATCCTATAACAATAAGTTACTCATAGTTTATGCAAGGACTTACTAATATTTGTAAATGACTTATTAGACCTTTATACAGCTGTAATGAATATGGACTTGTCAGAAAGTGTAAGTGGAAATACTAAAGAGTAAAGAGACTGTTGGAGCGGGTGGACCATGCAGTTTCACAAGCTGTCTGTAATGTTGCAATGACAGCAGTTGACTTACTTGCCAAAGTAGAATGTTCAGCATGATAATTGTTTTATTTCTATAGTTTTCAGTTAGTTACCATGTTTGGTCATTGTCTCAGCAGTGGCTTTACTGAACACTAACACAGCACTGATCACATTCCCCTGGTGACATGGTTGTGCCAGTGCATACTGACATCAAGCTAAGTAAGCTAAAAGTATTATTTTTAACAGCAACATCAAAAGTATCTATTATTTTCCAGTTTGGAAAGCTGGACTGTACAGATGGCAGATCCCAGAGCTAAAACTGTATAGCGCTTGACGGATATAATGAAGAATGGTTACATTAATCAGCAGTGATCGTACTTCTTCCTGAGCCATGAACAACACCGTACCATTTCCCATGTCTTAGTGTGCTCACTGACTGTAGGGGGCTGAAAGAAATATGAAAAATGCCATCGGCTCCTGAATTCCAAGGTGCTGATTACTGTTTGTTGATGTTGGTTGTGAATGTTTAAGGGGGGTGCTTTTGCAGCTGGGAGGAGGCATTTTAAGGAATGAGAGCAGGATGCAAATTCACCCCAAGGCATGTACCGGAAGCAGGAGGCCTTTACTTCCTGCTCTCTGAGTGGGAACAGCACTTCTGGCCCATTACTCCCTAAATATTGAGTGGGACCTGTGTCTCATGCCCCCTGCCTGCCCCTCCTCCATGCTGGTTGACAGCTCTGTCAGGTTGACCCCTGAACAGCTGGAACTTAGCACATTCAACTCTGTGATACCACTGCCATTCACTTTTAAATATGTGTGCTTTGACCTGGGAACCCTGAGAGGGTTGTGTCCCAAAGTCTGCGACCATAACTTTCACCAGGTTTGCAAACCATCACACCAGAACTAGTCAGACAAAAACCAAGAGAATGCTGCTCACAAACTGTAGCTTGCTGTGCACTACTCAGTTTAACTACCTTATGCACGCTTCTCTTTCAGGTGACACACAGTTGCTAAACAAATATACTTACAATGTGATTTACAAACATAATGCATTCCCAAGAACTGCACAAAAATGAAACTATGAATAAGTGAGGCTTAAATTACCTTTATTTTAAGTGCAATATAAAATTGAATGCATTCTAATATCCTTTACCAGATATGCTGAACAATTGATTATAATAAAGAAGGACAAACTTGGACAAACTTTTTTACACAGACCGCTTCTCGGTTGTCTTTGTGTAAAAAGCTTGAAAAGCTCAAAACTTTGGAAAATGAAGAAAAGTCTTAGGTATAATGTGCTACTAAATGTTTTAACTAAATGTCTAAAACAATCCTTTATCATTGAACACCCTTATACAGTAGCTATACAACAGTACAGATACAGTATGAAATGAAGATACTTGGCTCCATGGTGCACAGAAGAGGGGGGAAGAAAATTAAGAGAATAAGAATTTTAAAAAAGATTTTAAAAATAAGAAAAAGACCTATAGATATAGATATATAGATAAATTAAATGTAAAAATCTGTATGCATGAAATAAAGGTGCAGCAGTATAGATAAAAATAAATAAATAAGTACAAAAAGGACAAGTACACACATGCACATATACATGTGTACACACAAACACAAGCATAGACAAAACATACAGTGACACACACAGTGGTGGATGGCAGTAGTTAAATAAGAAAATTTAAGGAGATACAGTACTTGAGTTAGAAAAAAATGGATGCAGGCATTCCCCTTATTGGCATGTTGGTGAGCATATGAATCAGTATCAGTAAGCAATTACATTCTAAATTCCAAATTTCTGTAGTGAATATGGTGAAAATACAGATAAACTTCATTTTACACACTTAATTTTTTCCCGAATATGCTGTACAAACTGAAATTGCATATACCAGGTTCCTAATTTACATTGTTTGGGAATTGGAAAAAATGGCTCATTCAGAGAATCTTGTTGGGTGGGGGCAGAAAAGAGTACTTGAATTTTTTCCCTGGTACTCCAAAGATCAAAATGTAGAAAGGGCCGGAAATGGGCACTAGTTAATACCGGCCCACTTCAAGCACTGCACATAGTCACATGGGGATTTAACTACTGAGAGGTAGGAGGCTATTGTGGTGGTTCTGGTGGTTCTATGTATTCTTCTGCATAGTGAATAAATACTTATTTGAGTTACAGTTTTTTGCCCACAAAGCATTCCTCACAATAACAATTACAAAATATAAATTACACTTCCTTGTAAATGGAAATGAGCATTAAATTGGGATAAGTGTGTATTTTATAGCTGTCATATATAATTACAATAAATTAGTGTCATTCTTAATTATGCTACCTGATCTTTCTCTGTATCCTAAAAATATTTACCGACAAAATCCAAAATAACTCCAGTTACTGTGTTCCATTACTGCTCCTATAAGGAACAAGCCAGTCTGAACTCACACTAGTGTTCTGCTGCCCTCTCATCAATTAGACCAAATCCAGCCTCAAGAACTTTGAGCTGCGGCTCTGTCGCTCAGCTTGGTGCTACTTTACTGCAGTGCTGCTGAGAATTCTCCATTGGTGCCCTTGCTATAGCCTCTTCATTTCTGGGCCCTGCACTACTATGAAGGGATAAAAGGTTCAGCCAACAGAAACCAACTAAAGTCTTCCCTGTGGTTTGTTGGGTGAATCTTGTGTTTGGAAGCTGAAATGAGCTTTCTCCAAGTGGGCCTGTGTAGTACCAATGGTGCACTCTAATCTGCTTTAAGTGGCAAAAGACTCGTTCACACTGGGTTTATGTTGGAACACACACCCAGTGGGGTACATTTCACCAAGCTCTTTGCAGTCATTCTGTCCTACATATACAGTCTCTCTACATGATGTTGAAAAAATATTTATATGGCCACCAAACCTCATCATGAGTTGGAGAGCTGACAAAGGTACAGACATGGCACTGCTGAGTGCAAAAGTGTTTAATAAGACTATAGTATCTAATAAAATGCTAGCGCTTGTTCTAAAACACAAATCTTATCTGGTATATTCATGCGCTGGTGTATTCATACTTTCTTGGACTGGAAGAAACATTCTTGAATAAATACACTTACACTCTGTTCTTCTTCAGAACAACTGGTTATTAAATTCTGACTTGTCAGGTTTATAAGGAGAGCTGGATGAATTATTTGTGATACCACTAGTGACCCCAACTGTGACTATAAATAAATTCTTGAATCCAGTGGTATAACAATATATCAAGTATTTTGGCTTCAGAAAATATTAGCAATACTTGAGAGGTGTATTAGGCTTGCTTGAACATTGAAGAGGCAAGTTCTAACTCTTTTTATATCTGTGCCTGAATAACAAACAAATCTACACATACAACATGACCAAATGTCATGCAGATACACAGCACTACATGCAAATGCCACTTTCAGATGCTTGGAAGGATTTCTAGGAAATCCCATTTATGTTCTAAGTGTCCATTTTTTAACTGACTACCAATTCAAATAAATATTCAAGTGACCTGCAGTTGTGTTTCACACACACAGACATAACACACGTGCTGCACAGGACTCAAACCATGTTTGGAATGTCACACACACCTACACCTGAACAGTACCCATGCTAACCCTAATGATGGTCAACACCCAGTTGTCATGACTCTGCTGATGACTCCCTTCTGTCCAGAGTAGGAGAACTTCCCCTGGAGGTAGACTGAGAACCAGGTCATCATCCTGATCCACAATGGTCCAAAAACTTCCTTAGCATTTGAGCTCCAGAATACAGCAAAATGAATATCATATTCCTGAGTCTGGGTCTTCTTGTCCCACAATCTAGTACTCACAAATGGTCATTTAGTAGTATTGAGCTAATACCTTTATTCAGTGTGGTTTACAGCGCTATGTACCATACAGTAAACACATTAGCATTCATTTATACAGCAGAGCAATGTAATACACACACATATTATAGAGCATTTATAGTCACTAATTACCTTGAAATAATGTTTTTGGACTGTACAAGATATTTCTACAAGCATGCTTAGTATTACATCTTTTTCCCAAAAGGTTTATGTGGTGACTGGATAAGACACAAATTAGAGTCACCAGTTCACCTGAAACACATATATTTGGACTATGGAAAAATAAGGGGACCTCTATGCTTTATAAAATGTGTGATATGTAATAGCAAGTAGACAAAACAGTGTTACAGAATAATTAATTAGGAGGAATATGCCTTGTTATTTTGTTTACAAGTAATGTAAACTATTGAAGCAATTTGCTCATTTTAATGTTGATATTTTAACATAAATTGGTGGGATTTTTTTGGCCATAGAAATGCATTAAATTTTTTACCATGGAAACTTACAGTAATTAAATTTTTGACAATGTAATTACACTTTGACTAATGACAATTCACCATCTGAAAAATTTTTAGAAATGTGTTACCTTTGTAAGGTTAGGGAAGACTGTACAGAGACTTTTCCAAGGAAGATTTACCATAGATGTAAAATATTCATGTCAATCCACAACCTATAAGTTAAAGTAAAGTAAGTGTCTGATAAAGGTCACTTGTTTTTCAGCACTGAAGATGAAGATTAAAGAAGTGAAGAAAGAGAAGGGTGACCGCAAGCTGATCTTAGCACATAAGAAGAAAAGAGTATTGAAGATGGGGGTCTTGCGCAAGAGGGACCTGAAAAAGCTGGTCCTATACATTAAAAATGGTGCTGACTGCCCCTGCTCGCAGCTGGATGGTCTGGCCAGCAACAGTTACGTCATCATGGGCCGCCGCGTGGAGCAGCAGCTGCTCCTCGTGGCTATCTACAAGTGGGACAGGAGGAGCAAAGAACTCAAGGATGCTGTCAAACTCATGAAGTCTTTCCAGTGCCCCACTTATCACACTGTCTTCCAGTGACCACCCCTCTCACTCTTTCATCAAACCCCACTGCCCCAAACAGCTCAAAGAACCCCATCGCTTTCACAGATTCTTTCTCTCATTTCACTTCCTCTTCATGTTGTTTCTTGTCAAGCACTGTCCAGTTAGTAGCACTAGACACATACATCTGCAGTGTTGCTGATCTTCTCAGTTTATGATGGAAGCTGTAAGTATGTTACAGGACATGGCATCTTCCATTGTACACTCACCCTTGCAAGCTCATGACATTAGAAGAATACAACAATTTCTAAAGCAGTCATTGTACTCTTCTAATCGTAGCAATAATGGATGGAGCAAAATATAATTGAGGTAGGCAAATAAAACTACAGATGGATGCAGAAATAAAGAGGGGAAAGAATAAAGATATGATTCTCACTTGCAGTTAGACAAATGAAAATGAAAGCAAAGAGACATACTGCATTTGGGAGCTGAGCTGATAGAAGTGGCTTTATCTCATCTGTGTGTTCAAAATGACATAGAATCTTTATGGAACAGAACCAGGTCTTTAGGAAGTTTCTTTCAAATTAGCTTCTTCTTTACTATAACTATGGAAAATATGTTTATTGTAATTGGAAAAAAGTAGGTTAAGTCATGACAACTAGGTGATATAATAGATTAAGATGGTAGTCCTTTTTTGAGGGAAGAAGGGCAGCAGAATGATACTGCAATGAACTATTAGAGAGCACTTTCCCCACTGTAAGCTGACGGCTGGACTGCAAGCGGTGCCTGAGCCATTCAGGTCTGAAAGAAGTGATTTGGTCAAAAAAAAGCCCTTAATATGTCTTCTACAGGGCCACTCTGCATAAAAGGGGTGGGCAGTGTGACATGTATCTCTGGGGTAGTATTTCAGGTGACCATGAATATTTCACTGCTCTCCCACCATTCCCATGAAATCTTAGCCTAGGATGACATGAAACGCTTTTGTGCTGGACCTTCTCCATAGATTGAAAAAAGTCTTATTTTCACTTGCTCATGATAATTATTATAAAATATCTCTCTTTTTAAAATAAACATCTATGAGAACAAAATGCATCACAAATGCATCTGCATTCACCGTTGCTGTAATAAACACATTTAAACTTCTTCAAATACATGTTTTTCAGTTCCTCTAAAGTAATGTATCTTACCAAAAACTTTGTAAAGAATAAAATATTGATTAAACATTTGGAATGCCCCTGAAATCTGTGTAATCATCTAAAATTAATATGTGTATGATTACGCCACTCAGTGCTACAAGAAACTATGTAAATAACTGGATATAGAGTTTTTAGATGAGGAAGCGTTAAAATTATGAAGGAAGCTAAAATAAGTAGGGTAAATCTAAACATGTTAACTCCAATGCAAATACAAAAGGTATCAGCCATAGCCTGTTCTTTCCTGTTTTGCTTTTCAAACTGTACTTACTTCAGAGCAAGCTTATCTATCAGATTCATTCTGATCAGGATCCCATGTGAGCTCCAGGCTTCCACCACGGACAGTCCAAGACCAAACAGGAATGTTTACAATTTCAGTTTCTTCTTCAGTTTCTTCTGTCCAATCTTAATACTTTATTGATTTACAAAGGGAATATGTGTTATGTAGCTGACCATTATGATGCACTTCTTTTCATTTACTGTGATTAACCATTAATGAATCCCCTAGGCCACAGCAATTCAATTATATCTTACATTTGTGGAGCAATATGCCTTTAATTAATACTTTTGATAGGCAATTAACACATGACAGAACTTCTATAAATAACCATTCATTCACAGATTTAAAGGATCACTTCATTAGCATCTACTGAGCGAGAGGGCATCCAGTTCATCAATATACCCCTAATTCAATGCTGAGACAAAATATAACAAATCAAACAGAAAATCATCTCTCACAGCAGAGAATCTTACCAGTAGTTATACCCATAATGTCAACATACATTTCTTATGTTCAGTTGTCTTTACATTAAGGTTTTAGTAATTTCTACATAAAATAGATACATTTTGCAAACTAATCAGTTATCTAATCCTAAAATGGCACATGAGAGGCTTTCCCAATAAAAGGTTTCATACAGGAGCTCCACCCTTTCAAGAAGAGGTATCCTTGTTCAAACAGGGCAAGAGGAAATTATCACTGATGCATTTGGTAAGAACTGCCCTTCTCAACAGCCTGTGAGATGTAGATGGTGGTGGCTTCAGTTCCGAGCCTCAATTTAAAATAGGACAGTAAATTTCATAGTGACAGCAGTGGATAGTATAGAAATGATTAGGGTTCCCATCTTGCCAACTGCACATCCCTGGATTTAATTCTGTTTCTGCTCTAGTACCCTTGACCAAGGTTAACCTGCTGTACAAGCAGAAAAATCACTGTAAGTAGCCTAAATTTGAAATTTAACGTTAGTATTTTCCTATAACTGAGTTGTCAGCTGAATAAAGCTTAACATGCCCTGCACAGGGGCAGTGTGCATAAAAGGAGTGGGCAACATGACATGTATCTTTGTGGTAGCATTTCTGGTGACCATGAACAGTGAGCTGCCTGCCCACCATTCCCATGAAATCTTAGCCTAGGATGACACTGAATGCAGTTCTACATTCCATCAAACCTCAAACAACATGACAAAAACAGACACCCAGTGAGAAAATGACCTTAAAAGTTCATTCGAATATCAGGCCATCAGGATCTGCAACACAAAATGTCTGTTGTGAACAGCAGGATGGTTGGCAGAGGCCCAAACTGAAAAATTACAGAGAAGGAATAATGACACATTTGCAAAATATATCTAGAAAGCAAATAATGCAGAAAGAACGTGGGAAATGTTGAGTTACAGCACTGTGCTAGCTGCGTTTTAAATGCACAGTTGGATACTATCTATGAACAGTAGCATTAGAAAAAGTACGCAAATAGACTGACATTTGTCCACACACTACCCTGTTTATGTGACAATAGTAGCAACACTATGCAATGGTGGGTTAGCACACCATTCTCTTAATACTGGAGTGTTTTCCTGGTCTTACTTCTGGATTCCTCTAGCTTTGTATAATTTCCAGGTGCTCCAACTACTAAGCTTTGCCTTACGTAACAGTAAAAACAATGTCCAACAACTATGCTTATGTGGAAACAATATGAAAATTAAACTATTGTTCCACCTATAACTTTTCTAACTCAATGTCAAGTCCAAAAACAAGCAAAAACTACTTCTTAAACTTGAACTGGCAGTGATGTGGTTCTGATATTATCAGACATCTGGTAAAACTAGAAGTTTTTTTCTACAAAACATCTGCTCTGAAACTTGGAACTTCAATAAGTCTTTAAAAACATGCCCAATACTGTACTTAATATTTTAAAATGCATTTCCTGTTCCCACACTGCATTCAATAAAATGTACAAATAAGCAACAACATGAGGGGGCCACATATGCCTCCCCCAGTCTCTGAAATGGGATCATGGGCTGTCTTGCGATATGCCTTCCTTTGTCTACCTTGGGCCTCTGTGTTGATAGATGTGTACATCTGACCATTGACTGTCTGTGGGAGGTACTATTCAGAGTATACCAGGAAGGCTGCATATCTGCCTAATGAAGAGCTATGCGATCAGGCCCATCCAGTCAACACATACCCATAAAGGGATTACTTCAGAAGCTCATGGTCTTGCTGGATGCCATGACTGGGCTTACTGACATTCCATTGCCAAAGATTAAGAGTGAACCTTATAGCCACACTGTCAGCAGTATGTGAGTATCTACCAGCAAACATGGATGCAATGAGCTGTATGGGGGTTGAGAAATGTTCCAGGAACAGTTCCCATCTACAGGAAGCCACACTTACATGTTGCACCAGAGTCATCATTTTGACTAGTTTTGCTCATATGACACTGGTCAGTGACTCAGAAGCTTAATAACAAGGTGACTCAGGGCCATAGGACAAGAACGGCTCTGGCCCACACTGGGCCCTCATAGTCCTGTTCAAATCTCATCGGGGAAGATTCTTGACATAGCAGGGCACACTGCAGACCAATAGAGCAGGCATGAATGGGTTTTCCTCTCTGGTCACCTCCTTTGTAAGACTTCTGCTTTCTGTCTGTGTTGGTACAGATATGCTGATGGCCAGTTCCTTTAAAGCAGTCTTCTTATCAGACAGTCTGGTTTCCACACCCAGGGGTTAGGAGTGACCTGAGACAGCTGGACAGTGTAAGTAACACCTGGTGTTTAGACAGGATTTTAAAACAAACAAAACAAGTTCTACAAATACACAAGCACAAATATACAAGAATTTAAAACTCTATTTTGGACTGTATTTTATCAGAAATTAGTACATCAATCCCTTGGTATCTGAACTCTCTATATCTAAATTTTTGCTGTAACTGTTCTTGGAAATGAATACCTCTATATCAGTAACTTAATGAAAACTTCAGCTACAAAATGTTTACAATACTTTTTACCCAAAGCTTACTCAATAAAAAATCCAAACTCAAATAAAAATCTAAATAAATTGTAAAAATCTAAAAATAAATAACATACAATATCATACAGCGTACTGTAATAAAATAATATAATATTAATAATAAAATAATAATAATAAAATAATACTATATGTATTGTAGTAAACTCTATTGTGTACTGAATTTATCTGCAGCCAGACGAGCAAGTGCCCAGGTGTTATCAGCTGTTTCCACCTCTTTCACTTTGTCTGAACACGTTTGCAGTGTGTTACCACATTTATTGTGCATTTCATTTTTACAAATAATAAACCTATTTGTCTACATGCCAGTTGTTGTGTCAAACAAGGAGGCAGACAGCAGATTACTTTGACACACGTCTTCATTCCCTTTATTCAACATCTCATAACACCAAAGTCCTGCTGTGAACCCCACATGTGCCCTCCATGTGTAATGCAATGACACTGCAGGGACTAACTTGTGAAATTTCCTGTACTGTACACACTGTACCACACATAACATACAAATTAAGGACAACATTAAGTGTTTTCTAATTAGTTATTTGGTGGAGTGTTTATCATGCTGAACTCATAGGTTGATAATTACATAAGTATTTTCTGATGGGCTAAGAACACTATTTTTCCACATTGAAAATAATGCAGAATAGGCACTTGGTAACCAATATGTTTTCAAGAACAAATTAGTTTTGGATATTGAGGGATTATTGCAGGCTGAACATCTGTAGAAGCTGGTTAGGATACAAGGTGAAAGCCCAGCTTTTTCAGTCTCCTCAGGAAGTGAAGACACTGTTGTGTCCTTTTCACCAAATGAGTTGTGGGTCCATGAGAGGTCCTTTATGATGTGCAATCCCAGAAACTTGAAGCTATTTACCAGCTCCACAGCTGAACCACCAGTTCACAGAGGAGAGTGAGTGAATCAAACCCTAACAAAGTCAACAGTCATCTCCATGGTCTTGTTGACATTGACAGATGGATTAATAATCTTCCTCTAGTGCCAGAATCCTTATGACTAAAGTACAAGAAATGACTGATACAAGCAAACCCAATTTTACCAAACTCTGCCCAGTGAGTTTTCCATAAATTCTTCCATAAAATAAAGTAATGTTGCAGTAATGGCAGATTTAGATGGAGACTGGTTTATACTAATAGAGGTTACTTTTGCTCCACAACAAGCATCCATCCATTCATCCATCCTTCCATCCATCCACTGTGTGATCTTCACATACCACTCCATTGTGTGGAAGTAAGTAGGATTGATTTGTCGGCTGTGATGTTCAATGACAGAAGGTGGGTCAAAAGGGACACAGTTCACCCAACCTGCCACATTAGTCCACAAAGAGAAAAACACATGCCTCAGCTTCATCCATTTATTAGGTATTTTAGCAGAGCAGTTCTAACCTCACATCTCTCATCAAGACTGTGATATGTGCACATTACGTCTAGTCTGGCTGAATCAAGGGGTTCTCAGATGGTCTGTGTGGGTCTCCTGTTTTGGCTGGCCAGTTTGTGTGAGTGCCATGTTGATTAGGCCATCAGCGTTCATGCTGGCTCATACAGACCAGCCTGCAAGTAAGCCTCCTGTCGCACCGCCACCATGCTCCTCATATGGCTCCCAGCCATCCCAGGCAACAGAAAGTGGTCCTCAGACCTTTGCGGACACAGCCAGCAGCTCAGTTCACACTCCACTCACTTCCCTTCTGCTGGCTACAGGCTAAAAATAAACCCACCAGGGTGCATTCGCCAAGCCAAATACAAAAACATAAACACACACAAGCGGAACCCTGTGAAAGTGAGAAGAAAAGGGAAATAATTACTTTTTGTACCTGTTATTATATATTAAAGAATTTTGATAAGATACACTGATATGTCTGCAGGTAAGAGCAGAAGAAAATTGCCTGAATTTGAAAAGAACAAAATTATGTTTATTCTGTCTACTAGCCTTAAATTTTAAATATTGCTTATCACTTGGTTTTCTGACTTCTTCAAATCGCAGAGTAATAACAGATTCTCATCTCAGGAATGCATAGCCTTGCATTTTTAGTGGAAACCCACCCATGGTATCATCACTGCCATTATTATGGACTTCTTGACTGTTTCCACTTATTTTCTTATCTATTTATTTATCTGTTTGTCATATTCTTATCATTTATTTTTCTATTTATCTATTATCTATGTAGCTATGTATTTTTCTACAAATCCATCTATTCATCTTGTACATCTCTCTCAGTACTTTTGTGCTGTCCTGTGTCATCATGTTGTCTGTTTAGTGTGCTGTGCTCCATGATTCACAAGAAGCTGCATTTTGTTTTATTTTGTTTTCTTTATACATTGGTTTAAGGTTTAAGACAATAAAGTGAACCTTGACCTTGAATAGTACAATATCTCCATCATTAAAGGGGTATCTCTTGTATTGGAGCACACACACACACACACACACACACACACACACACACATTTTTTTCAGAGTAAAGTAATCCAGCAACCATAAACAGCACACAATTTTTTCTGTGTTTTTAGTGTTAAAAATTCCCAGCCCCACATCCTTCACACTGCTCTCTTTAACCTGCACCCAGCACTGCTTTCTCTTCCAGTAGACCCTTCACTGTTGACCCAGTAGACACATGCGTTAAGTATCTACTGAACTGTGTTTGCCAAGTTAGATTTCAATATAGTAAATTAAATAAATTGGCTATATGAAATGCAATAGTTTTGAGCTGCTAAATGCTGCCCAAGTTAATTAAAAAGGCAGTAAATGGGAATAATAAGCTAAGGTTAGAAGACTGTGGTAGAAGACAGAGGAATGTTAAAATACAGCTGAACAAAATCTCACTGTGTTCAGTCTCACTCTCAAAAAATGAATCCGTCAAGTTCTATCATACTGATGGACACCAAATTAACACATTGTGTAGAAGGCAGGGAATCAATAACAAAGTCATGTGTCAGACTTAAAATTTATGACTGACCTACAGTGAAACTAATTTAATAACATGGGTCAAAGTAAAATGCATTGTCTCCATTGTCATGACTGCCCTGTAAACACATGGACAACAAGCATCCATCCATCTATCCATCAACCACAGAAATCTTGTCAAATCCTGGTCAAGGTCACAGAGATTTGTAGTCTATCGCAGAATCATCAGGTGCTGCTTTGTTGTTTTCTTTCCTCGAGGTGGTGTTGATATCTGCAGACAGAAGGTGGAACTAAAGCAATAAAAAGTTTATACAAACACAACAGTACACCAGTAAACATATCTGGTGGATTATAGTGCCTGGACACACAAAAAGGGGGAAGCTGGATTGCATCATTGTTCAAGCCAACACTTTGCACTTGAAACACACAGGTTTCAATGCAACCTCCTACCAAATTACCACCTGGAAACGTACTTGCCATGAATTACTCCAGTGAAAAGTTACCCAGCTGTATAAACTGGTTAATAAGTGGAAGTCAGAGAACATTGCTAAAATAACTGAAAAGCACATAAATATTTGATGGGTGAAAACCATCCGTATATGGTGTTTTCTGGACAATGGATGATGGTGGCGATGGGGGTGCTGATGTCAGGTCTCCTAGCTTGTAACTCAGGCTACTCAACCCCTGGGGTTACAAGAAAGCCATTTTCAATGTGAATTTGGACAATATCTTATTACCAATAATGAAGCTAAAGAGCATGAAAAGGCTGTACAGGACATTCGAAGCAAGGAGTCCAGTAAGTGACCTGGGAAGAAGCTTCTGTGTAATAACTGAGCTACTTTAAACCAAAACATTGAGGTTGTGGGTTGGAGGCATGTGATCAGTTGGATTGATGGATAGACTGAAGGAACCAGGCTGAGGTGAAGACTACTGACTTCTCCAACAAGATGATGCCTTTATTGGTCTCCTGTCAAACCATGCAGCCTCTAGGCAATATTTATCTCTCATGAAAACTGTGAGAAGACAGTTTATCTGATGCGCTAATCTTATGCGATTCAGGAAACATGCATGTGTGTACATATGTGTCCAAACCCCGGCACCTTGGTAAAGCTGCTACAGGTTATAACTGCAAGGCACACAGACTAAATCTCTAATGCTAATGTTCAACACATCCAGCTGTGTGTTCATTCAGCTTCACAGTTCACACAGCCTTCCCAACAGGGGGACTGCTTTAGAGGTTCTAACAGTTCTTGCTGTCAGCCACCATAAAATATTAGTACTTAAACTCTACACTTCATAGCAGTCCACATACATGTGCAGTAAGACATGTACACATAATATGACTGGCTACATGTGGTTCCTGTAGATCTGGATGTCTGTGAAGTGTATGTGAAGTGCTAACATGGAGCAAGCAGGCCAGCATCCCCCTCTCCATTTTCTACACTGTAGTGAGAGGGCTGGGGGGCAAGCCATTTCAGGGACAGTGAAGAATGTTAATCCTCTTTGTGGGCTCCCTGCCATGATTAAACCTTTTAACATTAGACATGATGAGAAACCAGAGGTGAAAACTAGGTCATGTCTGGAAAGAAAAGTCATACTGAACCAGCAACAGTGCAGCTCACGACTGAGAAAGGTCCAAGACTGCTGCCCTCCCTCAAGAGTTCTCTGTCTGTAGCTCAGCTTTGACTTGTTAAGGCCCAGCCAGATGAATAAATTAGACCTCAAAAGCAGCATTGCTGAAGAAGTCCTATAACACAATGTGTTCACTGAGTCGGAAGAGTTGATCACCCACCATCACCCACGCAAACACCACTATTACTGAGCATTCTTAATTCTGTTGTACATCTTTGTGTTTTTTTCTAATGCCTGAATAGCCAAAGAGAAGCTGAACCCCTATACTTATGGCTTTGTCTAAGCATGGTCAAAATGTCAAAGGTCATCACATATTCACATAGTTCTGTATTGTTCCCAAATTCCCAGCCCACATAGGACATTTTCCTCTGACTTCTCCATTTCAGCAGTGAATTTGAATGTTGGAAGGCACCCAGCAGGCCATATCACAATGGGAATCTCATTGTACTGAAATGGGAGCAAGTGTGAAGCATATTCCCACCTGCATAGCAAGCCAAAGCCCTCCTCATGGGGGGCCAAGCCACTGAGCTAGCTGGAATCACTGTTGACTCAGTACCACACGCAGTTTCACACACTCACCATCAAATCCAAATATATCTCAAATTTTGAGTACTTCTCTAACTGCAGGCCTCTTAAAATGAGTGTTATGGCCCTTACAAATGTTCATCAAATGGTGTTGCTGGGTTTGTTAGCATCTTATGTCTGGAGGCCAATTTATCAGTGGCAGCACTGAAACTTCATCCTTTGAAGTCTAACTAGATGCAGCCGCGTGTTGCATATCAAGCAACACATTTACGCTTGAGAGAATCTGGACTAGCTCCAGCTTAACAGCACATGACAAAAAAGAAGAAAAAGACCTTTCTCTGCTTTCTCCTCTCATTGAGAATGTACCACACTGTACAACCTGCCTACTAACCCAACCCAAGTTAGGAAGCCATCAGTCCCAACTCTTTTAAACCTAGATAAGAAGCATGCAGTAGCTGTTTTATTTATCTTCTTGAGCCCAGCTTATCTTTGAAAAAAGAGATAAGATATAGAGAGGGCAAAGGACTGTTAACCATTCAGTGCAAAATTGCTTCCTACTTTGGACAGTGCAACAGAGACCCCTACTGACTACAGGCCTATGATGGAGGATACAGAGGCAGGTGTAACAGCGATAAACCCATTTCAGTCTGAACTACTGCAGATACCCAATACAGTCACTCTCAGTATCAGACTGCTGCATGGGCAATGTGAACACTGTCATTACATTAACAGAGGAATGGTGCAACTCACAGCAGGCTGTGGTGAAACAGAGTCTGGGCTCAAGACAATACTCCCTCTTAACTTGCAAGGGCTTAACAAAGGAGGTGCTGCTAAATAATCAAAAAGCTCAAATTAAAATACTTGATTTATGGTTGAATTTTCAAATAAATTAACAGCAGAACAGACCAATACTGCGTCAACAGCCTAGAGACAGAAATACTGGACTGAGAAATTACAAATACATACAGATACATGGAACAAGGGCAAGAGGTTACAGTATTTAGCACTATGGTACAGCATTTAGCTTTCATGTAGCTGTAAGAATTTCAAAGTGGGGAGCAGATTTTCCAAAACTCATTCAAATTATCAGTTGTTTTCTAGTGGAAGAAGGTGACATACCTGAGTCATATTCATATACTTATTCCTCATGTTAAGGGGGTTTATTTATATTATGATAAAAATATCACCCAAACTTAATTAAAATACCCTGGCAAAAGGCATTCTTATACATACACATATACATATACATATACATATATTCTTATACGTAAATAGAAAATAGATAGCAGTTAATGAGTTTACTGAATCTGTGTTTGCAAATGTGTCATTAGATTTACCATAATTACTTGTTGTAATTGGTTAAGACTGTCAGCGTAGTAGGAAGTACATCTGTGGTAAACTAGAACAAGTAACTAGACTGACACCACTGACAGATAAACACTTTTTTGGCTCTGAGACACCAAGTATGTATCCCTGCCCCAAAATATTTTATGCAAACAGATGATACAAGCCTTTAAGCAGTGTAAAATATCCATTGCAGAAGTAAAAATCATTGCATAATGTGCAAAAAACCCATTACACAGAATAATAGCCAGTTCTGTGAAAAATGGTATATACAGGCAATGTGAAGTTCACTTGGGTTTATTGTGAGTGCTTCAGTTTCCCACGCCGTTTCAAAGACACGTGTTTCTGGTCGCTCTAAAATTGTCCATAGTGTATGACTGTAACTGTGCATGAGTAGCTGCCCTGTGGTGGGCTGGCATCGCATCCAAGGTGTTGTTTCATAGCCTAGCCCCCAGTGACTCCAAGATAAGCTCCAGACCATGGGACCCTGACCAGGATAAAGCAGTTAATGATAAAGGATGGATGGATTTTTGTAAGCTTTGTAGCAGTTTTTTTTTTGTATTGTGCCACATTATATGACGACTGAGCCTATATGTAGAAGTACAAGTGTGGACATTAGCATTAAAATACATTTAGCAGATATTTAGAAGTAACATTCTTAAGTTCCATATCATCATCAAAAACAAGATTTGGATTGTAGTTTTACAGTGGTATAGAACGGGACAACTCAAACTTTTTGCTACAGATCTGCATCAAGGAGAGATTTGCATAAATGGAGACCATAATGCCACTCAACTTGATGTCCCCAGAAATATTCCAGGTTCCATGTTTACCCATGTTTTATAAATATTGCTTGTATTCATATACAGTAGGTGGCATAACAAGTAAGGCCATGGAACTGTAACCTGAAGTTTGCCAGGACAGATTCCACTATTTTTCCTTTCAGCAAAATATGTAACTTGAATTGTTCAACAAAAAATATTTAGTTTTGCAAAAGTTTTACAAAGAACCAAACGGTAAGTTGTTCCTGACAATGGCATCAGCTAATCAAAGAGTGCTGTTGTTTCTCAAAGACACATCATATCTGCAGGGTTCCTCCTCCTCTAACGTAACACATTGTTTATAAAAGAGATAGCTTGGCTTGCTAAGTTGTCCCACCAACAGTCACTATTTCTAGGATATATAACCAGGCTGCAAGTGATGGAATGGAAGACAAGGTCATAAGATTGAAGCAATAGAATGCAGTAGCACAGTTTTGTTATTTAATGGAGGTTAAAAATAACATGCCACTTCAAACTGGTCGGTGTTACCATGCAAACGGCTGTCCAAGGAGTGATCAATTACAGATAGAAAGGCCAAGCGTGGCATTAAACGTCCACTTCTGGTACTCATGAAATAAAGATTAGAGTGATGACTGTCTGCTGTATTGAGGCGGAGATGAAAGCAGTGCCACACAGAGGAATACCTGCCACATCTTGCTACCCCCTCCACCCACACCGACACCACTCCACCACAAAAAAACTGCCGCACCAATCCAAGAACAGCACTGCCTCCTTTTCACTCGGTGTAGTGAATGGAGAGAATTTCCTTAGAAAGGCTGCTAAGAGGATTTATTAACTCTTAACATATTACTTCTTTTTTATTTACTTACTTAGGATGATGATCACAGTGAGGGACATTGTCAGTGGTTTAACGGCTTGCAGGCAATGGTTTAATACTTACCACACTTTAATATTTTAATGCTTGCCGCACATATGCTTTTCAGCCGAGTCACTGCTGTGTTGTGTGGAACAGAGAACTTTACAGAGATTAGAGACAGTGACAGTCACGATACTTTCCAGCATAACTGAAGAATTGCATCTACCAGCTTGGCTTATAGGATAATGAAGTAGCAGAGCTTGTGCTGTCATGTTCATGCAAATTATAAAGGAATGATACATTACTCTTTAGCAGGCATACCTTTAAAACTACCTTAAAACAAATATCTTTCAAAATATGGCACTGTCTCCTGCATTTACCAGTCCAGCGGTGGTCCTGATGCTCCTCTAGAAACTAACATCTCTACTTAGTTCTCCTCAAGTTATCTAAATGTTTACATTCTCCAGTCAAAGGAACATGTTCATATGTTCAGAGCAATTAAACAGGAGCTGTGACAAAATTATAAAGCATTAAAATGACGCCTGTTACCTGCTTCCGATCACTCTGTTTGAAGTCAAGTGAGTCTGGCTCGGATTGGGACTTCCACACCTTTTGCAATTTCCCACACTGAAACACAGCTTCCTCATGGAGTTGAGACCCTATAGTTTTCTTGGTCTTAGCTCAGAAGAAGGAACATTTCCAGGATGCAACACCATCCGATTAGTGTCAATGAAACAGAGAAAATTGTCCTGTTATACCAGTAGCAGAGGAAGATGGGAAATGGAGAAGTCAGGTTAGAAAATATTGGCAGTGCAGTTAAACCACAATTTTTACAATCTACAGAAATGCTGAAGGTCCACCTGTCCTCAAGCCCTGTCCCACCCCCCGATATCCTATGTCACAGGCAGCAGCTGGCAAACCACTCATATTCTTACATGTAAAAAAGTGTCCGTGCCTGACCAGTGCAGCTATTGCAGTGCTGCACAAAGCCCTCTGAAGCTGAGTAACTTAGTTTGGGCTTAACGTTAAGGTCACTTTAGCATTCTGCATGTTAAAAATAATAGATATAATAGATGTGTAGCCTTCCAGTCAGATGGAGAACTGATTATTGAGTTTCACGCTTGGATTTAGAAAACAATAAACTTGTAAGTTGTGAATTACTACTGTTGAAGGTGAAAGCTGGCTTCCATTTTTGGTAAAATTGTTTTCTTTTTTCAGTCATGATTGAAGGCATTTCCAGGACTGTCATATTTATGCTTGATGCTTATAATACAGGAGGGAAAGTTGGCTCAGCAAGTCGTGCTGTTGCTTCACAGTGCCTGGGCTGCTCGGGTGTGAGCTTGAATACAGCTCAGTCTGCATGAAGTTTGCATTTTCTCCTCGTGTCTGTGTGGGTTTCCCCCCACAGTGCCAAGACGTGTTTTAGGTTAACTGGTCACTCTAACTTGCCCATAGTGTGTAGATGCATGCGTAGTCATCATGCGATGGACTGGCGTCCCAGACTAGCACCCCCTGCTTCTGGGATAGGCTCTGGACCACTGCAACTCCTTAGAGGATTTTAACAAAAAATAGGTGGAGGGAGGGTTATAATGCAGATAACTCAATTTAACACACTTAATTTGTTCCAAAAAACACTGCACTTATTAATATTGTGTATTATGGGATCCTATTTTCCATTATTTTAAATTGATAAAATAATGATGCTTCCTGGCCCATCTGAAAACCCCAAAGCAACTTTCCCATATATCTCTAAAACACTGTAGAACACCTTTTAGCACGTGCAGCACTATATTACTAGGCACAGCATGCCAAGAGATCACACGGTGCAACAAGGAGCAGAACACGTCGCTGTATTTATGAGATTGAGACACGCCATAAACACACAGAAACAAAGTGAATCCGACAAATGAAACTGTAAGGTTATTAGCAGAGTATTTCCTCTCCAGACTGCCGTGCTGAACAGTATTACATCATAAGGCTGTGTGGCACAGGGACAAACTACTCACACCACAGTAACTTATAATTTCTTAATTTCTGGCAGATGAATTTCTGATGCTCTGTGTTATTTGGGGACATCTGTGACACAAACCTGAGAACTGGTATTAAAAGTTAAGGTGCATTACAGCAAAATGTCGGGGCTGTGTATATCGGGGTTAACCTGCATTTTTCCCGCACCTCTGACGTAGCTAACGTTACCAAAACGAACAGGATCGACCACAGGTAATAACTTTAAAAAGTATTTAAAATCTGTCCACTAGATGGCAGGAGACATTAGCAGTGAGTTTGAACAGGACTACAAAAGGAAAACTGTAGAATTACTGTATTACTGTACCTCACCGACCCTCTTTCATACAGAGCTGTAGAGTGTGACGGTGGATTAATGCAAATTACTACAGAGGACAAGCTTTACGAAAAGCTGGCAGCCAGTGCAGTTACAGTCATTGTCCTAAGAGGTTTAGGAAAACAGGTGGCGACTGCTGTCACCATCTGTAATACACATCTTAAAATAATCACAGTGTATTGCACTTAAATTAAAAGGACTCCATGCAAACATCAAATCTAAAATTGATAAGAGAATTGATCATTTGTTTTCAGTGAAAAAATCATGTTTAACATCACAAAGCAGCACAATTTAAAATGAGCAAGTTATCCTCTGTCCCCTCTGACATCGTGTCACATAACAAATGAAATTTATTTTCCTAGATCAGTCCAGTTTCAAAGAAGAAAACCTGTGAAGTGTGTTGTTCAAGGTCACATTCATTGTGCCAGCTAATATCTATGATCCTTAAAGCATTTCTCAGTTGGAATATGAGCGTTTGATTAAAGATGAAATGAAGACCCAGTAACATTTTTCAGCTGACTGAGTTCCATTGAATATATTCTTTTCCTTTGTCTGTTACACTCAGTTCATTCACAATAATCTTCCATTGCATTTGAAATAGTTCTTGTATTTCATATTAAAAGAAATATCCATATTCAAGGAACATATAAAGTGACAATAAGTGTTCAAATTCTTTGTGAGTGGTAGATTTTTAGTTTTTAGATGATAACAAGGGGGATTCACAGAAGCCATGTTGTAGCCATCGGCTTACAGTAAGTGAGGGAAGAAATAACAACTTAGATTAAAAGGCCTTTTACTTTTGTCCTCACCACTCAGGTTCTAGAGGAAAAAGTCAAAATCAATGGCTGTCAGAGCAGAGTAGATCCCTGATGCTGTGGGACTTGCACAGCTCACAGCTGTAACCAGTGGGGCCACTGGAAAGTCCACCCGGGGTCTGAGGCAGGGACTGGAACAGCTGATTCCCAAAGTGCCCCCTGGTCGTCCGTAGTCAAATGGTAGGCGATCTCCACAACCAAGGGACAGGCTAGGGGACAGAGAGCTCCATGACAGCAGGGTCCTGCCTACAAAGCCCCCAAGAACTGGCCTCATTAGATAAACCCATGGAAGCCGTAGCTTCACTGACCTCCATGTCAGGACTGATCCTCCTGTACTGTGGGGTGTCTAGGCCACTTTAGGACTGGATGGTCAGGATAGTTAGTGGTTAAAAAATTCTCCCACTCTGACCCAGTTCAAAGTATTTCTCCAGTCATGCAACTAAACCTGCACCCCACTCACAGGCAACCACGGAGATGTTCACTAAAACAAATGAAACGGATGTAACTGACATTACAGTAAGTGACCGAAAACATAGTAAAGCATCACTGCAGCAGAGGAGCTCCAGAGGTTTGATGTTTCTTCTTGTTCACATATGATGTCGCTCATAAGGACACAGTCGGAGGGGGAGGGTGACAGCGGGGCGACGCACCTGCACGTGCCCTCTAGGGGCAAAGCAGCGGAACTTAGAGCAGGCTGGAAATGAAGGATTCGGTTCGAAATTGTTTATATTAAAAAGCACCGAGACACGAGAACTTCGAAGTTATAAGACGGTCGGTTAAGTCAGTCCACGGAGTCGCGCTTTTCACTGGTGCCCACGACTGCTCTCCAGCTTTCCTTGTCTCCGCGTCCCGGTCTTTCCGTCTCCTCACACCGCCCGTTTGTCCGCGGTCCTCGTTGCCGCTCGGCGGGCTCTGTGTCAGCAGTGAACTGTCACTCCTGCCGCTGGGATGAACGGACAGCCAGTGGAAGCAGCTCCTCGGTCTCCTGCTGCTTAACACCCTTCATCACCGAGAAGAACTAGTCGAACTCCCAGCTCTGCCTGTCCAGACCTAGTGCGCGACGCAGGGCTTCAGGAAACGCATCGACCGCAGCGGGACAGAGTGAATCGCACCCAAGTGTCAGACAAGATTATCCGACAGCATCGGTTTCGATTTTTTTTTTCTCAGAATACGCGTGGAGTCGGATTTACAAGTGGGTTTTGAAGGAAGCAGAGCCGCGTGGAGCCGAGTTAAAGGTGACAAAAGGTGAGTTAGAAGTGCGCAGTACTACGGGTAGGACCACTAAAGTGTTGCGTGGGGGCACTGTAAAACCACGTGTTGGTGAGCTGTAATTTCTGGATAAACGTTTATTTTGAACACTTTAAAGGTCGGCTATATACACGTTTTTTTCTGGAGAGTACTGGGCATTATATTTGTAGAAATCCTTGAAGAATGCTGTAAGTAAGCTTTATAATTGCAGCATGAGCGGTATTTTCCAGTGTTACCATGTGACGCGAAGAACAGCAAGCGTACATTTTGTGACCTATTTCCCGCCAAATTTTTCTGGACATTTTTACCTCATTGCTGAGTAATTGCAAACAAAAAAGCAACAATTATAATAAAGCACAGAGTCAGACACCTGGCAGCTGAGGTGAGGAAAAAGTCACAACTACAGAGAAAAAAACACAGTACAGGTATCCCCCGCTTTTCGTAAGTTCGCTTTGTGCCACTTCGCTTTTACGAAAGATCCTGTTTTTGCTAACCGAAAGGAATCCGAAGAGGATTTTTGCTTTTACGAAAAAAGGCGAAAAGCGGGAATAGCGTTCAGCGTTTGTTTTGCAGCGAGCCGTTATAGAGGCAGCGCAAACCCCGAGCACCAAGAGTGGCGCCGCCAAGCTCCTTCCCCGGGAACTACACTCAGCATCAAGCCGCCTTAGCTTTGAACTGTGTCTGTGAGCATCTGTGCTTTATCTCGATTTATTTTGTGCATCCGTTTGCAAGATGTGTCCTAAAATATCAGAAAAGCCTAAGAGAGCTCGTAAGGGTGTTACGCTTAGCGTAAAACTGGACGTAATTTAACGTTTCGATCGTGGTGAATGAAATAGACATTGTGCGTGCGTTGAACTTACCTGCGTCCACCATTCGTACTATTTACACTCAAAGAGAAGGAATCTTGAAAGCTGCCGAAGTTTCCGATTCTTCCGTACAATACCGTCGTACCGTACCGACAGTACCGTACAATGTTCTTTAATAAAATAATGTTATATTTATGGTAGTAAACTCTATTGTGTACTGTCAGGAATTTATCCAAAGCCAAATGCATGCCTGCAGAGGGGTTATCAGTTGTTTCCACCTGTTTCACTTACATGTTTGCACTGCTTCATCACACTTCTTGCATATTTTGTTTAAAAAAAACTTTATTTCAACGCCGTTTGTTATGTGAAACAAACAGCCGGATGGATGGTTACTTTGACACACGTCTTGATTGTCTTTGTTCAACATCTCATAACACTGACTTCCTGTTGAGAACCCTCACACTGGGGGAGGGTTAGATTCAAATATCAAGAGATTACTGTAAACTTCTTCAGATCTGAGTACTAGTGCCTGCTCACCCATCCTGAGCATCCTAATGTGATGTCAGGTGATCTGTTGGGATATATTTAATACAAAAGAACCTGTACAACTGTCCTCTCAAGACTAAGGTATAGCCTATGGAAACTAAATTTGTAGTCCAAGGTTGCTGATCCCTTTTTCCTGTGGGATGCAGTTATTGGTTCCCAGCAAAAAGGTGTCCTGGTGGCCCTGTGGGTCTTGTTATGATGTGAGATCAGGTGAGATCTGGTGTTCTGTTAGGTGGCAGAATGAGAAAAGGGAACAGGGTAGATACTACCAAGATGATAACAGATGCAAGGTAATTGAGCTGCTAAATAACAGGCAAGAGTGCAGCATACATAGAGACAAGATTGTAGGAACAAGTAATTTACTTTTCTTCAGTATTTTTCAAACAGCAGTGCCTACTGTGCAAAATGACACCTGCTGCCAGAAATCCAGAACACATTGAACCCCACCAGGGCATGATGAGAGAGCCACAGCTCCACACCTACCTACAAAAGTTCAGCAAAAACATCTAAGGTTGTACTCATGCATGAAGAGATAAGTCTTAAACCTGGATTTAAAGGTTGAAATTGAATGGGCATTTCTGATATACCTGCCAGATTGTTTCATGACCATGGTTCCCTATAGCAAAAGGCATACTGCCTCCTGCAATTTAGCATCTAAAGATCACAGGATGGAAGAATTAATAATGCCCCTAAAGAAAGCTGAATTGACACAGTTAACTATTTTATACATTAAGATGAAAATTTGATAATTTTCTGTAAACTGAAAAAGAAGCCAATTCAGAGTCTTAAGAACCCAGGTTATATCATTATATTTCCCAGTTCTACTGGCAATCCTAAAAGTGGCATTTCATGTGAACCACATGCTTGATATAGTCTAATACAAACAGGCCAATATTGCAGGAATCAATTAAGATTTTTGACAGAAATGGCAAGCTTAAAATAGTTCTATAACTGATGACAATTTAAGTAATAATAATACTGTTATAACTGTGAAATGTAAATAAAACAGGTTTTCTTAATGCTTGTCTTAGTGCTGCTCAGTCCTCAGGGAGGAAACAGTAATCTCAAACATTAGTACAACTCTAGGTGTAGCCACTGTCCAGGTGTTCATCTAAATGTTGATACCTCCTCACTTATATCTTCTCTGAGAGTTGAGAGTATGTCACTCTGCATTTTTCTGCATAGCCCATTAGGTGTAAGAAAGGTGGTGTCTCCATATGATCTTTATAATGTGAGGAGTGAGAGTAACAGATTTAGACTAGCAGAATATCATGCATGCATAACAGAGCAGTTCACTCTGTGACCAGAAAGAGATTGCAGGGGAAATACTGGTCTCTGTAACAGGATCACGCTCATCCACATAATGTACCTTCTGATAATACAGAAAAGGTGCACCTGGTGATGAACGCTTCAATTCATAGTTCCTGTAATGCAAGCGCTTGAACCCTTCATGTTTCAAAGCACCACTTGTGAGGGGTTCTGAAGCTTGTGGACATTTAGCCTTGTCAGTGTCACTATGGAATGCTAGAAGTTCCAGCTGGAGTGGCTTATATTTCCACCATAGTTCACCATACAGGCACCTCTAACAGCTTGTGCCAACTTACATTTTGGTGCCTCTGACTTTTATATATGTGGCCTTATTGCACAGACTGCTCACTTCCACCTGCTGAAATTGAGTGGCTATCAGGAGCATTCGGCATTTGTCCTGCTATTAAATGCCTTTAAAGGGAAAAGGAAATGTTTGTTCTTTATGCCCATGGCTCTAGGGATGCATTTTTCAGTATTCATTCTCCACGTTGTCATGCTATATGGTCAGTTTAGCACAGAATACTGAAATTCCATAGTTTTGGCTCCAAGGACTGATTCACCCTCCATATTGGGTGTGATTGAAGATGAACTATCCAGGTAACTGGATTGTAATATTAATGCTTCAGGATATGTTACTCGGTATTAATGTGATGAAGGACCGCATGCGTTTGGTGTGTGTCTCACAGTATTAATGCAACATAGGTTGTCCCGAGTGAAGGCCATGCCAGTGTGTTACACAGTGTTAGCTTTAAGAATAGAGACTGCAGTGTATGACCTGAGAGAAAATTCACAGTTTCTCCTTTTGATTGAATGTGCTTGTTTAATATAATTAGAACTGAGAAAACAAATTATACAAGTAGATTACTTAAGGTATACAAATACTGCAAAAAAATGCAGTATTTTACATTTCTTATGACTTTCATTGCCTCTACATTAATTGAACATTATACACTAACAATTTACTACATTTTCTTTGCTACAGTTTATACAACTCATAATGTAAGCCTCATTCATAAACATACATGTAATATATTCAATTGAAGTTTTTTATGAAAAGGAGTGTCCATATAATGGGGTTTAATTTGTTCTACGGATTTATTTATTCTTTTTTATTTGGCATGTTTTGCTTTTCCAGCAGGGCTGACATGCACTTGTTGGTATGTGTATAGTGTTCATCCATGATAAATGGCCTGCACTGCGCTCACATGCTGAAGTAGCAGGAAGCTTTTTGCACTTGTGTGAGATGGGTGAAACAAATCTGGCTGCCTGTCGCAGAGTGCCAGGGACAGAGAAAATGAATGGAGGGAGCAGCAGCGTCACACCAGCAGTAAAAGCAGTTCATAGTGCTCTGATAGATGCTTGAAGCTTGTGAGTCTCAGTGACCAAAGAGCCCACAACCAGGCAGCTGATGGCAGGTACACACATTCTCTCAGTAGTGTTCTGGAGTCTGAACAGCAAAAAATTTAGACTCTATTATAGTTTGTGCGAGTATTCCCTTAGACATGTCAGGGATCAGCACAATGAGTGATGTATTATTCTGCTCAATGGAGTTCTTTGAAGACACTTTATCACCATTTTTCCACTGTGTATATGCGTGTCTGTTGGACTTTTGTATATTTGTATGTTTGCTGCAGGTTTACTTGAGGTTGTTCTGTATGTGTTTACAGCCATCAGTGTGACCCACCTCTGATACCTATGTATGTGTTTATGCCTCTGCTATGGTGGTCATGTTTGAGAGTGGCTGTGCTATGTGAGTTAACACCAGGCTATAGCATGCTTGTTTATGTTTGTTTAGACTATGGCATGTGTGTTTGTGTGTGATTGTGTTTTATGTGTTTTGCCATGCATCAATGGTGAAATATGTAACCCCAGGCACTCCAGGCACTCTGACGTGCAGTCCCCAAACCAGCCCGTCCGATTTGGCGCATACAGAATTCAATGCAGCAGGGCCTCAGCATGGGCATTGACTCACGCCAGTTGACTGATGAGACACAAACCCCCCAACAACTCATCCTGATCCACTCAGCAATGAAACATTGACCACTGAGTTTTTGATTCCAAAACTCACCTTCATTTACAGGTAATACACACTTTCCACTCATCGATGTGGCTCTCAGGCTGCATTCACTGTAGACATTGTGGAGACTGCTACAGCGGTCTGGCATGTGGGGTGTCAAAAGTGTCTCATCCTCACTGTCCGAAGGAACGCATTTCTGAGAAGCCGACTGTGGCATTTTCTACTACCCTTTTCCTGAACATAGGACAGCCAAGTGGACACCTTCCTCTCTCTCTCATATCGGAGGTAGATGTGTAAATAATAACTTGATGGCCAACAGGTCGCCCAGACAAGGTTAGTCATTTCAGCTCCCTCTCCCTTCAGCAGCTCTTTAAATAATGTGCCCTCGGTAAAACACATAATTAGTGCTGACTGCTGCTTTGTGTCTATTTTGGGATGTTGCTTTTCAAGTCGGACTAATGATGTGTTTGTGTAATTCTGTCGATGATTAAACAAAGTAGTTTATGTTCCAGCTGAGTAGTCATGCTCATTGCTTTGCATTCATAGTGCACGTCTGAGCACTCACATTTGTACCATGCTTACATTATTTACTGATCTAAACAGCAGCTTAAATTAGTAACACTAATTACAGCTTTTAAATAGGGCAGAATCTGAAAGGAAAAATTAAATATAACTGTGAGGCAATAAGAAGGAAATATGCAGCCAGGGAAAGCATAATTCACCCCTTTGTTGAGGGGAAGCAATGATGAAGCAGCGCTTGGGTTCTTACTCTGTCTGTATTTGTCCAGTTTTGAAGGTGCCCTGAATAAAATGCATCATCATTCCTGAGTTTCGAACCAATTATTCAAAAATTCGCTCTGTAGAGTTCATTCCAGGTGGAGGCAGTTGAAGCAAAATCTTTGAACTTGGTGACAGCAATAAATATCCAGTTTTATAAAATGGCAAACTGTAAAGTTATGCAGGTCACTGTGGTTACAAGCATCTGTAAAACAACTAAAGCTAAGAACAGCCTTTACAGAAATATAAGAAGTTGTAAAACTGCTGGAACTCAGTCTGTAACTCAAGGCAGTATATTTTTGGCTACAGTACACCCTGTGGGTAATCTGCGCGTTTTCCCTCTGTTTGTGTGAATCTTCTCCCACATCCCAGAGACACTGTGGTTTTGTGGACCAGTACCTCTGATGTCCAGTAATTATGTGGGCATGTTCTAAGTAGTGTTCTGCGAGGGAGTAGTTTTATTTTGAGGGTGTGCTGGACCGTACGTTTTTTAGTATTACTTCTAGGTTGTTGTAACCCTGTCAAGTTTAAATGAAAAATGGTTGTAACTTTGTTAAAGTGCCTCCAGAAGATACTGAGCATGTTGTGATACTGGATTTGACAACAAGGGTTTTGTAGTGGTTGACAAACCTAGCAGAGCACAGCTGGTTGCCTTTGTTGCACAAGAACCTTATGTTGCAGGGGTTGGTTGTTATCTCTCCAGTACATACAATACAATAGCATTGGAATGGAGATAAACTTATTTCAGAATGAGTTAGGTAGGCTGGCAGGCTGGCAGGCTGATAAAAAATTGACCCCTGCCAATGTTAAAAACATGGAACGAGAGTACAGCAAACTGCAAACCAGTAGGAGATGGTTGCTGGTCTTATACATGCACTGACTAAAGAAAAGGGGATAAGCTGGCTGTGGCTATTCATTCAAACACTCCATATGCAGGACTTGGACTCGAGAAGTTTTTTTCTATTGTCTTGGAATTGCTATGGACCAGTTGATTTTATTAATTGGACTTGTATCTTAGTTATTTGTTTTGACTGAGACCAGCTGTTGTGTGTAAAAATTTATATTTTTTATCAGCAGGAATATTTTCTTTTTGAACACACACCTGTTGACAATACATGCGATGCCGGATGCATTGTCTCTACACCAGAAGTATATTGTAGGTCCCTTCAGAAATGCCACTGAAAGACACCTCAGGAGTCCTGAAAACTGTACTTTATTGTTCCCTTACATGATTGGGTGGTTGCCTTTATAAAGACAGTAACCAGTACGTGACTCAAACCACAACACAGACTGCCTGAGGTGTTGGGGGGCACTAACACATGCAATACTAATTAGGTAAATTCTCATGCTTTCTCTACCCCTAAAGTGAAATGTTTTTGCATAACACAAAATTTTTAGCGCATTTGCAAAAAAAGAAAACACTATATTCTTTCAAGGATTATGTACCTTTAAGTATTCATTTTTTGTTTCAGATCATGATAATGCTAAATAGAAAATAGGTAATTTATCATTTTTCATTTAGTCATACAAACTGTTTACAGCCTTTGCAAGTGTATGTTACCTTTAGTGCATTCAGTGTGCATAAATGATAAGTTATGGATCAGTGCACTGTTTAAACATAAGCATGGCAATTAGGAGGGAGGGCATCAGTGTGAGAAACAACCTAAACCTGCATCTTTAATTTTACTTAAAAATAAATGTAGAGAACTTAAAGCCAGGAAAAATCCAAAAAACGTCCATCATGCCTAAAATCACCAGAGGTTAGGGGCAGATGCAGGACAGGACATTGATAGTTCTTCAAGTATCTCTAGCCTCAAGTTCAGCATCCTACACTGTATGACCCCCCCCAACCACTGATGAATCTGCTGTCTCTCAAACAAATTCTTCAGAGAATTATCAAGTTTGGTGATAACCAGTAAAATTCTAATTAAGACTTAGTCTCTAAGAAGACTCAAATTTTTTTGTCTTTTGACTTAGTCTTGTTCTCATTTGGACTCACTCTTGACTTATACTCTGTGCTCCTTTACACTCAGTCTTAACTCGATCTTGACTAGTCCTGGTCTTGGACTTGACAGTGGTGATCTTGACTACAGCCCCGTATATGGACTAGAGTCCATACCATAGTAAGGTATCAATTTTATGCCCCTCTGTCACTCTTAACAACAGGAAAAGACTTATGCCTTCTTTCTGACAGCAATCTAGACTGACATGTGTCTGAGTTACATCAAATCTAGAGACTAGAGACTGCTTTTCAGTTTCATCCTCCTATGCTTTCATGAAGGGTTGTCTCCAGCTTCACAAGTCACACATTGGATTTCTGCATTTCTAGATTTTCTTAATTTCCTTGCTCAGACACATTTCCCATGTGCTTGCTGAGGTCATAGTCTTCATCAGTGTTCTAGGAAGTGTTGCTCATTTAGATGGCTTGATGTAAGTTATATTCATCATCATGATGATGGTGATGATGATGATGATGATGATGATGATGATGATGATGCTTGAGCACACTGTCCTCAAGACAAGCCAGTGGAGATGGGCAGAAGAGCCCTATGGCTGCCTGCAGAGTACAGAACAGACTCAGTGTCATTTGGTGCCATAAAGCAAGTCAGATACTCCCCAAGTCTGGCAGTGTAGAAAACTCCAAATACACGAGCTGTGATAATGGGTGTAGTGGATGAGGGGCTCCTGCAAAGACGATTGGCAGTGTAGAAACCTTCTGTTACTCATGAAGTGAGTTGCATTCAACAGGGCACTAAGGGAATGGTGGACAGGAGGCCCCATCTAAGCCATGAAGAGGGCAGGAGCAGAAGGAAAACCAAATGTGTCCATGGCAACTCATCAGCACCCCATAGCACTGTCACAGTCATTGCCATGGCAGCTGGGATAACCTACTCCTTAGGACATGGAGAGCCATGTGGTGTGGCCTGAAGCTAGCTAGCTCTACTGCAGCAGGGCTTCTCAAAGGCTGAGGAGTGGGTTGGGTTAGGGTGGAATCTGTGCTTCAAGATGTTAAAAAAACCCTTGTGTCATGGTTAAAATAAGCACCATATAAACAGTCACTTTTGGCTACACCATTGGTTCTTTGATTATGAGTCTGAGGTTGGGTCTGTTTTCAGCAGTTGTGGCATTTCACACTATGGTACATGCCTCTCCACAAGCTGATATATTGGGCAGCTTCTAGCTAGCTGTCTTCTGAGAACAAGAGCTTCTGGAGAAATATATTGTCAGAGAGCATTATAGGTTGCTGCAGCCATTTTATTAAGATCATAAGGAGAATTGGCCAATGTGCTGATCAATTTATGTCAACAGATCTTGAAAACAGTGCAGTGCCAGTGAAACAGAGTCTATTCAGTATAGACCTGTAAAGATGGGCAGAAAAGCACTGTGGCTGCCTGCAGAGTACAGAACAGACTCAGTGTCATTTTGGTGCCATAAAGCAAGTAAGGTACTCCCCAAGTCTAACAATGGAGAAAACTCCAAATACATGAGCTGTGATAATGAGTGCAGTAGATGAAAGGCTAAATGGATTACAATCCAGATCCAGAAAGGGTACAAGTCACATCATTGATATTGTAATATATATTTTTATGTGCAAGAAAACACCAACATGAATGTTTGTTTTATTGTCTAGAGACAACAACCAGGTCGCGGACTGGAAACAGGCTGTGAACATTGCTTTGCCAAGCCGCAGAAAGAAAAATGCATACATACATACATACATACATACATACTTACTTACTTACTTATATACATAAATTAATATTTCTGTGAGTAGCATAGAAAAAAATATGCTACTTACTTATTTGAGTCAAAGAATGTGAAACATAAAATAAGTAAGTTATGCCTATACAGTATTCAGTTCAGTACTGCTTCGTGATTGGTGAGGTTTTGCATTCATCAGGTTAGTTTCATTAGTTCTGGTTCGTAGATTCAGAGCGTACAGAATATAAGCTAGTAGTAACTTTTTTTTACTTTTCTTGCGCATAGTACATACACAGAAGATGTGTGATCTGCAGGAAACATCAATGAACTCCTCACGTAAAATAATCAATGAAGGTAACATAGCATCTGAAAAAAAAAACTAAAAAGCAAGCCAACTTTCAGGCAAAAGTATGATTCATCATATCTGAAATATGGATTTGTTTTTCTCAATGTAGAAAACTATACATTGTTTAAACTTGTAAAAACAAACATTTTTTAAAATCTGAGTGATAACTGTTGATGTGGTATTATATTATATAGCATATTGTGGCTTGAGTGCATAAAGAGATTGGAATATTGCCGCCACCTGTTCTTACTGAAATATATAATATAACCATAGCAAATGTTGTTTACTGTATTGTAGCTAGTGGGTAATATCTAACTCCACTGGTCCACAAAAAATGCAAATGTATGCTGTGGTCCACAGCACAAAAATGTTCAGAACCAGCGGTGTAGAGGAAAACCTTTGATTGCAATGGCCATGTTAAAATGTGGGATGTGCTCAGAAAAATGGGGGCACCAGAATACCAGATTACCCTTCTGAAGAACTTACACAAGGGAAAGGAGGCCAGAGTTAAAATAGTTCAGATCAACCAGTTACCAACTGGCAAAGGAGTAAGACAAGGCAATATACTCTCTGCTTACTTTTTAAGTTATATACTAAACACATTATGAGTGAAGCAGGACTACAAGAAAAGGGGATTCAAAATTGGTGGAAGGAACATGAACAATCTCTGAACAATCAAACTCCTTAAAATCCTATTTAAAATGTTAGGTACAAAAACTGGGGCTACAGTTAAACGTGAGAAAAACTAAGATCATGAACTGGAACTGCAGCAATCTTTAGAGATCTAGTATTCAAGATTAGCACATGGCAGAACTGTGATGAAAGTCTGGGAAATGTGCTGATGTATGGATGAAAATAATTGGATGAACTTTTAGATTTGTATGAGCAATGGCATTTTATATAACCCTGGGAAATGGTAAAATAGGAACGTTTGAAAAGGGGGTAGGGAGCTAGAAAAACACAGTTGGATTTTGGATCAAATCAGACAAAAACTTTTATGTTTGAATCAACAGTTTAGACTGATGTTATCATATTTTGAACATAACACGGAAAGACTGGATTCTCATGGAAAGACTGTAATGTTTAGGAAATATGAAGGAAAAATAAAAGGATGACCAACAAACAGATGAAATAGTCTCTGCATTAGCAACAGTGAACCTAGCCCTATCAGCACCAATGACACAAGTGCAGGACAGAAGTTTCTGGAGACATTATTAACTTGACCGTGGGTCAATGGCACTTGTTAGCACTTGTTACAGGTGCAGAGGTTTTTTTTTTTTTTTAAATAAAAGCTTACTTTGGTGTGTTTTCTTAAGGCCCTCTTATTTGTGAAACAAGTTCTTCATAATAGTGCATATTTACAGTACGTGTGCTTGTGTTACAATGATCTCTGTGCTTGTTTTTGTGGTTTGTCTATGAATGTTAATATGTGCAGGAGTTACTGTGGTTTTGGCAAAATATGCAGCTTGTTTTGTTTTTAATCTGTATGAATATGAGGTGTGTGCCTGCATACTGTTAGCTGCTATCAGTCCCCTTTTATCAGCCAGTCATATTACACTCTCATGGCTACTCCCCCTAACAGCATATTGTACCTTTAATAATACTAGGCAAAAATTGTCTTTACATATCTGAGAGTAAATGTGGAATATGAAGGGAGCGAGAACTCAGATTAATGACTTTTGTGTGCCAAAGGTTATTTCAACAATTAAATGTTTGCAGCTCAACATGGATCTGAAGATGGTGCAACAGTCCAACAGTCTGAGCTTTAGGAAAACAGAAAGTGGCAATGATGAGCTGATAATATAAAATGTCTAAAGGTGTTCCAATGGCTAACAGTTATCTCCCCAAAGGGCAGCAGGTGAGGGATTTGAATGATAGACAAGAATTGTAACTTTGGTACTGCATGTTTTCTCATTGCGAAGCAGTCAAGATATCAGCAGTTAAAGCCTGGCACACATTTACAAAACACTGTAATATTGTGACAAGCACCACAAATGCATATTCTCTCTAGTTCAGAATGTGTTTGCATTGAATTTGTTTCCAGTTGTTGTTTATATATGTTGGTTAATACATGATCTCTCAGTGTTTTTGATTATATTAACTAGTTGTTACACATAACATAATAGCATTTCTTCATAAACCACACAGAAGTATCATCCAAACACCATGGTGGGCAAAGAACAGTCCGTCTGCCCTAGATGAAGGACTAGGGCCTGACGCATAAGATTACCATCCATGTATACCAGGTCATTCTTGGCTGTGTGCCTGGTGGGTCCTGCTAGAAGCCATGGAGAATTTCAGTTGCTGAAGGAATAAAGAACTGTGAATTCTCTTGTGTGTGTTTTGTGTGTACGTCTTCAGATGAAGTCGGCTGGTGGAGATTATGGAGGACTCTTCACAGAGAGCTACTGTAACATCTGCAATGCACAGCTCATCTCAGAGTCCCAGCGAATCGCCCACTATGAGGTGACCCTTGCACACACCAACATCCATGAATATATCTGTATACCCATATACACCTGTAAACATAACTGCTTAAGTCTTATAAAACTGTGATTTATAGTTCACTAAAGATTGCAGTAAGGTATGCTGGTTACAACTCTGGGACAAGACAAAAAAGAGGAAAAAATGAGAGTGTGTGAATGAGAGAGAAGAAATGACAATGGAGAGAGACTGGGAGACAGTGACAAAGAGTGAGAGACAGACAAAGGGGGAGCAGAGAGTAAGACAGAGGAGAATAAGGAGGGAAGAAAGGCAGATGGAAAGAAGCTGAAATATATTTGTATCAAAAGTAGTGAAGCACACAAACTACCTCAAGAGACTATGAGTGATAAAACCACCTACTTGTCCATTTAGGTGCTTTAATGTATAAATGTGTGAGTAACAGTGGGTATGTGTGTGTGTGAACCATGTGTGGTTCAAAAAGTACCTTTCCTTTGGTCTTGGAGCTATAGGTTAGGGATGTAGGCAACAGTGGGAACTGTATCTGTGGCCTTACACTCATCAGCATCTCAACATTCACTCACCAGCTCTTACATGGAGGAGACAGCGTGAATGGCTCTGCAACCTCTTTGCCCTGTTGTACCCTATGCTGTGTCATCTCTTCCCCACAATCCCTTTCACAGCTGCCCATTCCGTCTGCTGCAGACCAGTGTCTCTACACACTCTTCACAAAGTGCTGCTGACAGGCAGACTAATATTCAGATATTCAGTCACTGGGATAGGCTTCCCATTGGAGCTGTCCTTGAACTGGTCCATGTTCACACTTACTGTCTTATTTTCTTACTGTTTTACACACACAAAAATATATTCTGAGACACACACACAGAGCCCTACCTGAAATGAAATATTACAATAAAGACATACTTGCAATGACCTAAAAGTTGATGCCTCTCATTACATGTTTTCTCATAATACAAAGGCAACTAACTTAAAGGACAGCTTGTGGTTCTGTTATAGAATGTAAAATTTAACAGTATTTGATGGTACAAGTTTATAATAACTTATAAATTTATTATTTATGACACTGTGAGGTCTAGTTAGAACAATGCCTGTTTTAATTTTAGTCAACTCTTTGGCAGTAAAAACAAACTGAATCTGATCAAGCCAGAAACTTTCTTTGGTCGATGTAAATTACAATTCCTGTCAGCTTAAAAATGCACCTTTTTTGCCCTGTTACATGAGATTACCTTGGGAACTCCCACTTCATATGAGGGCTTCTTGTTGCGTATGCCAGCTATTTCTCTTTAGTCTTCTTGAGACAAAAATCAGTGGGTTACAGAGGAGAGTATCAGTAACTGCTCATCTTACTGAGACCATTTCATGCTGCTCTCTCTCCCTCCGAACTATAGAGTAAGAAGCATGCCAACAAGGTGCGGCTCTTCTATATGCTCCACCCTCAGGATGGCGGCCCTCCCTCCAAGAAACTGAGGCCAGACAATCCGGTGTGTATCATGGCACCACTGTGGATTATTTTAAATTTGTACTTCTCAATTTTTATACTGGGAGTAATAACAGGGGAAAGCCTGTGTTGTTTTCAGGGTAAAATGCACCTACAGTGTGAGTGAAGTCTACCTGTGAGTACGTTAGGCTTCAGTGACTTAGTACAGCAAAGCCAGATTGGCTGCCATATCTTGTTTATGTATTGCTTTTCACTTCACCATGGATTGCTCTCATATCCTTCTATTTCAGCAGGAATGGGTGCTTTTTAGCATTAACTGTGCAAACTGTGTGTGGCAATTGACTGCATGAACTGTGTGAGGGAGACGCAGGTGACAGGTGTGCATCAGGAGGAAGAGGCTGATCACAGTTCAATTCTCTCATGCCTGCCATGATGTTCAACTAGTTTTATGGCTCCCCAGTGCCAGGTGAAACCAAATATTTTAGATTGACTGGAGTTGGCCAAAATTGGAATAAGAATGGGTCTAGTAAACAGAGTCAGTCAGATGTGTTAATAATGTTTCCATCCATCTATATCTACTGCTGACAAACAGAATTGCCAGTAGATCAACAAAGGTTCTAGCAGAGAACGACTGCAATTTTTCTGTTGCCTTCTAGGAAGACTACAGAAAGAACCATTCCAAAAGGGTTTTGACTGGCCACTGCTCTGTGACACACAGGAGGAAATTTGTGGTCATGAGCAGTCAAATAAATCTACATTTCCTTGTTTTCACATCTTGTACCACTGGAGGGTATTTTTGACTTTCTGCTGTTATTGTTTGCCACTGTAATCATTTCACTACAGGAAGTCGGCAATTGGGGGGAACAAGATAAACAGGCATTAATTGAAGAGGGTGTTGGAGGAGTCTAGAGAGGGGCAAGGCCAGGCTCATTCAAAGCTACCAGGCTTTTTTTTAGGATGTTTTATTTGTGAAATAGGTCATATGCAAATAAGCCTGGGCAGTTGTGTGCGACAGGCAAAGAGAAGTCTGCAAGAAGGGGGGAATGCATTTGATCATAGTTTAATGCAAACGTATCCAAACATCAGGAGGCCGGCCTTCATCTCCTCTGTTCCTCTGTTCAGTTGTCTCTCTTCACTGGCAGAAACATTTTTGCCTTACAAAAGCGAGCAGTCCTATCCAGGAAATATTTTTCCTCATAACCCTAATATGACAGTGGATTTCACTGTGACTGATGCTGAGATACTTTTTCCTACCCTCAATGGGACCTCTGCTCCACCTGCTTCTTCTTAGAGGAATTTTTAAAGTAGTACAATGATGAAGAATGCCTCAAAATATCTCTACTTGTCTTTTTCATTGTGCTAAGAGTCTGCTATCAGGCTAAAAAAATCATCATAAAAATTCAATAAAATCAATAAAAGTAAGGTGATCTGAGGGGATGGGAATAAGCAGTAGAACTGAAGATAAAACCACAATCCCAAAGGAAAAAAGCACGCTGCAAAGGAACACCGAAATTCAAACAGGATCACCCCAATGAGGTACCACTGCTTCACTGGTATATTTACAAATAATGAAATGTTGTAAATTTGGAAACTGATCTGTGTTCAAAAGCTGGGAGTGACACACACTTGTGCAGAATTAAGTGAGCACATGAAAAGTTCACAGGCATGCAACAATTAAAGAGTTGAGTTAATTATGGATTTCTGACAACTGCCTTCTGCCACTGCCAAGAGGGACATGGGTGGTTTACATTTGCTCAGGAGCTGGCACTGTCTTGTTATTGAAACATCAGCTCCTCCCATCAGTGCTAACTTTCCTTCATGTTTTAGTAAGAAAAGGAATCAACAATACTAATTGTTCACATTCTACTGCACCTTCAGAAATGGGGCAGAGGAGATGAAACACTAGTCACATTGGACCAGGAATAAAACAATTTGTAAGGCAAGTGCTCCCCAGTACATACTATGTGGGTCTCCCTGATACTGAGGCCAGAGCAGTACCTATTTGCAGTCCAGTGTGAAGAATTTAGGTCAGTATTCAGAGAATTAAATGAAATCAGTTTGGAATTTGAATTTCTATTATTATAATTTAAAATAACACTTTCCTAATTAACAATGCAGACAGCAAACACCCAGCCCTTGTAAAAAGATACAGTAGTTTGCCCTTGAAGAGCAAGAGGATGCAGTCATCCCATTGTTATGGCGTTGGCATTGTTAAGCTGTTTCCTCAAGACTGTGCATAGATAGGACAGAAGTATGTTTTAGTGGTAGGGAGGATGTAAGCAGGGCAACAGAGTCCCAAGAGGTGGTCTCTATATTGGTCCTGTGGACACCAGCAGGTCAGTGAAGGGAAGAGGACAAGCCACAGGAAACAAGACCCACCAATGCCATTAAGTATGTCCATGCACTGCATGGTTCCCACCGACACAGGAGAAATAGAGGACACCTGTCAGCACTTTGTTACTACCCCATCCTAAAGGTATATCTGGTCCCAGAAGACCTCACCTACATGTGTGTTAGATGACTTTATTCTTTGCTCTTCCACTTCTTTACTGTCATAGTTCAGAACCTGTACACTGATTTGACATTCTCCTCCGAACTGAACAGCAGAAAAAAGGGGGGCTTCTAGAGAGATGGAGAGAGCCAAGGGAAGGATAAGAAGGACAGGGCACTGATGAATGTACCAGCTTGTGTATATGAGTGTGTTATATTGCACTATAATGTGGATGTGTGGACACAACTAGAATTAAAAGTTGCCTTGAACAAAGGCTTCAGCTAAATTATAATAATCTCCACCTGCTTGATTCATAGTCCACTTTTTTGTGTTTGAGATCTAGTAGACCACTGCCAGCAGCAAAGTGGCTAGTGACCACAAAGGCTTTCGTTTGCCGTCCAAGTGTGTTGTACTACTGAGCAATTGTTACAGGCCTCCATGGAGTAACTGGGATAACAAGTGCCGTCCTGTAAATACAAGTTTAAAAATTGAGACATGAAGTGACAGCTTATGGCTCCAGGTTTCCTCTGAAAATGTGTTAAACTCAGAAATGCAGTGTCTGGTCACCAACCTAAACTTATGTGCTTCTTGTTTTTTGTCCTTAATGGTATATTTAAGTACACAAAAGTAGCTTATAAATATAGTATATTAACAATTAAACATAACTGTACAATGTGTTCTGATCCACAGTGAATAATTTAATACAATATTGGAATACCTCTTTCTAGCACCTTCTAAGCATGTTCCAAACACCCAGAATAGAAACCCCTACCAAATTCCAACTACATCATTAATGTGGTTCATCACTCATGAATGCAAGAGTTTTACAGTTCATATTATTATACATTCATATTGTAACAATGGGTGGAATTGTGACTCCCATCATGCTTTGCTTTGTGTGCATAGTTAATATGCCCAACTTTGTTCAAAAGTCTACCCCTGACAATGATCATGAGGCTGTGTGCTGTTTATAACAGTTCTGTGGGCAAAAGTGTTATGGTGCTTGTTGAGCACTGCAGTCAATCATACCACGCAAGAATATGATGTGTGTTTCCACAATTTTGTCTCCGGAGCACTGTTACTAACATCACTGTTACAATATTCTCACTGACAAAGTTAACCAGTTTTGACCATAGTCGATTTAATATGAAGCAAAATAAAACAAGAATACCTTAAACCTTCCTAACACATTTATTAGAGTCCTTACAAAGTTATCTAAAAGCAAATTATACATTTTTGTATTGAATTACTAACCTGTAAAAATTGGTTTAAAAGGTGAGATGTGATGGCTTATGGCTCCAGGTTGACTCAAACTGAGGGAAAATGTCTTCTATGGTTTTATACACTTTTGGCTATAACCACTGTCACACACCCCCTGGTGGCAGCAGTGCTCTTATTTATGTAGTAAATGGTGGTCCTTGGAGGACCAAATCTTGAACAAGATAGCAACATGGCAAAATAAAATAATATATTAACACAGATACGACCACACAATGTTCTACCTCTGACTGTTATTACTTAAGTGGAAATAAACAGGCTTACAAATCAGCTCTGTAAAAAATAGATATTTTGGTATCATGGAGACCATGTCTGTTCCTTTCATCCATGCTGGACTGACATAACTGTGATCGTTGGGTAACAGGAAGGTGGGGGTGTGCAATGGTGGTTTTGGCTGTTGGCAGCATGAGAAATTGCAGTTTTTATTTGTTATATATATTTCAGAAGCATCTATGAAATTTCTCTCCAAGAACATTTTTACCCAACCCTATTTGTACAGTTCTTAGGGCGTCTCTTTATTTGTCTGTTATTTCCTCCAGACACCTGAAGACTTGTAGCCAAAGTTTACTTCATCCATTATTAAAAGGTGGATTACGGGCAGGGAGAAGGAAACCTGTGAAGGAAATAGATGAATAGTTAAGGTTAAATGAAACCAGGTGAAGGGCAGGCAAGAAGGAGAGAGACAGGCTGGAAACAAATTGAAAGAAGGATAAACTGGAGGAAAGGCAGGTTTTATGAGAGGTAGGACAGAGGCAGTCTAGACAAGGAGCAGACTGGGAGAGAAAAGAGCAAAATAAAACTTAGGAAAGCCATGTTGGGGTCCTAGAGATAATATGTTTGCAGGTTGAAGTTGCAGTTCTGTTTTTTACCATACCTTGATATACAGTATTCATTTGCAACAATACATTTACAGGCTCCAGGAATTGAATAGGAGTCTGAATACCTTCTGATTTTCACTTCCCCATCATTGTTATAGGGTGTTTGAATTATGGTTGTTCATACATGACCATCACTCCAGCTCCATCTCCTCCCCCAGGGCAGTGATGAGACTGAAGTGGACCGGAACAAGTGCTGCACCCTCTGCAACATGTTCTTCACCTCTGCCATTGTGGCTCAGTCCCACTACCAGGGCAAGACACATGCAAAGCGGGTCAGACTGGTCCTAGGAGTTCCACCCACCATGCCCACCCCAGCAGGTTGGGTTGACAGACTGTAATATAACAGCCAGTTTCATTTCTCATCCCTCCTACTTTAAGTAATAATCTTCACTATGTTGTGTTGCCAACAGTGAGCTTTCAGCCTAGCCTTTTAGCTTTTACTTATACAGTAACATCGGCGCAGAATTTTGGTTTTGTGCCTTAATCTGAAGAGTTTCCAGGTGTCTTTTGAGCTCAACTACTTGTAGCAGCCCTATTCTCCAGCACTCACCAATCGCTGAGTTAAGGGTTGGCATACTCTCAGGCAGTCCATTAAGTGGCTGGCTATCCATATGGCAGATGGTGCCATGAATGACAACTATGCTCTATGCACAAACCACCCCCTTATCCCTGTGAGGTACTATGGTATATGGAAGAAGATATATGTTTGCTAGTTTAAACCCTCCTAAAATGAAAGCAATTATGGCCCACCAATACAACTCTAGTTGGCAGTTATTGGATGACAGAACCTATACTAGTAATACCATTTAGAATTTAGGACTGTAACTGAAATGGCCTCGTTTGCGTAAATAAAAAGAAACTCCTGGATCTAAAATCACACCAAAACACACATAAGCCAACAGCTCACACCAGAAATGGAGTCCATTTACATTTATTCATGCAGCAGATGCTTCTCTCCAAAATAACACAATGATTACTCCCTAATAATAGTTGAAACATCTGAAAAAGACAACTTACAGTGCTGGATACCGTTCTCCTTAAAGTCATTCATCAGTCCATGCAGCAGATGCCATACACACACATACATGCACACTAAAAGTAATCTGGATTTTTAAATAGACTGACACAGGGGTTTTTGGGCTCTGGGAGGACAGTGGAGCATCCAGAGGAAACCCAAACCAACCTAAGGAGAACATGCAAACCCCACTCAGGGTGAAGTGGTTTCGTTTATGTTCCGTATTGCTCATAAATCACTGTAATTGAAAGTAAAAAATACCAGCATAAGGTTACAGAAAAAGGCAGGGGATTTAGTAATGGCAAATTATCTGGTAACTGTGATCCATGAGATATTTCTCTTTGGTGAGTGTGGCACTTTAAAAGTCAGCTCACTCGATCAATCAAAGTAAAACAAACAAAAGCTCTGGATGTGCCTGCATTATTAATGGGAGAACAATTTCATGTCACAGCAAAAAAATATATTTGTTTTCTTTGAGACATCTATAGCTCTGGTCTTTTTGGAAATAATAAATCATTTCAGAATTTATTTTTGAACATTTACCAGCATATTTTTTTTTCATCTTGAAACCAATGTCCTTTACATAACTCTGTGTTCATTACCAGAAGCAGTAATATTGCCATATTATGGTGAGTATGTTTACATTCACATTTATTACTATATAAGATGTTTTTTTCCATATTGCGATACAACTCAGAGTAAACGAAAGTGCGTTTCATAGTCAGATTGCCAAATACTGTTTGTGTCTGCTGCTGCACATTATACAAATAGTTACCTGTAAAATTTATGGAAAACACAAAGGTGATCCTAATATAAGGTGTAAGTTACGAGGCATTTTGGGAGATCAGGAGACAGGAGTGCAGTCATCACATATAATTGGTGGTGTACAGTGAAAAACTATTAAAATGGCTCACAAATATGTATACCGTTTTTATACAGCAAGCATTTTACTCTGTACAACAGCATTTCGACTTCTGTCATACATTTTGAGACAAAGATGCACACTTGGTGTCTCTAATCAATAAGATTTTTGCCCCTTAGCAGTGAAATTCTGGCAATGAAATGGCTAAATCTTGTATATTCACCTTAACCTTCACCCTGACCTCTAGTGTACAATTAGGGTTCAAATGGAGTTAGTTAGACTGCTCTTTTTAACATAGGCACAGGATGGAGACAGATATTCTGACAAGCAGTTTATGAACTATGCCATTACTGCTTCCATAACAAAACTAACTATACTTCCTACCTCCTGGTTATCATAATGACAACCTCAACTAATTAGAATCATAAGTCACATGCAGTATACTGCAAATCACTGAAGTGGTACATTCAATACTCACAAAATAAACTTTAAATGTAGTTATTATCTCAGTTAAGTGAATGAAGATTACCGTCAATCATTTGTCAGCAATGCTTCACTACGTACTGACTGTAATATCTACATACTACATAGGCAGTGATATTCTGAAATGTATTTGTTGATAACATAAACATTCACAAGTCAAATTAAAAGCATGTTTCTTAATAATATTAAAAAAGTTGTAAAATAAACTGGGAAAGGGTATAAGGGTAAAAGAAAGATACAATGAAATGAAAAAAATATAACATTAGTCCTGCACTGGGCTGGCACCCCTTCCCAGTGTGTGCCCTGCATTGTATTTGTATTGTGGTTCTGCACCAAATATTAATAGATGTAATTGTGTTATTGTCATGTATCAAATGCCTTCAATTTTTGGTATTTTAATAAGTCTGAGTATCATTTTTTACTGAATACCAGCATTCTAGCTGGAAACTGAGTATTGTTTATTGGGACTATGACTGGGGAAAGGCTTAAGCAGTTGAGAGCCTCAGTGGAGGCTGGAAATGAAAAACCAGACTTTTCTTGACTGATTTGTTTGATTTGGTTCGCTTTATCTACTTTTAGGACTTGTGTGAAAATCTGATGCAGTTTTAGGTCAGGTTTATGCAGAAATATAGAAAGTTCTGAAGGGTTCACAAACTTTCAAGCTCCACTGTAGATGATTAGATCTAAAGTTCACCTTGTGTGTTGAATACCCTTCTACCAAATAACAAAAGATGTGCATTAAAGCAGAGAAAAAGGCAGAAACATTGTGGGTGACATAACATGAACACATGACCTGGGATGGTCATCATGCTGAAGCAGGATCCATACCAAAATATAGGAGTGAAATTATACTTCAAAAGGAAGCCCTGATGAAGGCACATGTAGGAGTTTCTGGGTTCATCCACTAGAGGAGATAACAGTGTAAGGGCACTTTATGTAGGCAGGTGAAGTGTATAATGCAACACAATATCATGAGGTAATGTGCTTATATGAAAGGTGGGTGTTAAGAAAGGTATGGCTGCAGCCCCCACACCACCTATCCATACCTTGCCAAATTGTGACTGACTACAAGATCAAACTGCTATGACAGTAGCCCTGTGAAACCTAGTGGGTTCTTTGAGGCCGGTTACCCCAGCAACAGGTCTATGACACAGTAGAGTTTAGGTCACTTGGTAGTTTTATCAGTTTTTTCTCAAGATTTTTTACAAGTACCATTAGCCTCCTTCTAACCCAAAAAGTCATTTCATAGATCAGGATGACAACAGCCACTTGGGGAACATGTTTTCAGGCAAAGCAGTTTAGCCAAATGCTGTTATTCACTTTGACTGCTCTTTATTGTGTATTAGCCATTAGTCAGGAGGTACTGAATTTATGTTTATGTGCAACTCTCTTGAGTGTTGCATTCTCCTGATGCAGAGTCCAGCCCCAGTACACCACAGCCCACTGACCTACCACCGACCCCATCATGGCCTCTAGCCAGTAACAGTGAAGCAGGCAAGTACTGCTGCCTTTGTGGCGCCTGGTTCAATAACCCCCTGATGGCACAGCAGCACTATGAGGGCAAGAAGCACAAGAGGAATGCTGCACGGGCCAGGCTGCTGGAACAGCTTGCTGGTAGTCTGGATGCCATTGAAAGCACAGGTGAGCAAGAGGTCATAGACTGTCACACCTCACAGTTTCATGTTGCATAAAAAGAACAAGATTAACTCAGGACAAGGAAGCAACACATTTTTAAGATCTGTGCTGGAGAAGATCAAAGCTGTTCATGATTCATTTTTACTTCTATTTTGGAAGTACCTGTGGAAAATCAGGTACCTGCTACCTACTACTTCCTCTTTACATACTTGTACAGTAGATCATGTTTTTTTCCAAAATGAGAAAGTAAAGTCATGCCCTTAATGATGAAAGTGTGTCCAACTGGGTAGCAATATTTATGGCAGTGCTCCATGTTTGCTCAGCCTGCCCAGTTCCCCTGTTCTCAGCATGTAAGTATATTTTAATTACAGGGAATTAAAAGCGAGTGTCGAATCATAGTGGAGTGGTCAGTCAGCAGTGCATTAATTTGTGATCAGGGGTACAGGAGCAGCCAAAACGATGCTACCATGTTGAGAGGTACACGCAGTTGCCAATGCTGCTAATCCCAAGTTTACTCAGGCTGGTGTCAATCTGGAAAGCAGGCTGCTGAACAGATTCCAGTCTAGCCCTTTAATGTATGACACAGCTGTTATTTCTGCCTAATTTTAGATGAGGGAAACGAAAAAGTATGCAATTTTAATTAAAATGCTCTTGTCATCTGATGAAGGACAGTGGTAAAGACAGATAGGAGCTTATGCTCCTTTCTGGGAGCAGGTCCTTCTTGTTTTCCATATCTAACCCCAGTATACTTGTCATCTTAGTGTCTTCACATATTTGACCATAATAACAAGCTGGTATAAAAAGATATCTGAGACATATTCCTTGCGGAAAGTGTTCACATTCCTCCCTTCAGGTTGGAACTTATGTCTCAAAAATGGGCAACTCCTTAGTAGTAACTGTAACTTTTTGGAGGGTACGTGTGTTTGGGAAGACTGGGCATGGCATTTCAAATAACTGTTCCAAATTTCTGCCCTTCACACTTAATTTATTGTTCAAACACAATTTTCTGAATATCTTGTTATTGTCACATACAGGAGATATCTACGTGCAACCCTGCCTGCTATTAATGGGAAACAAGCCTACTGTCTTTAACTACATGGAGAGGAATTTAGCTATTTAAACCACAAGCAAAGACATAAACAACAAATATCAGCTATTCATTTTTCACATTTCAGAGGTACACATTTGTTTGGTTTGTCACCTTAGCTTTCTGTACTTGATCTAATTAGCTAATTAGCTTCTAATTCATGTTAAATATTACTGTTATTTAAATGCCTTCCAATAATAAAAGTATAAACATATTCTGTTTTCATTATAAATATGCAACATTTCAGTTTCTGACATTAAAATTCATATTCTGAAGCCAGAGACAGGTGTACTGTTAATATATTGCTACGTGTGAAAGACAAATTATATGCATGTAAAAAAGCAGGGGTAATCCTTGGGGTAATGCTAGAGAAAAGGACAAGAATGAACCATTTCATCAACAACTGGAGTATCATCCTCATCCCAATATTTTCAACAATGGGTGGATGAATGTTTTGCTTCATCCTTTGACTTTCCCTTGAATGTGGTGGCAAATTTTCCTGTATTGAAATGGGAGGTGTCCTCCATGTCCCTGCAGACTACACTGATGAAAAAAGCCCACCTCTATTTCTGTTATTCGTAGTCCTAGCTGTATTGCCACTGCACAGGAACCAAAACCTGCTTATTAATAAGAAAAATCAAAAATTTAATTCCCCTTTCAGATGGATAAAAGTTTTGATCATAAAATGTGCTGTAGTATTCAAAGACGAGATTCTCAGTACTGCCGTAATCTGTTGTTATGTTTATTCATGCCATTTTATTTAAAGGCGAGAAACAAAAATTTACCAAAAACGTTTTGCTTTATGGAACCAGCTGTTCATGGATTACTATTTACTATTAAATGTCTTTACAGGTTTACGCAGTAGCTACTCCTGCAGCATATGCAATGTGGTTCTTAACTCCATTGAGCAGTACCATGCACACCTCCAGGGCTCCAAACACCAGAACAAGTGAGTGAATCTTCAAATGCTTATCCAGCAAAAATTTGTCCTGCATATTATTACAAAAACCTAACACTAACATAACTACTTTGTCCTGTCATAGACAGTGATAAGGTAAAGCCTATCCATGTTTTTACCTTGACAGGAGATACCTTTGAAGAATGCATCTTGCTTGCTCTAGCATGTTACATGTAATAAGTTATACAATCACCAAATAAACTGCTAACACATGAATTTAAAGCTTTTGTCTATCAGTCTGTCATGGGGGACTGATAATTGTGTGTTCCAGTGCTCTCTGCTGCTGTTCAATGGCCTGTCCACAGAGACTCTCCTGAGCACTGCTGTGGGCACAGTGTGGAGCTGATCTGGTGTGGCACTGTGTGGAAAAGAGAATGGGAGGTGAAGGGAGAGCAAATGTCACCTTCTGAGTCTTCAGTGGTGCCCAACAGGAGATGTGGGTGGAATGGGGAGCACAACATACTGCTAACTCCAGAACCTTTAAACCAGCACTTTCATTATAGCTAAGTGAGCTGACTACTTAATCCTTTCGAAGTTGTGTAGTGCAGAATATGGAACAGTAGAAAAAGATTTCAGTTGATATCAATAATGTTGCTGCAGTACAAGACATATCTACAAACAGTCCACAGGTAGGGACAAGAATTTATCAATACTCCCAATATGGAGGTCTATGCACACTATATCTGATGAAGTTCTTCAGCCATAAAACACAGAGCTAATGAGACTGATATAAATGTTTGGAATCGCTATTCATTATTTCAACCAACAGGAACTGATAACTCATTCAGAACAAACCACCTTATAACAGTCATATAATATTCTAAAGTGTACCACAGATGCAATAAATTCAGCCATATAAATGACAATGCTTGTTGGCACTGGTTACTAGTATCGGTCGTGGTGTGTTTTTAAAGACCCTGCACACAGTGAACATTGCTAGAGGACCAACCAGGTCTGGATGATCATAAATCCCTAACAAGGCCACATCTCTGTGTTTCTGACAGAAAATTTCACCTCACAGAGTTGCTCAGCAACATGTTGCCTTGGCAAGAGGAATCTCACACTTGGTCACGTGTGAGTTCAATGCAATCTCCTCATCCTGTTTGCGATAATAGCAAATATCAGTCGTCACCAATGTGATGGTGATGATTATCTGTGAACCAGCTCTTAGAATCGGGCACACCTTTCTTTGATGAAATGCTACTAGTTTATTGCAAGTGATAATTAAGAGGAACAGAAATGAGAAAGGCTTTCTTAGTGACATCAGCAGGCATTCTCTCTGATTAAGTATTTCTTACTAGCAGATTTCTTTGCACTGGCTGATCTAAACTGCTGTGTGGAATTGCAGATGAGACACACATTTGGTGCAGCCTTTGAGAACCAGCACTAGTGTGCATCTGATTTTATATGTGTGGAAACTTAATAAACGAACTCTAAAAAGACCAAAGGCTCTTCTCAAATTTCACCTAGTTGAAAGAGTGATTAAAAACTGTTACTGATGATTTTTAAATTTGGGAATTAAATGGAAATTGCAGCTTTTTTGGTGCAAGTCAGCCACATGGAGTGTCTCAAGGGCAGTCTGGAGCAGACAGTTTGTTGCCCTGCAGAGACAACTGTGGTTTGACACGGTTGTACACTCACGTTTTCTGTGTGCAACATGGTGGTGGTGAATGCTGCATATAGTTACACAACCTGGGAAGATAAAAAGTTGCTATTTTGAAATCCCAGGGAGATGTTGTCATACTGCATTCTTCCTAAGGATGAGTGTTATGCTCCATTTTCCAGCATCCAGCATCAGTCCCAGTACAACTCTCCACTCTCCAAATGGACACAAATATGCAGAGCCTGGCACACCATGGGCTCTAGGGTGGTGGGATGTGATGGTTCTTGATGCGACAGAGAGTCCTGGGGGTGTGTGTCACAGACTGTGACTGGCCAGGTCTTTAACTGTGCTGGTGGAAGTGCAGCGACCTGCCTGGATGGGGTCTGTTTATTTATAGCTGTGTCCTCCATTTCTTGCCGCCAGTTGAGTGTGTGACACCGAGAATCCATGTACTGAGGTACACCAGACCTGCGCAGACACAGCTTTGTATATGTTCTTGCTGGACTCTGCTATTCCAAAGCTAAACAAAAAAACTGCTCACTCCTTACCAAGCTCCTACCTGCCGCTCAGTTTCCCATCTTGCCTGTCTGACAGCCTGAACCATATTACACGCACCTCCCAGTTCAAAAAAGTGTCTTCTCCATAGTTACAGTGGCACATTTGCCAGATATTTTGGTGGAAGCACTGGACTCTGAGGTTGGTAGACTCCACTACACACAGAGAACTGAGTACTGAGCCCTTAACCGTTATGGCACCAACTCTCAGGTTTTAATGTTATGTATGTGCTTGTTAGGATGTGCCCATCTTATGTGTCAGGATAAGAAGTTGTACTGAGGCTCTAATCTTCTGCAAGGAACTACTTGCAACCAGCTATATATCGTCTGGTCCCCAAGTGCTTTCATTGCAAGAGTCAAGCCCGGGCAGGATAGTCATTCAGAGCAAGCAGCAGTGTAAAACAGATGTGATGTTACTAACCAGGCTACCATTCCTCGGGCATTCATTTGACTCCAATTTTAAGGGTTTAAAATGATAAGCTTTGCTCCTTAAAGTTCTTTTTTAACAATCCTGGAGGAATTCTACCCAACCTGTTGGAGGAAGAGAAATGCACTTCTTGTAAAAGCACAGAAAGAGCAATGAAGAATCTCCACAAGAACAAGAATTGTAGGACACCCAAAGGGGTATTCCTTGGGGTCAGAAGCATTTGTGTTAAACTGCTAAGGAATGGAAGACATTGAGAAGTGGGATGGGGAATGAAGGAATTTCTATGTATAGATTAAACAACAGTGAGCAACCCAGTTCCAAAGTGAAAAGCTCTGCAATCATATTTTGATCACCAAGGCTGACTATACAGAGATGCGTGCTAATTTTCAAGATTTCTGCCTTGTCCATATCCATATCTGAACAACGTCAGCCTCTGTAAGCTCACACAGATCCTGCAAAGAGAGATGATTGAGAGAACATTGTAAAGTAGCCAGATGGTTGGGTTCCCATTCATTAGGGAGTTATCCAAGCTTGGTGGTGTCCAGAGGACTTCAGCTCTTTCCAAGGCATTTGGGAAGAAATCCAACCTGAATTAACTGTATTTCCCTGAAAGATCAGGATAGAATAAACTGTCCACAAAAAAATTCCTTCTACAACCCTTTGACAGACAAGCATGTTTGGCTCTCAGGCTAAATTGACTCTTTTTCCTCTCCAGTTGCTTTACTTTGTACAGATTTTTGAAAACACTTTGTGTAAAATCCTCTCTATGTTGAATTTTGCCATGCAGGCTTGACTCAACAAGAGGGTTCATTTTCAGGTTGCTAAGCTCCATCAAGTCTAGATGAGAGCTTTGCAAATCCACTTGTGGTTCAAGACTCTGGTTCAGAAGTATAGGTCCAAGGCATTATAAACTGCTACATGTGATGCTGATTTTTTTATATCAGCTGCTTATCTCCTGGGTACCTGAAATACAGGCATGGGCATGACTGCTGGATGATGTGGATTTGCCAGGGGCCGTTGGAAAAGGGCAGCTGGTGCTTTTCTCTGAGCATTTGCCTAAGGCAGTACCCTGTCACACAGAGTTGGACATCTTGTCACTGCTTGCTGGTTCTCTGAGCCATTACATGAAATCCCTGACATACCTTCTTTCTGAGAACAAAAGGTGAAAGACACCACTAGCACAGACGCCAGTCAGAGGGCATCACTTCACTAACACCATGTGCAGTGACAAGATATTTCAGGAATGTGACCAAAGTACCACCGCTAACTGAGGAGGACTTAACTGCAGGTGGCAACAGAGGACAGCTCAGGATATGAGACTGGGTCAGAGTCCCTGTGGTGCACTGAGAGTTACTCATCTGAGACTCCTCAGCTCTTTTTAGTGACAAAAATATGCAAATTAGTAAATGCAGAGACAACTGTGCTTTGACACAGTTATCCCATGTTTACATCATTCATTCATTATTGTACCATTTAAGAGCTGGTTTGGACTATACTGCAAAAAATTAGGCATAAAGCAGGGTGAACCTGGCATAACATGCCAGTCTATTCCAGGGCAGTCACACACATCTTTGTGCCATGTTTTAGCAATACGTTTAAATGCCAGCATCATATGTACTGTGTGATACAATGATGATAGTCTGTTTTACCTGTTTTACCTCTACATGCACATCTGTAGAAGGATTATTTCCGCCAGGAGAAGATGCCAAAAAATGCAAGAAGCAGAATTCACAGCACCTTCCAAAGAGCAGTCTATTAAAATTTACATCTCTGTCAAATTGATAGAGTCTGAGGGCCAGAATTTACTACACATACACCTGAGCATGCTTAGTAGCTGGCGGCAGGAATATGAATTTTGTATAGCTGCCCTTAGAGTGGAGCCAACCGATTTTCAGTTGTTAAGGTTTCCTGGCTCATACCTATCTACTCACTTGTTTCTGCTAGTTGTTCAAAGCCCAGTCCAGAGAGAAATGCAATGTGTTGCTGAAATCAAAGTGTTGCCAACATGACCAGGCCTGAATTATCCATTCCTGCTACAGCCAGCAGAGATGAGTCCCTTTCCCAAAAGTATTTTTCCTCAGGAAACCTTCAGTGCAGGATCCTGCTCCTGGGTAGTCTGTTGTTGATATGCTGCCATTAATGCAGCTAATTATTTTTCAGAGATCCAAACCAAGGGCAAAACTGCAATGTACAGTAAATCTAGTGGAGCAAAAAGACTAGATTTACCCTTCTCGTTGGGCTAAAGGGAAATAAAATTTCAATTGGAAAATCACCTTAATCCTTGTGTTTCTGTGAGTGTATTCAGTGTGTATAAGTCAGAATCAGAGAAGGCCATGTGATGAGGCCATCTATTTCACATTCAGTGAGACACACTGCTGGCAGGGCTCTCAAATGGGATGTCAACCTTGCCCAGGCTGTTAAACATACATACACACACCCGCTGCCACAAAACCAGGTTGCTGCAGACAATTGTGCTGTGCAAGACCTTGCAGGAATTATTTTTTCCAACATCTCTGCTTATCAGAAAAATATCAGATCTTCTAAAAGTAGCAAAATTACCATTTGTTTTATTGTCACGGGTTATGACTAACACAGTACTCCCAGCTGCTTTAGCCTGTCATCTGAGTTGTGGCAGGCAAGATAGATAACAATGGCCTACAGACATCAGTGGGACCTCCCCAACCAATAATGCCAAGTTTAGAACAGGTGTGACATCTTAACCCTGCTTCCCATCTAAACTTAAAGGTTTAAATTGCCTTACTTTAGTAAAATATGGCTTTGGTAGGAAGCTCAGTGTAAGAGTCACTGCAGGTATTTTACTTTGACCAGATATGGCTTTATTAGAGTGAGGTTACCTACATACTTCCACATCCCAGTTTCCCAACTTATTCCCCAAATTATGTTCCCACACTACAAGTATTAATATGTACAAACCATATTTCAATCAACTGTTGCAACTAGTACTGTAGTACGTAATATTTCCTATGAAACTGCTCTGGCTGTGGTGAATAACTGACTCTATTGTGTTTCAGCTTGAAGCAACACCAGCACTGAGGAGAGAACCTTTGCTGTAGAAGGGGCACCTCAAGCAAGACTTTGAAAGATCACGTGTGTTTCCATGGCCGTAAGAGTGTTTTTCTGACCTCACAAAGTGCTTCATGGCAACAAAAAAATCTGCAGAACATTGCCTGGCCCTGGATGAAACAGGAGATGCTGAATAACAATTCCATCTGTGACAGGCACCATTAACTGATGTCATTTTTTACAGAAATTATGATCAGAGTGACAGTAAATACATTACCCAGCCTGGGGCTGAATCTGTGGTCTTGTTAATGTTTTCATCAGGTGCTTAAATGGTGGCAAACAGTAATACGACTGTCTCCTGTAACAGAAAAAACCCAGAGCATGGGGCATGAACATTATGGCTGGAGATCAACTTTACAGAGTGGAAAAAAGGTCACCTGTATCTGGAGCACGGCACAGTACATTAAGGCTGATTCAAGTCCAGTTGAGATCAATAAAATGGCTGTGGTTGAATATCACTCCATGGAATCACATGCAGAACTGCTAGCATTTACAGAGACCACCATCACAAGCTGACCTTTCACTTCATCTTGGTTGGCATTATTATAATGATATCAGCAGAGGAGGATCACATTGGGAAGAACTTGGGAAGTTTTCTGAAGGAAAAATTTCTATTTTTGCCAGATACTTCAGTCAGTTATCATGTGGTAGTCAAAATTTTGATATTGATAAGTGATTTTGAAGGGAGTTATCATTCACTGGACTGACTCTATTCTCTTTTTTGTTTAAAACATTACCCTACACCCTAAAATGATGAGGTAAACCTAGTGACTGTTCAAATCATTTTACTTTGAAAATTTATTGCTGATTCAACAAATCAACAAATACACTAACTGGAAAAATGCACTGATCCCAAGTTTCAAAAGCTATTGTTTACTAGGGTGAAGAATTTGTACGACTACAAACAAGCCACTATTCTACTATACATTGTTCATAATAACATGGCTGTTGCCTCTTTTAATGACCAATGTTCTTTACATTGGAACCCAAAGGGAGAAATATAGATGGAGCTATCACTGAAGTATTGTTAGATGTTGTAGTCATTGTCGTTCAATGCGGCTTTAAAATGGTGTCCTGAAACTTTAGATGTGTCATTCAAAGTTCAGACTTTGAGGCCACTTTAATTTGTTTTCACCATGAAATACAAACATGTTACATTATGATTTCATGAAATATACATAGTGCTGAATAAAGTAGAAACTGTGACACTGCTACAGAATACAGAACGCCTGATCCCAGAACTGGTGGTAATGTAAACAAGTGCATTCCCATCCAATTAAATTATTAATTTATACATAAAAACATACATTTTTATAAAATATCGCGCTGATTAAATAAAGGCATTTATATTAGTTTGGGTAATAGCCGGTTGAAAAGTATGCTATAATGGAGATCCATTTGAATGAAGATCACACTGTAATTTTTGAACTGTTAAGGTAAATGTTCTACTGTCCACATTTGTCAGTACACTTAGTAATGTATACTTTTCTCTCTGAAACACGTTTTGCCTCCAGATATATTTTTCATCACAGTTTCTCTGATATTTGAGTTGAACTGTGAGATTATTGAGGTCAAACTCAAATCCATCTTCAAAAGATGAAGTAAAATGTAAAATGCTCCAAATTCTGTCATTTTTAAAAATGCAGTGTCAAGAGGAAACACACCCCGAAATTCAGGTTTACCGTCTCTCTGTTCAGGAACTCAGGTTTCTGTCACTCTGTCTCTCAGTCCAGAGACGTCCCCTTAAAGTGGACAGCAAGGGTTTAAAAAGGGGCATCATCACAGTCTTTACTTGTCGTAACAATGCATATATGTTAGGGATGGCATGATGTCCAGACGGGGTGTCCATATCTGGCTGTAACAGTTTTCCATATGTGAAGAGTCCTGTGTGATGTGTGTGAAAGGTGAAAAGAATCGTTTTGAAGGATCCTGTGTATACGTTTATTCTGGCACCTGCCCACATGCCGCACATTCAAAGAAGAAATGATAGTTGCCTGGGTGATGTTCGTACCCTGAAAAACAGAGTCAAGCCATTTTTTCTAACTGTTTAATGTGCATTTCATATGTTAAAACTTCCTGCAGTCATTTGATGTCTTTCAGTAATCTGTGGCGCACCACACTATGTTTAAAAATGAAAAAATGTAGTACCTCAATATTTTTTTTATTTACACCTGAAAAGTCACACAAAGTCACAGTTTGCCAGTTGGATTTAGGAAAAGGCATCAGCTAAATAACAGTGGCCCCACACTACTGATGTAGAGTGACCAGTTAACCTGAAACACATGTCTTTGGACAAAACCAATGCAGACAAGGGAAGACCGTGGAGCTCCACACAGACTGAACTTGTTAATGCTTCATATGCAGTAGCTTGGTGATGCTGCACTCTGTAATATCTGGAGGGACTTGCTTTGGACAGATGTTAAGGACTGAATAAAAGTAGTGCTGTGCTTATACAAATATTATAAATTTTACTTGTGACCAATAAAAATGTAGACCACTTCTAAATTTGACAGTTTTAAGGGGTACACATTTCATTTTCCTTTTATAAGTCTCTATAGCAACTTCCAATAAAATGAAAATAACAGTAAATGCTACATGCTGCAGTCATCTTGCTGAGGCTCCCACAAAAGAATTGTAAGGTTTTTATTCCTGTAAAACTGTCCTCAGTTCACAAAAATAACTCTCATTATAAATATAGTCTTTCATTCTTGCCTCATCAGATTCGCTGTGTGTCATGGGTATAAGTATTCTACACTGTTATTTTTAATGCCTTTGGTAAAAAAAAAAAAAATGTGCTTTTGGACTTTTAGATATACATGCACTAAACTCTGTATAGGTCTGTGGTTTGTAAAATTCATTTCTTACAGATTGAAGTAAGCCAAACTTTTGAAACTGAAAATCAGTAGCTAAAGAATGGCACATTTTGACAAATGCCATGGTATTGAGATAGCTTTCAAAGAAACACTTGCATCCATATGCTTCCCAGAATGCCACTGCTCATCACGGATTGGACTCTGATCCACACCTACCACCTGTTATTGTATTGCTTGCTACACAGTTGAGTTACTGCAAGACCAGGACTATTATGTAAACTCCTTCAGTGACCAAAACGAGAAGCAGAAACAACAACAGCTAACTTTTCTTGTGGTGTTTTCAAGATCTAATGGACCAAACCTTCAGCATCCAAACTCTCTATATCAGAATTTTTGCTGTAACAGCTCTTTAAAATTAATGCATAAATATTGATATCTGAAAGGAAACTTTTGATATAGGGAATTTTTATCTGACGCTTACCCATAATAAAAATATATAAATGCAAATAAGAATCAATCTCATTTTTTTTAAATCAAAAATAAATGACATACAGTACCATACAGCGTACTATAATAAAATAATACTGTGCAGTATTCACTGTATTAATTTATTTAATGTGAAAAAATGTCAAACATGCACGCACTTATTCTGGTCATATCAGCTTTTTCCCCCTGTTCACTGTGTTAGAACATCCTGTACCACATCAGGACATTTATTGCATATTCTATTTTTAAAATGAACCTATTTATTTCAATACCGGTTGTTGTGTCAAACAAAGAGTTGGACAACAGGTTACTTTGGCACATGCCTTTATTCCCTTTATTCAACATCTCATATCATTGAAGTCCCACTGCAAACCCCACATATGGCTTCTTATCTCCTGTGTGTAATGAGGTGACGCTGAGGGGGACTAACATGTAAAATGTCCTGTACTGTACACACTGCACCACACATTATAAACATGCAAATTAATGACATTAACTGTTTTCTTATTAGGTAACTGGTGTTTAATGTCTTGTATCATGCTACAATCATGGGTTGACATATGTATATAGTTATAAAGGAGTTTTCTGATGGACTGAGAGAGCATTATTTGTTTTTTTATCAATAATGGGAAATAGGTACTTGGTAGCCAAAATTTCAGAATCCAATTCAGATACCAGGCATTACAGCAATAATAATAATAATAATAATAATAATAATAATGAATACATTTTCACCTTCACTGGAACAATATTAATACTGCCCTGTATTAATACTTGTAGTAACTATAATTACTATTATAGACAAAGCAATGGGTTATTTATGTTATATAACTGTACATTTTCTAGATGTGTGATCACACCCTTGAAGAGAAAAAGACGGAACAAGGATTTTGACATTAAAGTTTTTTTCTTTAATTAAGTACTGTTATTCACTGAGTCTCATTCAAACCTTTTATTGAACGTTCCTAAATTTAACAAAGTTAAACTGAATAAAATAATATTGTGTTAAAAATGCAGCACTTGCTGGACCAAGATTTACTTATGGTAAGTACAAGTATTTTGTATTTGATAGCTCTAAGGCATCAGATATATTTTTGAGAAAATCATATAATCCAATTAGCCCATCAGGTAGAGAGAGTCCATCCCCTGGGTTACAGTCACTAAGGAGTCCATATTACTTTTAGAAATTTTGCATGTAAATCCAGTGAAACATTTTGCATTGCTGTATTTTTTTCTTAAAGGCCTGATCCACAAAATACCAAACGTGAAGCCTCAGCATCAAAGTGTAAATAGGAGGGTCTAGTTATTAACAGAAAAAAGAAAAATACACGGCCTTGCATCAAGCAACAAAGCTAAAGGAAACCGAAGGTAAAACTGTGCATCTTTGAAAACCTTGAAAAATTATAATTGGTTTGTGAGTTGAGTGACCTATTTTATAATAAAATGAGAGTCTTGGGTAAAATAGAGACATTCAGAAGGTTTGCATAATGAGATTTCCTTTAACATGCTTAAAATAAGCATAATGTTTATAGAGCATTTACTGCACCCATTTTGTGATGCGCCTAGATGGATCATCACTGATGCAACCTGGAGTCACTAGTTCTTTTAGATCTCTCAACTCTGGAGACCCTTACTGAAGTTGCCTGCATGTAGGTACCATATATCTAGTGTTTACCTCAAACCCTCAGCTCACCTTTCCTGATTTACAGCCATGTAAAAGTCTTCTCCAGTTCCCTTCTCCAGCAGCTTTGATGCCCTGTATTTTATGAATACCTGTGATTCCCTATATTAAAACTTTTCTTCAAAGTTACTGCAACCTACCTAAATGGACACTTCAAAGTTTCCTTCCTAAGTCAGCCAACAAATGCCAGACTTGTGCGATTAATACAAATCATGAACTGGTATCAGGTGCTGAATCTACTTTCCTCTTTAACAAATGTTATAGCCTAACTTGGCAGCTGCCAGGCCCTTTTGTGTGGACATCACCCTCACCTTGACTAGCTCCAGCATCCTTAGCATCATTCGTTTCCCTGTATTGTATCACTGCTTCCATCCATGTTACACTTAGCTCTTCCTTTAGACTCCTGAAAGATAACTGCAAATTGTTATTGTGCCTGTTGAAGTGTCTGTTGTCCAAACTTCCAAGTAGACCAATTTAGCGATCAGTACACTTTAATTTCCTCAACACCAGAGAACTGAATTTTGATGGCTAGAAAGAAATCATAGCCTATGTGATGAGCCCCCACAAAATCCACCTGTACCTTGGGATGAACATTGTTCTCTCAAGCCATCCTTGAAGGCTCTCATAAGTGACTGTCTGACTGACTTAATACATGAACTTTTAAACTCTACCTCTGCTGACTGTGTGAGGATTTTCATGACCAGAGCAAAGAGGGTCACAGAAGTGTTTTATCCCCTTCTACAGCCTATGCCATTCTGACAGTACCCATGTTGTGACCTGCATACTGAACACCACAGTACAGGTCCACTCTTGTTAATTCACCACTTGTTAATAAAAAAATGCAAAGAAGGAATTCAACCCCATTGTAAAACTACTCATTAATCTACCAGTTTGCAGACCACCATCCACCAAAGGAGTGTGATACCAGCCCTTGTATTTAATGCTTATTAATCTGCCAACAGAAACGTTTTTCAGATGTCATGTGTGCCGGGATTTTTCACAGTAGGTAAAATGAAGTTGCTTGCGAAGCTGAAAACTACTAGTTCATGGATAGGATAAGCAGCGTGACCAGCTCTACTTCTATTGTGATGGGATCCTTCAGTCTTGATCGACATCTGTACCCCTTTCTGTGCTCCTCCATCAGACCATCCCCAAAAAAACACCTGTCAGCTGAATGGAGTCCCTTTCACACGGCTACTAGGTGCTTCATGTCATGTCCCAGCCTTTCATACAGCATGTGGGTAGTTCCAAATTTACATGTACAGCACTGGTCAGAAAACATGTTATACAACAGTATACAACAGTATGTATTAGTGACTGAATGACTGAATTCATGGATAAAAAGCAAAAAAGAACTGAACTGACTAATTAAAAAGGAACATGAGATTTGTCTTTATAAAGAAAGTTTTTTACAACATCAAGTAAAAAAGTGTCAACAAGCTGTTAGTACAGTGAGCAATACAGTGATACAGCTGTGCTGCAGTGTATTTTTAAAAAGTAGGCTATAAAGGCTGGACACTGTACCTCTTTTCTACCCACAGAAAGTTTACTTTCGTTAATCCACCAAATTCAATAATCAACCGCATTTTTAGAAAGCAAAATGTGGCAGATTAATGAAATCACACCTGCAGTGGAGAATGAGATCCTTGATCTTGCTTGGGATGTGATACTGCAGTAAAATCATTGCCATTCACTGGTACATTATACAGCCATGCATGTTTGAGAGGTTTAACTATAGCTAAGTTTTCCTCTGTAGGAACTAATATTTCTCCGGGGTACCTCGCTGCTGTGTCAGATCACTTCTTCCCAAGTTCTTCCACAGTCTTTTCAGTAGTTTTTGGACAATGCTTAAAGACCTTGTAAGGTACTCCACAGGTACTTGGACCTGACGCTGAGCTTGCGTTTGCCTTCCTCACTGACTGTTGCACCATTTTTTCCAGTAAGTTTGAGTTCATCCAGGGCATTCAGTTGACTTTGTGGTTCTTTCAAGGTGCTGCATTACCCCAAGTCCTGGTGTCTCACAGTCACGATACACAGTTTGAAGCTGCTGATTTCTTCCTTGGAGCAGAGCAGCTGCCCATTGCATCTCTGCCTTATAGTGACCCCAAAGGGTACTGTATCATTTTGAAAGGCATCACACAAATCACATCTAATTAAAAGCAGTTAAGCAAAAACAAATTTAGGCCTGGGATTTCATGTCAGCTCTAAAATATAAAACCCCTCACTACCTAATTATAAGGTTTCCAGTGTTATGCATTGTAGTTGGCTAGAAATGCATTCATTAAAACAAGTTCAAACTCACTTTTGAAGTCTAATGTAAATGCACTGCTTATTTTGCATTGCCTTTTCTGCCTCTGTTCACTAAGATTATAATTATAATTGTTGTAATTAAGCAACTTGATCATATGCTGTATCCCATTATCAACACATCCCAGCAGAACAGGCAGCTCACAAAGACACACCTGAGTGTGTTTTTCCAACTACACTGCTCATTGCAGCTTGAAGTTTCAAAACAAGCCGAGCTAATAAAACTGGTTGTGGGCTGCAGTTACATCAAAATGTGAATTAATCTTTAAGATATATATTTAAGCATTCGCACCCTTTTTACATTGAAAAGTTGTTTCATTTTAGCTGGCAGTAAATGATACTGGCTTAGTTTTGTTGGGTGTGGACAGGTGTCAGCCAGATGACAGAGGTATATACACCACCTGAGCATAATTCCATCTACTTAACATAAAATGCCAAACACTGGCTTGGAGCCCCAGCTGCGATCTCACAGAATGTTCTTCTGTGTTTACTGACCACACCTCTTTATGAGAAGGCAAATGACCAACAGGGATATGAAATTTCCATTAAGTCTTTCATCTGAGCAGAAAATTAAATTTCAAACACAGAAGCTGCTTTGCATGCTCAGATACACCATCAAAGGGACCTGAATTCATTAGTATGTCACTCAAGCTCTCCCATGATCTCCCACGCTTGTGCTTCTGTCCCATAGCACTCCAGGACAGAATCCACAACTTCATCAGAGACCTGGCCAAGAATGACAGAGCTGTGGACTTCTGTGGAATGTGTCAGATAACCTTCTGAGATCGGCGATATGAACTATGTACAAACATAACCTTCACTTATAACTTGAAAAGTTAAAACTTTTACTGCCCTAAATGACCGACTAAAACACCACACTATACTACATTAAAACCTCTCTGCAATGCTGGATTTCAAACCAGCTTTTCCTTCCTTAGTATATGTCATGAACGTTCTACATTCAGATGCAAACTGTAGTTTCCTTACACGTTGGCAAAAAGATGAACTATTAACTGAAACAAAGTCATTACACAATCACATCAGCAGTGTGTAATATATATATGGAGAACTGAAAAGGGAAGGAAGGCTTGTAAAACTTAATGTTATGATGCCAAAAGGATTTTTTTCAGGTACTAATCACTTATTATTTTGTTCAAAAGGAGGAGTTAATGCTAATTGAAAACCAACAGTAGCAGAGAAAAGAGCATGAAGGTTAACAAGCTTCCAGCAAAGTCTGCAGGGTAATGAAATAAGAAAAAAGTGCTCGTGATCATCTTGAACAAACACAATGGATGTTTCCAAACAGTGTTAGAATAAGGTCATGGAGCAACAGTGGGAGAGCGCACTGTGAGAATTCTATTCTTAACTCGGAGTGAAATTTAGCCTGCGGATCTACAAAAATGTTCCCTTAACAATAAAAACCATGTTTTCAAAGGGCTGACAGTTCCAGTCGACCAACCTCAGGACAACATGCAGCAAATCAAAACTTCATGCCTGTTTCTGAAGTTAATTGCAAGTGTTACTAAGACAGGAATGAACTGGCAGAAAAGGAGACCATTGGTTTGGCTTATTTATCAGAGAATAGAGGGAGTCAGAAGAAAAAAGAGAAAAGACTGCAAAATTATAACACAGAAAAACTTACCAAGGTAGTTATTTCTCAGTTCGCCTGTCCTGTTCTCCTCTCTCCTTCCCCTTTTTTTCTAGGGGAGGAGTTTTACTTCATGCAGTATATCTTATTTCAGTGTAACTCAGTTTATTTTTTACACAGTGCTCTTCTCACCAGTGTGATACAGAGCTCTTGACAAAGGTAGAAGGACAGAGGTGAAAGATACAATATAGGTTATCCATTGTTACATGACAGAGATGGCTAACTGTTCAGATAAGCCACTTCACTGGTGCACTTCAATATGCACATACTTTTCCTCCTTTAAATGGTTTACAAGCATTTCAGCTGTACTTCTCAATTCATCTACATTATGTCTGGCACAATGCTCTTAACTCCCTCCTTCCTGGGGTTGATGCACAAACCACTGGCTAAGAAGTCTTCCCTTGCCTCAAGCTCAAGCTCATTCAACCCACCTTCAGGCAGCAAAAATGAAGAAAAACATCAAACACAAATCCGGTGCTTCTGCTCCGATTCAGACGAGTACCATCATGCACACACTATGTGAAACCTGCCAGTAAATAAAAATTTTAAAAGGTTATTCTGTATTTTTTAATTTAAATTGTTGTATACATTCACATACGTACATATTAGTGATTGGTTTGCTTAGTTATCACAAGTATAGTACATATTCTGTTAGTAAGTTGTATAATTATGTAATTATACCAAATTGCTAACAAACAGCTTTTAGTCTGCCCCCATTGTGTCTTCATTCTGCAAAGATATTTGCTTGTGGGTCCAGATTAAAGTAGCCATAATCAAATAGCATGTTGTCGGGCACACAGCATACATAAAACATTTTTCATCAGCTTTGCTCCTGCTGCTGCTGAGCACAGGATTTTTGGCTAATTGGCGATTTGTTAACACAGTAATTAAACTCTTGTAAATGAACACAGTGGCGTTCCTATAGTGGACTCCAGTAGGTAGGACCCATTACAGATCTCCTCCCTCTGCGCTCTAGTCTCTCTGCTCCCTGATCCACTTGGATCCCACGTCACCTACGTCACCCAGGCCCCATGATGCTTTAGTCTTCTTTACTCAGCTTACCATGGTGCTTTATTCCTGCTGGTGTCCTGGTCTCCCAAATGCCTTATTCCCTCTGACCTGTATTAGAACTGAAAACTACACAAATCACATGAATATTTCCATACTTATTTGTGCACCAGACTCACGAGTGCATGTCAGCAAGGTATCTATTAACTGTTTATTTTGACTAATGTACCAAATCTCAATAACAGCAGTGACAGGTTGTTCATTACCCAAACAATTTCAGTTTGCTGTTGTCGCACTGCAACCACAAAACCTTCTCATCTAATCCAGCAGTGCCTAGGAGGCATTTAAAGCAACTTGAACACATTTTCCTTCTTAAAACTTCACCTAATTCTATTAACAAAGTGGTGTGACAATGCCAAGAACACTCCAGTTACATTATACAACATGTTTAGTGCACTTTTAATAATGAAAATAATAGAAATTTGCATGGCACAAAATTAAAAATTATCTGTGGCAATACAAGGTGGGTAATACATTTCAACAAATATGATGAAGTCAGAGACAAATACTTAATTATCTGGACTGGTATCTTACTTGTTAAGAGACAAAAAGAGCCTATGTGAAACTCGCAGAAGGACAGGTCTAGCAGAATGTCACGATGGCCAGGACCACAATTTGTGCACAGTGTTTTGTGGGGTAGGGGCAGATACTCAGCATGTTTCACGGGTGGTATCTGCACCATCGGGTTATGGCTTTAATGTGCTCAGGACCTTCAGTCAGTTTCTAGTCCCAGAGTCTTGACTGGAAAATGCAGAGGAGATAAGCAAATTGTTCTGAGAGATGAACAGATCTGCTGGAGATGATAGAATCTTAATGTTGGAAAAACTAATTTGTAGATGGTGGTCAGTCATCTAAGCAGAAGTGACCAAGCTGCAAGTAGAGAGAGCATCTCTGTGGCAGGGAAATAAGAACTGAGTATCATCAGCATTGCAATAACTAGAGAATCTATGCTAATAAAACCAAGGGAAGCAGATCTACACTGCTTCCCTTGGCCTTTTCAGCATAGATTCTCCAGTTACTGTAAAGGTTAACATATGGCTGGGCCATTGTATGAAGGTCAAGAAGTCAAATAATGCCACTGGAGTTCCAGTGAGCTGAATGTCCTTGCAGGTCAATATATGGAGGCAAGCAAGTAAAAGCCACTATTCAGGCAGATACCATGGTATCCTTACATTCACATTAATGTCCCCCAACTGCTGTTCCAGCCTCATCTCCTGTCAGTTGGGACATGATGAAGTGGGTCGCCCTGCCATGCACTCTGTAGTTCCTTCCAGACTGAGGTGGCAGGATATGGCATGCAACAGTGTCAGGACGCAGAAGCACAAGTCCAGGAGACAGAAGCATGTCTGCCAAGGACTCTGAAATGCATCACAATGACAGGCAGCATCCAGAAATTATCTAAACATCCCCACAGGAACATCAATGATACCACTTTTGTTTAACTTACACAAATCTGTACACACTTGTGCCCACAGACTGTCGTCTGTGAATGGAGTTCTGTTAGATCAATGCAATACATGGCCTGGGTTAGCAGTCAGGTCTTAACTGGAAAAATCTTTGACATAGACTGTTCCATAGTGTGAGCCTCATTTATACCCAGGCACAAATTAAAGATGTAAATCATGCATAGACAACAAATTTATGATACAACCATAAAACAAAGCCCCAAACCACCAAGTGGCAGAAACAGACACAGAAACACAGGTGTTCATGCCAGCTGAACCACGTGACTATTTGGATATTAAACACTGGATCCAAATAACAACAAAATACTGAGCAAGCTCACTTTTGCATGCTCTGCTGGAGGGAATAATGATAATGCCAAACCTAATATTGATATTCAGCATTTAATAATATCTATTACATCTCACACAGTCTCTCCCATGCAGAAATGTTTCCTACAGCTTCAATATTGCAAAGTACATGATCTCATATAATTCAGCTCAAGCATTATTGAAAATATCACTTGGGTGACTTCTTTAATACAAGAACCACTACACTAGCTTTTAAAGTATTTAAATCATTTAAATTAAAAAATTAATATTTAATCATTTAAACCTTATCCTTGTGTAAAGTGAAGTGAAAAAAGAAGTGGCCTTTTAACACCATTGCCTTTTATTACTATATCTTTTGTAATGGCCATTACTGTTCTAAGAATGAAACAAATTATTAAATGGTACATTGTAATCAGATTATTGATTAACAAATATTTAGACAATATAAAACTTGTTTTACATAGAGATCTTTACCTTTTTTTGGTTAAGGAGAGGTAGAGACAAATACGGCAGCACAGAGGCTGCTGTCTGAACTTTTGTGTGAGCCTGTGTGAAAAGACAAAGCATGAAAATGAAGCATAAAAAACATTATCAAGTTTTAGTACATTTTTACAAAATTACACCTGGATAGAATTGGGCATCTTGTTAACCAAATGCCTCGGGTAAGTGTACTCAGACTTTTGACTGGTATTCTAATCTAGTACCTAAACCAAAAGAGAGATAGGTATTTCTGTACAGAAGAGTTGTAAAATGTCGAAGGGACATTTCAAGATAAAATCCCTGAGTATTGTTCTTCCCAGTGACCGTTCCCTTTGCCTGCTACCATGACTGATGGACTTCATATATGATCCACTTTGTAGCACGTCTTCTGCACATGACAAAATCCCCATTCAGCTGCTTGATTGTTTTCCGGGACATTAAAGCCCACCCCATATGCTCAGTCCCTATTGGCCTGTTCTACTTCATAATCTGTCCAGTCTGTCTGAAGCTGAGAACAAAAGCTTTTTCTGCAGCATATACAGTATAGTTTCCAACATGCAGGTCTGGTTATTGAGTGGGGCCAGTGTGAATGACAGCTGCTCCCTAACAAAAAGATCTGGTATTCCCAAAGTGTGCAGTGTATATAGTTGGGTTTGAGTGGTACACTGAGGTCATATGACATAGCAGAAGACATAAGAATCTCTGCCTGCAGAGATATTGTGTGGCTCTGCCCATTTTCTACTTATTCAGATGTAGAAACAGCACTGGATTCCCCTTATCTATGTCACTGCACTGCCTCCATCCTCGCAGCTGAACAGAATTGAACACAAGCTTCCAGCTCCCAAAAGGGAACACTGCCAAGCCCATCAGCAGGTCCAGTAATTCCATATAAGAGCATTGAAAAGGACAAAGGGATGCATGTTTGGTTAATTTAGTCAGGGGCAAAACCACCCATTTATAACTGGACCTGACATGTTCCTCCCAAAGCCCCAGACTGTCTTCATTATAATAAAACACCTCACAGTAGAATGAATAAAGTAGTCCACTGCCTTTTTTCTCCAGGTTTGGATTAAGCAAATTGAATGAACCCCACTAAGACTTCAAAGAAGCTGCAAACTTGTCATTTTGAAGATTACGCTTCTCCCCAACTTTGTCTGCACCACTGACTGTAGTTGCAAAACTAAACTGTTTTACGATGAGAAAATGACCAAAGTGACCTTCAAAAGCACGCATTACCCTAGTCAGTTGGCCCCAGAGAAAGACTGAGGCTTTTAGCAGCTTACACAAAGTAAGCAGCTTTGAACCCTAACCATTTTTTGTCTACAAAAGATGTATTGTAGAAAAAAAACCAAAAGCAGCAGGGTATAGGTAAACAATGATACACTTTGAACTAATTATTTTGTGATTTTTAACAGTTAAGAATGGTGCATAACTCTGAGTTTTCACTTAAAAAATATTTAAATTCCAGCCAAAACCACCCACATCATTTGGTTGGATACAATAATACTGTTTGAATGCCTGTACGCTCAGCCTACAGGTAACTGGGTCTCAAGCAACCAAATACTGCTACACTTTTTTGATACAATTTGCGTTTCTGCCAATAAGGTGGTCTTTTCACTTATACAACAACTTTTTGCGTGGTACTTTTTTATTTGTTTTCTTCTCCTCAGTTGCCAGTAGGTCTACTTTGTTGCCCTTTTAGCCAGCATTGTACCTCTTGTCATTAAATGTATAACTAATCTCTCACGTTACAGACTTTTCTATTTTTCAATGTATTGTTCGGTGCTCTGGGTCACTGTGTGAGACGAAGTGCTCTGTAAAAATGAATTGAATTGATTTCATTTAACAATAATTAAAGGGGAAAAAGGTAAGTTAGTTACCTTTCCTTGCGTTTTTTTTCACCCACTGGCAGGTGTTTCAAAGGCACAATTCAATCCCAGTGCAACACAGTTGCTGCACTCTTTTCTGGCTACAGTGCAGTGAGTCATTAAACACTCAACCGGCTACATTGCGTTCCAGTTAAAAATGTAGAACAGAGATAAAACATACGGAATACTCCACTCTTCATAAAGAAGAAGAGACTTTTAGTAGATTTAATTCCAAAACAAGAAAACACTCATCAGTGAAGCACTCTTTCAAAATGAGAATCACACAATTTAAAACATAAGCGGTCCAAGAATGGATAAAAATAACAGCTGCCTTAGGAACAAAAATCTATAATAAGATATAGAAAGATGAAAATATAATAAAAGAATCATTAAAATAACACCAGTTTCCACCCTTTTCAGTTCAGCATTTTCCCTAACAGAGGAAAGCTCTGTTGTCGCTTTCTAAATTGGTGCTCAAACCATAAAATAAATCATAAAATGCCAATACTGGACCAGCAGTTATTGATAACCCTGTACAACACAATTTTGTCACAACATAAAAAATATATATTATTCTTACAGAATCATATCCACTTATTACCATTTTTTGTTATTGCCTAAAGTTCTTGTGTCTTTCAATGCAACTTTAGTAAAGATGAAATTATCCCTCTTGCTGTAGTCACATACTTGGGGATTTAAAGCATATAAATTTATGAGGTTCAATATGTCACTTTTTATATTTCCATTTAGATTCCATCCACATATACACATACGTTTTGTAAATTTGGATTTCTGACTGTCTGACTTGGGTGCCGGGACTGACTGACAAGAAGAAAGATTCCATCAGGATATTTCTGTCATAGAGAAACGATACACATTTAAGATGGTCACCAAACAAACTAAGAGAAGAATCTCACTAAACAAGTCCCAGAATCCAGTCATAAATGAAAGGTTTCTAGAAAAGTATTTTAAAAATGTAATTAATGCTGGACTGTCTTAATAGTTTTGCCTATTATTGACTGTTTGAAAGATATTTAATATGATGGGGCATTTTTAACATTATTTCAATACAGCTCATGCATGTTTTCATTAGCAAAACGACATGTTCATATACATTCTGCAGTGATAGATGATATTTAAATGTATTAAATATGACATTTTCATTTTTTTAAAAATTGCAGATAAAACATTTTGGCTTTCATTTTTGAATTCAAGACCTAAGATTTAGTAAATATGAACTGTTATTATTTTTCAGCATGATAAAACATTTACATTTGTTCATTAGTGTAATGACTGGATGAAAATACAGTATAGCAATAAAGAAATATTTTTAAATATATTCATGTTATTATTGTACATAGAGATGTACAAAAAATAATATAACACTTTAATTTTACAGAACAGATTCGTAGTACCAATTTGAACAATTCACAAATGAGATTTCATTTAATACATTAATTTCATGGAACAAATTAGCCCTCTAATGTGAGAAAACGCTGTACTAGACCCCCATGACATCATTTTGGAGCTGTAGTTTTATTATAGTAATATTTTGCTGTGCATCTGAATCAAGGAATTGTTATTTCTGTCACCCTGGTGTTTTTTTCTTGGACAGAAGGTAATATTTGTGTTTCTTTAATGAAGAGCTTGTATATCTACTGAAGGGTAAATAAATAAGCCAGAAGAGTGAGGCTGTATAGATGTGAATAATGTCAGAGCCTAACCTCTGTATTAGAGTGAACAATGTTTTATGCATTTGGTCTGTAAAGGTAGCCTTCTAAGAGCATGTACAACAAGGATGGAGACTGAAGCTTTAAAAGTTGTTTTCAAAGTAGGTGTCAGGGTGGAGCACTAACCATACTGCTTTCTCCATGCACTTTGAACAGCTAAGTATTTGGGATTGGTAATAAATAGGACATGTTCAGGCAGCATTGAACAGCAATTGTTTATTAGTACGCATTAACTTGAAAAAGAATTTCAATTAAACTATGCCACTATAAAGCTGACATAAACTCAAAGCTGTTGCAGCAGGGAAAATTTTATATGTAAAACTATTTTAATATGAATGATCTGATTGCCTTAGTTTTTTTTTACACAATACATCTTCTCATTATGCACTCCAAAAAGTGACAAGCATGTCTGTATTTATATAAGAAGAATACATTTCAGTGTCAGATTTACCAAATTTAGTCTGATGGGACCTCCATCCAAAATTTAATTATCCTGCAGCTTAAGTGAATGAAGAAAATCTGAACTGGTCCATTGGCAGCTGACACAGAAGGAGACATTCTCAGAGACAATCAAAATAAATCATATTTCATTATAGCAAGAAAAGTGGCAGCCTTAATCAAATAATAAAGCTGTTTCTAACAGCCCCACTCACTGGGCCCATAAAGCCTGTCTTAGTTGCAATTCTGGAGACGAATTACAGAAAATGAGAAAAGAAGTGGCCTCTGTAAGTGGCTGCATTTTCAAAAGAAAACCCAGCAGGAACTGGGGAAGAGAAAGAACACACTGAGAGATCTAATCAGCACACATTGTTGACAATAAAACAAGAAAAGTATTAGATCAGTGGGTCAGCAGAGATCCATATCACAATTAAAAGCACAGACATACAGCAAGCATGCAGACATGAGCACAAACACCAGAAAATCAGCAGCTAAGTTTAATCCAAGACAAAAAGATCTCTTTATTAGTTTCTAGCTGATGCTTTATGTCAAAGTGATTTACGACATCAACCAACCAACTATAAAGCTATTTAGACAGCTGGGTAATTTCTGCTGGAGCAATTCGGGAGGGAACTTGCTGAAGGGGTGAAATTCAAATGTGGGTCCTATAACCATTAGGCTATCTGCAGCCACTAAGTTCTTAAGTATCATGTGCCTGTAACCCAGAGGGTGGTTCACCTCAAAGAAAATGAGCAAGAGCATTTTATCAAGATCAGACCCTGCTTTATCTCATGCACTTAAACGTCCATAAATTTATGTTTCCTGAATTCAGACATGGCTGAATTTTCTCATTCTCTGTTTCTGTAAAATCTCTTTTGTGTATGGTGGCTCTCTTGATCCGGGAGACAACTGATGAAAGCAGCACTTAACCACTGAGGTGAAAGGAAAGTTTCCACACAACCAGCAGTGCAGTGCACAAGGTCATCTAACAAGACACTTGTTCTTCAAAAACAGTCAGGAATAATGAAGCTAATGCAATGAAGACTCTGCATTCACTGAGGAGAGAAGATGCCATTCAGAACAGCATTTGGATTGTCAATTATGGGAGGTCTTGCCTCACTTTGTAAGGGGGGTATTCATAGTTAGCATTTGGCTTATTTGAGGGTTGGGTTGGGACGATACACTGAGCTCTGTGGGTGATCACATTAGACAGACCAGTTTTTGCTGGTGTCTATTTTCTGCTTTGCCATGGTTCAGGATGCCAGTGGGGCTGAATAATTTAATCCATAGGCCAAAGCATCATCTCAATTAGCTGCTGAGATAAATGTTTAATGGCGAGTAGTTATACTGGTCTGAGGCCACATAGTCAGACCTAGTCTGGGGGGCTTTGAGACCAGAAAAAGACAAACTTGGGTTTTAAGGCAAATGAACGATGAGCACTTTTCCCTAAGATAAGTGGAATGCTCATTATGTATTTTACATTCATATGTGTAAACAGTAGCTAGAAACATAACAGAATCAAGCTGACAGCTTGGAGACAAAGTTTCTCCTGGCAGAGCAATAATATGTTGTAAAAAATTTACATACTAGTTGGCACTACTTAAATCTACAGTCATGAGGAAATCTACAGCTGCAGGTGGAAGGGTTTAAAAACAGGGCTATGTAACTGCTTCTCACTGAGTCTGTCACAGCCTCCCAGAGGGTATGAATGCAGCCTGTGTCACGGCCTTCTGGGAAAAGTGCCACATTAACTTAGCTACATTCTCTGAAACACAATCTCCCTAAAGTTTTGAAGGCTCTGTATTCTGGGAACAAATTTTTGCATTCCTCATTACTGACTGGTTGGCAAAGTATGGATAGATCACAGCTGGTCTGACTGAGAGGTGGCACCAAAAGCAGGTCACCCAGACCCCAGCTGAATTAAGTAGGTGATATTTCCTATGCAGGCACAGATGGAGGGTGGGGATGTTTATTTTACTGCACCTGCTGTGTGTTGGTGAAGCAGAGCATCCAGCATAAGCTGAGAAGGGTGAGAGATGGCAGAGAAACTTCAATATCATAACCTCAGGGACATTCTTACGTTTGGGAGTGTTGAGTATTAAACCTGATCAAGGTTGTTGGGTGACGGCTCTTATTGCTTGAAGGGGTCTCATATGATAATGATGAGGGGGGACATCAATATTTCAAAATTCAGCAACAGAACTGGAAGCAACAGTAACTTTAATGACTCACTGCCATTTTGCCCACAAATACTCATAAGAAAATTACACCGCTACCAGAGGTTATAGCAAAAAAAATAATCACAATTTATAAAACTACTGTGAAGCAAAAGAACTGAATTATCTACACACAGTCCAGTATTTATGAAGTTCACTCATAATTCTTCCCTTCCAAAAAATCAGTGCCATGACCAATTCTGGGCAGTTAAAACACCATTCATCTCATTTCACTGGATCCCACATCAATATTATGCTGTAAAACTGTATTTTCTGTGCGTGGGTGTGTGTGCATTTGTGTGCATGCGTGTGTATGTGTGTGTGTGTGTGTGTGTGTGAGACATTGACTGGTATCCCATTTGGGGTGCACTCCTTCTAGCCTAGTGTCCTATGACTAGAATAAGAGAAGGTGCTGAACCATCAAAACCATAACAAGGATCAGTGGTGAATAAAAGTGAGTAAGTTAGTAAACTGCACCATTATTTTAAAAATAAGCATATGTTCAGTTAATTCTGGATCTGTGGGTGGTGTTTTTTCTCAGACTTTGGCCTCCTACCAAAGGCCAGGGAATTTGAGGGTGCAGCACAGTATCTTTTACTGTTGCTAGGATTGTGCTCTTCTGGACTGCGATCAATCTTGTCATACCTGGGATCTGATGGAGCCACTCCAGCTTAGAGGTCAAAGCCCCAATTGCTCCTATCACCTATGGGACTACCTTGGTTTTCACCTTCCAGATTCTCTCCAGCTCTTCTTTCAATTCCTGATATCTCTCCAGCCTCTTATATTCTCTCTTCCTGATGTTTCTGTCAATTAGAATCATCACATCTTTCACTACAGCTGTTTTCTCCTCCCTATCTATTACCACTATATCTGGTTAGTTAACCAGTACTTGTTTATGTCTGGAAGTGATACTGCAACAGGATCTTGGCTCTGTTTTTCTCTACCACTCCAACAAAAAAAGTTTTTCAAGGGGCTGCCCATTATGTAATTAAAGTTTTTTCTCAAGGCTAAAATTTGGAGGTGTGATGTATTTGCATTGTCTTACAGTCCAGTTACTATCACAGAACTGATGACGTCTGTTGCTAATAGACTAAGACAAATCTCAATCATAATTTTGAAACAGAAATATGACAAACGCTACATTTTTCTAAAGACTCTTCTTGAACATCTAAAATGGCCGTCCCAACACTACTCACTTTCGTTCTCACAACAAATCAGTAATTTTTTTGCTCTGTAGACAAAGACACAAAACACTTTTTTATCATAGGGCATCTCTTTACAGAGGTCTTCTGAGAGTATTGCTGTCTTTCCGTTACCTTTGGTGCAGAAGTATGACTAGAGAGAAAGTCCTTGGGCCTATGAGAAGGGTGTAGAAAGACCATGCCATATCATTTCTTTCTCATGCTTGTTTTTTCTCAGCCAGATTTTTTTCCACTTTGGATACAAAATCTCTCTCATACAGTCCCAAGAGGCATGACTGTTGCATTCAAGAAAACCTGCACAAAGGGTTTGGCTTCCAGGCCAGGCAATGAACCAGGTTAAGCAACCAGTTCCCTTCCTAAGAACATTGATACACATTTTATTTATAGGCATTTCTCTAAATTTTTGCAGCTGTTTCTTTATGAACCTCTCCTGGACCACAATAAATGTGAAATTAATGTCTGTAACCTTTTCGCTCACACGCTGAATCAGCTCCATTTGCATGTCCATTATACACCTTGCTGGACCAAGTATATTCCTGACTGCAGGGAATATAAAAATATACAGACATGGGTTTTTTTAATTCAGAAAGAGTGTATATATGTCCTTTCTTATGCCTTTCTTTTGTTGTGCCCAGCAAAATTTCTATCTACCATAAGGAGAAAAGTTTTTATACTTGGAATCTATAACATTACTGTGATTTTTCAAAAATAATCACATGCAAAGAAATGAAACTTACGGAATTTCAATGATTTTTTAAAATATGACATGAATTTTACAAGAATGAACATGAAGTTTAGCGTTTTACGTGAAAAAACAAGTATTTGACTATTCTAATCATTCTCAAACCTTTCAGCATATATTGATCTTAATGTTACCTTAATGATCAGCTTTTCTGTATGAGTCGGGTGAATCATCAATACAAATTTCCTTTTGAGGTTTTAAATCAGTCAGACAGAAAACATTTGACTTTTATGTCAATGAAATACAGACCCATTAAATCTTTCATAAACTTTGGAAAAACTCGAGTGACCAGTTCCAGCACACAGAGGCTTTTTATTTATCGACTGGCTGACACAGTGCCTGGGCCTCCCTGACAGCGCCGTGCAAAGCCTGCAGAGTGCAAATGTGCTGCAGGGGACTGACAGGCCCTAATGAATTATTTTCCCAATCGGCAGAGACAGGAACGTTCGGCCTGCGAGGAGACTGTGTGGATGGCTTTGAAGTGAGGAGCCAGCTCAGTTCTGCATGCCCAAGTAATTGTGTCACATCCGATGTGAAAGGCTGAGTTAAAGGGGAATAACTTTAACATCAGGCTAAATGGCCTCTCCACAAAATGGTGTCTGGGTATTGGAGCCGCGTTCCTTAATGATGTGACTGGACTTTAAGGAGCAAAGAACTTGCAAGGTCATCTTTGCATCTGTTTCATTCACTGGACAGTGTCCCACAGTTCCACTGAATAAGACATTAAACCACCTTTAGACAGACTGGTCTGACTTTGACACTAATTGAAATAAACTGTTCTGTCCTCCCAATATAAATAAAAAGTTTGGATATGAATTTTTAACCAACAGCAACTACACAAGAGGCTGAGAAGGATGTGTGAACTTTGTGGAACTAGTGAAGATTTACTGACACCCAGAAGATTCTCATATTGAAGGCACAAGGGGATGCATTTCAGTGAACCTCCCTCGCCAGTTAAATATTCACCGTCTTCTTTCAGTACTCAGCATCTGTCCCAGAAAACAGGTTACAAGTTAAAAATCATGCTTCCATTTTCAACTCCAGACTTCCACATCTTGCAGTGGGGTTCTGCTTTTGCTCGTTGTGGTGCTAAAATAAAACACGAGTCCTGAAAGCATAAACATGTGAGAATACAGCTTCTCTGGTCTCCTATGGCTTTTTCCTGTGTGGGAGACGTCATGGAGAAACATGTCTGGATGCCCAGTGTACCCTGAAAAGGTGAGAATGGGGACATGAAGCTCATAGTGTTTTATGGTGAGCAAATGGAGGCCTCTCTTGCAGAGACAGAGAGACAGAGACGTTTGCACCTCTAATCCACCAATTTTGAGAAAAATTATTATTTTGCATATTGTTGTAAATAATGCAATGTCAAAATGATTGCCTAAGTAGAGTGTCTGCAGAGGCCATAGTCTCCATTTCTTCATCTTTCATCAGAGATGGTGGTTCATTTTCACCATTGGGCTTTGACCACTTTAAAGTCAAAGATCTCTGTTGAGCTGCTCTGAATGAGCTGCAGTGGCTATCACTGTTGTAGTAAATGGCATAGCTACTCTTTTCACTACTATTATGCAGATCACTGAAAGCCACTGAGAGTCTACCAGCTCAGCTTTATTCAAAGGAAGTACGAGTAAGCCATGCAGGAGGACTCTGTGACTCTCCCATCCAAGTGGGTGGGTAGGGTGAATATCTCTCTTCTTACACAAGACTTCAACACTAAATTAAATTTCTTAATCTAATTCATGGTTATATTGTTTTTGGAGGAAACATTCATTGTTACAGTGCTTTGAGAAATCTTAAAAGACATCTTAAAACTATATAGGTAGATATTAAAAATACATAGGACCCCATCAGAAATTTTCATCTATCTTCTAAATCGAACAACATTCCTTTTTAGTACCTCCCCTTCAGAGAAAATTTTTTGAGTTCTGTGAAAGTAATTAAAAATATGAAAAAAGTATTTTACATTAGTGAGAAGAAAAACTTGCTCCAAATATTTAATTTGGAAGAGCTCTGGTTATCCCGGACAGAATGAGTTACAGAAATGATTTTTCCTTATTTGGTCTCCAGGAAGCCCAGGAGAAATTACAGTGCATGCTACATTTTCCCACTTCTCGCGCTCCACTGAGCTGCCCTTTCGCTGTGTTTAGAGGCACAAGAGATACCGCCCTCTTGGCTCACTGAGCAACAGCCAGGATTAACTGTAACACATAGACCTGATTCACCGCGGGGCCTGTCTCTTTCGATTAAACTTTTGGCAGAACAGCAAAAGCACCTTGGAACATAAAAGATAAATCAAGCAGCACAAAAACTTTGAAATGTATGGGCCTCTCTGCATGCACAGGTTGTGATGATACTGTACAAAGATACTCTCATTCCTTCAAGCCAGCATGATACAACAGAACCACCCAGATATGATCCACCTCATTACATCCCTTCCAAATATTATTCCTTCCAACAGACTTTTATGCTAGAACCATATTTCATGCGGCTGGTATGGACAAACTCAAACAAGACATCCAAGAATAGTTTTAATATGCACACTCATGCTTTCAAATTCTACTATGTAAACTCCACAGTCCAGTAGATGGTATTAAGCAAATCCAATGATAAGCCGCTTAGTTCTCAGATAGTGATCAATGCAATAAGTTGTATTCACCATCAGCTAGTTTCCCTTGAAAATAGAAACTGAAAAAGTCCAAATTAAAAAAATGTACAAAAATGACAAACTAAAAAAAAAATCTGATAGTGTTAGGTTGTTCCTTTGTATTACTGGACCAAAGATGGCAGGACAAATTGTGTTAGAATCACATACTTGATTTGACATTCAAAAGAAACATGGCTTGTAATTCATCTACTGCATCTGTGCCTCCACACAATATGTGTGCTTATTTGTTGTCTCTGCAATTACCATCATTTCATATCTGATATTGTCAGGCCACATCTCTTTGTGAAGTTTTGTTCAAACATTAATGTACATGATGTAAATTTTGTGAAAATTCTGTTATCCCAGGGTCTAGACACCAAATTAAATTCACCAGTACAGCAAAGTTATGCTAGTAGACTCTAATTTATAAACTTGTTGCTAAATTCTTTTCTATGACCACTTGTTAGAAACATATTTCTGTGCTCACTTCACTGCTTATGTCAAAGAAAATAAAAGAAAAGTTTTCTTTATGCTGGGTTCAGTTCAGGATCAGTGCATACGACCTGTCGGGAGAGAGCGAACCCTGGTCTCCCCGAGCACAGAAAGGGGTCCCCTTAAATAGACATATAGGTGTGGGTGGAATTACACATTTCATGGAAAGGTACTAGTAGTAAGATATACAATGCATGTTTAAACACCAATGTGTTTACATTATACGTTAGGTAAGGGGTCAATATATCTGGGTTAAATGAGTTTAAGAAGCTATAGATGATAAGGGAAGTTTACATAGGAATACAGGACACCTTGCAACACACTGTTTCAGTGAAAATTGCTTAAATTTTTGAATTTATTCACAATTATACCTATAAATCATGTACAAATCTCATGTGTACTACTGTTAGAAGCTTAAAGCAAACTTTCATAGATGTTATTTATATACTAGTCTATGGACCACACTACAGTTAAAGCTGCATTCCACAATGTTCTGTGATGCCTCCTGTATTTGCTCTCTTTTTCTCCATTGCCACATCCTTTTTTTGCACTCTGTGCAGTTTCACCTTTACAGTTTCTATAAAAAGCAATACTAGATGCTAAAACTTCACTGCACAGAGCCTGATATTCTTGTAAAAAGCTAATTTAATATTTTAGACATATCATTTAACTTAATTTAGCAAATAATATCACATATGCAATGCAAATTCCTGAAAAAAAGGCCTCAAGGTTTTTCATCTTCACCCATAACTTAGCCTCAGATCATTTGCATGTTCCTTTTTCAATCGCTATAGATGCCAGCAGTGTGGAACATGGCTGAATAATTTACGAAGTGCAAGATTTGTGACAAGAATCATGTTAAACTGCTCCTGGCAAACACCATTAAAGACAAACCTCTAGCACAAAATGCAACAAGTTAACTCATCTATATTTGGTTTCTTTTCTGTCCTCTAAAGGAGAATTAATGACACTAATATTGCTTGCAATGGGTGCTTAGTATATGGGACAAGTCATACATTCACATTTACATTTATTCATTTAGTAGTCATTTTCCCCCTTAGCGATGTACAACTCAAAGTCAACAAAAAGTGCTTTTCACAACAAGCAAAGAGCTTCCAGCGCAGACACGTGAGTGTCAAAACACATTTAATACCAGTGCGCAAAACAGAAGTAGTTACCCACAGAAGTGAGTCAGATAGGAAAAACAAAGGTGACTGTGTGAAATAATGTAATGCCAGTTGATGGGGCTGTTAGGAGATCAAGCGAAAAATGGTTAAAAAAGAGATGTATGTTTAGACCCTTTTTGATTGTTGAAAGAGATTCACAGTTCGAAGGGAGTCAGGAAGCTCATGGCAAACACAGAAACAGAATATTTTCAGGTTCACATTTTCACTCATAAGCAGGACCACCAAGTATCCAGAGGTGGAGCAATGTAGTGTATGGAACAATCAGGCCTTTTATCAGCCTTTGACTATCTTACAGGCAATAACCATGGTATTGAACTTGATATTGGCAGCCAAACAGAGCTAGTGGAGACACAAGACAAGGAGATATATGAGAACAGTTTGTCAAGTTAAACACCACCTGTCCCATAGAATTCTGTATTAGCTGGAGAGGCCTGAATGTAGCAGCTGGAAGACCTAAATAGGAGAACACTGCAGTAATCCATGCAGAATGTTACCATAGCCTGGACCCAGAGCTGTGCAGAGTGTGTTGTGTGATGTGGACAGATCACCAGAGTGTTTCACCACAGGAGGTATCTGTAGGGTTGGGTTAGGGCTTCACTGTGCTGGAAGAAGCAGACATTCAGCTGATTGTTACTCCCAGGCTCTTAACTGATAAAGCAGACAAAATGAATGAATTGTCTATATTGATAAAGATTTCCTGGCAGGTCCATGGATCTACTGTGAAATGGAGGATCTCAGTCTTGAAAAGACTGATTTATAGATGATGGCCAGTCATCCATACAGAAACATCTAAGTTTTAAAATGCACTGCAAGAGGATACATGTGTAACACTAGCAACAAACAAGAAAAAGAGCTGAGTATCAAAAGTCTTGAACCAATGACAATTATCCTGGCTGACACAGAACAGAATCTGAAGGTCACTGATCGCTTGTGCTTTTTCCAAATATATCAGTAGCATTCTATTCTTCTCAGTTACCATAGTTTGAGCATTTGAGATCTAAGACCCAGCAAGAAATTAGAACAGTTATGTAAACATACAGAACAACATATTCAGTGCAAGAAATTTAACTTTTCTGAACCTCACAGAGGGCTGGGAAGGGAATTCTGGCTGTGTGCTAAACCTATTCCACACAGTTAAATGTCCTCTCTGAGCTTTCTGGGAGTCTACATTCAGCTTATTAACATGTCACACTAGCACCCCCCTGCTCAGCTACGTAAGCAACCACTCCAGACACCTCATGCTGAATTAGCCAATATGTTTCAGACTGTTTCGCTGGAAGAAACTTAATGAGATTAATTGCAGAAACCAGTGTAAGATGACTCCTGCATAAATCACTGCGACGTGTGAGGTCCAATAACCCTGATGAATAGTTCTTATTATGAGGAAATCGGCCCATTAATCCTATTGAAATTTTGAGCTTGTGCTCAATACTAGAGTGGCAGTGAAATACAGAAAATACAGGAGTGTGCATCTGTGTGCGAAGCATCACATGCAGAACTGTCCGTGATTGTTTGCCTCAATACCACCTGCTGATACGAGTTCTGACACAGCTGAAAGGATAAGGAGTATAAAATGCACTCAGAAAAAAGTTTTAAAATCATAATTAACAGATTAACTGAACTGTGACAAGAATCATGCCAAACGGATGGTTAATTTTATTGTGTTATTGCAACAAGTTCAACAGCAATGAATTAGCTGATTGCTAAAATAAAACCTTACATCAAAACCCAGCTCATAGTCAATATTATTCACACCTGAAGAAGGGTAGAAAAAAACTAAGAAAAAATAGCAGTTCTTAAGTTAATTAAATGTTTGGGAGACATTTCTTAGATAAAGTGTTTTATTCAAAATCCCCCATTGAATGAGAAGGCCATGAATTAGATTTCAAATTAGCTTATTTCTTGTTATTTATTTATTAAATAATTTAATGTTAATTTGACTCCCTTGAGAATAAGTTTATTTTTAGGATATAAACCAATTTATCTTATTCTATCCCCAGAATATGCCAGGTTGTATTCCTGTATGCTCTAGTTTCTTCACACAGTCTAAAGATGTGTGTTATGGGTTTACTGGTGACTCTAAGTTGAGCACGGGGTGTGCATGTGTGAGTGACTGTAGATGGATCCCATTTAGGGTGTGCCCTATGTTTCCCTGACAGACTCCAGACCACCATAACCCCAGTTATTGGTAATGTGGTTTTTGAAAATGAGTGTGAAAGAGAGAGAGAGAGAGAGAGAGAGAGAGAGAGCATGACTGTTCTTGTATTAGTCTGGATTCTCCATGTAGCTAATGTTCATATAACTCCCTTCCATTCATTTTTTATTAGCTGCTTTTGTCCAGAGTCTTGGTGACATGATCCAAGTGCAGTTTAATCACCAGTCCACTTAAACCTCAAATTTATCTCACCTCAACACCTGGTGGGTCTCCATGTAAACTCAAGGAGAACATGTAAATTCCACCCAGATATAGTCAGGCCACTTATTTAAGCCCACAACCAGGGGTCATGAGATGCCAGCGATGCTGCCTGTAGCAAAATCTACCTGCTCCATGTACCTTGTTTTATGAAAACTCCAGACATGGAGTTGACATGACATAATAACAAAATCAAATACCCCACAAAATACATTTAAAATCCTGTCACACACCACACTTTGTAATGTCTGGATTTAAGAAACTTTCTATCTATGTGTTTCTGATCTGTTTATCAAACTTTTTCAATTATGACTAGTTTTTACCTCTAAAAACTATGTAAAAATAATCTGTGCATGTTTCGATGAAACCATTTATTCTTACAGTTTTGTTTTAAGGATTTTTAATTGATATACATGGTTGAATTATTATACAGTTAATTTATGTAGCCTGAGAAGAATAAATCAGTTTTGTGTGTCCTTTGCTTCACATGACAACATGAAAGGGTTTTATGTGAGGAAATGTAAATATTTAAATGAAAAGTAAGTGTTTAATTTAATGCTCAGTTCCAACACTACATTTAAATTCTTTTTTCTTCAATATCTCAGCATGTTTGACCCTAAGAATGAAGAAAGGTTTGATTCTCCAGCTGGAACAAAGACAAAATTAACACAAACCTTTGATTTAAAATAGTTTTTTCTTATAGAACTGTAGTGCACAAGAATATTTCATTAAAAAAACAAAAACAGATTAAGTATTTAACACAATGTTTATTATAGCTAAAAAAAAGTCCTTGTAATATACAGTGGGTTCCAACACTATTCCAAGGACCCTTAAATGGATGCATTAATTCAGACCTGGATCCTATTTCTAAACACAATCTTGAACTGCTATTATGAATTCAGTCAATAAACTGATTCTGCTGTAACTGTATGTTGAAAAATGTCTCACAGGCCAAATAGGTAGCATCCACATCTGACCTTAGTATTTTCCTTTGAAATCCTTTCTGGACATCTAACACTTATCAGCCACCACCTCCAGTTAAATCTCTTTCTTTCACATTGTGGAAGAAAAAGAGTTGCTCTTTCAGACATGAATTAAAGTACAAATCACTTGTTTCAAATGTGATTAGTATTTCACTTCTATACCTCTGTTATATTGCAATTTTATCCAATTTATCTCTGTGTATCTATGCAGGTGTTACAATAAGGCGGAGGGTAACGCTGCTGTCTCACAGTGCCTGGGCTGCTCCAGTGTAGATTCTACTCCAGCTAAGTCTATATGGAGTTTATATGTTCTCCCTGTATCTGTGTAGGCTTCATTCCACAGTCCATAGATGTGCTGGGTGAAATGGGAAATCTAAATTAATTGTAAACAGTGTGTGTGTGTGTGTGTGTGTGTGTGTGTGTGTGTGTGTGTGTGAGTGAGTGAGTGAGACTACCTTGCAATGGACTGGTATGCCATGGAGGGTGTAAAAACTTCCCTAGACAATGAAAATACTTTTAATAGTTAGAGGATGGTTTCTATCAGTTGTACAAGTGTATGAATTTAAAATCTAGGTACTGTTTGTTTCTTTTTGTTTGTTTTTTTCTCAGATTTTTAAAAACAAATATTTATACTTGGTAATAAAGTCTAGTTTGATTTTATATGAGTTTATATGAGTTTGCCAGATTGCAAGAATTGCTAAAATTCATTCAGTTTTGAAGCAATCTGCTGAATTCATTTTATCACTTTTGCTGAAATACAAAATTCAACTGGGTTTCCACTTAAACCATGGATGAATGAGGAGTCACACTAGAATTATGGAGCACTGGAGGACAAATAGTCCCTGAAAAGAAAATGGAGCTACAATTTGAACTGCAATTTCAACAGGCTTCAGTGGGAAGTGACCTTAAAAACAAACTGTATGATTTGTGTGTATTCTGCACTTCCCAGCATGATGTGGAGGTAAAACTCCCTACTCGTGAGAAGACAAGAGCAAGTGTTGAACACAAAGGAACGCAGCCAGAGGCAAAGTAAACCACCTTTTTCACTTACATGTTTTGAACCAGCAAAACCTTTATGAAAAATTGGTTCCAGTTACAGGAAAACAACAAAACAACATAGACTGTCTGAGATTTACGTTTCACTACTTCCCATAGCTTGATCCAGCAGTGTGATCCCAAGATGACTTCATAAAGGCCAATAGTTCAACAGAAGCCAAACAAAGAAGGGCAAACTCAGACAATTCCTTAAAAGAAAGCATCACCTGTCTACTAGGAATGTTTGACATGTATGAGTTCAGTTCAGAGGTGCACTGTCCCTCCAACTCTTTAGGGCTCAGGCCTGAGTTCACCCCGCTGCCCACAGGTGTGTACGTTTGTAATGACAACGGTGCTCATTTGAAACCCTACCACAGTTTAGTACCTAGCACAAGGAATAAGGAATGAGACCCACCACCAAGCCTAGGGGTCTTCTCAGAACCCCACTTAGAGACAGCTGTAGATTTAACTATTCACATTTGTTTGTATTTGGCTCAAATGGAGCCCTGAGGTCCATTACTGTATGCAGGGAGACTCACTGCAGCATCAGTGATATTCACTGTGATTTACATAAATCATGAGAGTGCCTCATCCTGCTACTGCTGCTAAGATTTTAATGAGTTTTAAATTTTGCAAGAAATTTTTCATTTTTCCTACTTGCCTTACAATATGCAAGGTACAGTAATCCCTTAGTATCTGAATCTAATTTGTCACTGAAAGCACATTGGATACTGAATTTTCGGATACCAAATACATATTTCCGAATAAATGAATAATGTACTCCCAGCCCATCAGAAAACACCTGTATAACTGTGCTCACTGGCCACTTTATTAGGAACACCTGTACACCTGCTCCTTCATGCAATTATCTAATCAGCCAATCATGTGGGAGCAGCGCAGTACATAAAATCACGCCAATGCAGGACATGACCTTCAATGAATCTTTACATCAAATGTCAGAATGGGGGGAAAATGTGATCTAAGTGACTTTGACCGTGGTGTGGTTGTTGGGGCCAGATGGGGTGGTTTGTTTATTTCAGAAACTGCTGCTCTCCTGGGATTTTCAAACAAAATAGTCTTCGGCATCTACACAGAAAGCTGTGAACAGCTGGAATCGACTAGCTAATGAGAGAGATCAAAAGAGAATGGCCAGGCTGGTTTGAGCTGATAGGAAGGCTATAGTAATTCAAATGACCACTCTTTACAACAGTGGTGGCAGAAAAGCATCTCTTAATGCAAGACACATCAAACCTTGATTCAGGTGGGCTACAAGAGCAGAAGACCACATCGGTTTCCACTCCTGTCAGCTAAGAACAGGAAGCTGAAGCTACAGTGGGCAATGGCTCACCAAAACTGGACAGTCAAAGACTGGAAAAAACATTGTCTGGTTTTGATGAATTTCAGTTTCTGCTGTGACACACAGATGATTGGGTAGGAATTGGCATAGACAGCATGAAGCCATGCACCCTTGTGTCAACAGTTCAGGCTGGTGGTGGTGGTCCTGTAATGGTGTAGGGAATGTTTTCTTGGCATTCATTGAGCCCCCTAATAACAGTCGAACATCATTAGAGTGCCACAGCCTCAAATTGGCCGCAATTTATTCAACTTCTAATGGGTACTTCTACCATGATAACAGGCCTTGTCACAAAGCACAAATCATCTCAAACTGGTTCCATGAACATGACAATGAGTTCAGTGATTTTCAGTGACCTCTCTAGTCACCAGATATGAATCCAATAGAGCATCTTTGGGATGTGGTAGAGCAGGAGATTGGCAGCATGAATGTGTAGCTGACAAATCAGTAGCAATTATGTGATGGAATCATGTCAACACGAACCAGAATCTCCAAGGAATGTGTCCAGCTGCTTGTTGAATCCATGCCATGAAGAATTGTGTGAAGAATTCTGTTTGTTCTGAGAGCAAAGGGCGGGGTCCTACCTGGTTTTAGAATAGTGTTCCTAATAAAGGAGCTAGTGATTGTATCGACCCATGACTTCAGTGTCATTAAACACTCTAAATATCAGTTACCTAATTAGAAAACACTTAATGTTGTAATTTGTATATTTGTTGTATATTTGTAATTTGTTTGTAACTTGCATGTGTATAACATGTGGTGCAGTGTGTACAGTACAGGACATTTCACGTTAGTCCCCCCCCCCCCCCCCCCCCCCC
>UFQX01000016.1:816964-1033073 GCA_900497675.1 Arapaima gigas
CCCCCCCCCCCCCCCCCAGTGTCACTGCGATTCACACAGGAGGTGAGAGAGCGCTTGTAGGGTTCGCAGCAGGAGTTCAGGGTGATAAGATTAAGGAAATAGAAATGTCTGTTGAAGTAATCTGCTGCGCCTGCCTCTTTGTTTCATACAACAACTAGCATTTAAGTAAATAGGTTTATTTAAAAAATGAAATGCACAGCAAATGTGATGATGTAGTACAGATGTATTCTGACACAGTGAAACAGGTAGAAACAGTTAACAACACCAGTGCACCTGCATATGACTTGGGATAAATTTGTAACAGTTTATTACAATACATACAGCATTATTTTATTCATTTTTTGTACACTGTTCACTACTGTATGGCATTTATTTGTACATGTTTAAAATTTAATTTTTAATTACATTTTGATTTTTTTATTATGAGTAAACTTTAGATAAAAATGTTTCAGAGCAAAACTTTCAATTCGGAAATCAATATATAGGTATTCATTTTCAGGAGCCATTAGAGTGAAAATTTGGATATAAAGAGTTTGGATAACACAGGATTGCTCCACTTTTCTATGCAGCTTTACAGTATTTCTGTTTCTCCATTTTTCTGATCTTACCAAATAAAAATATGCTGGTAATGACTGTGATGGCACTGTGGTGAATGCCAGAGACTTCAGTCAGTTCAGCAGCAGTTTCATAAACTTCTCATGAGCTCATCATCTGCATGACTCCCAGAACCCCACTGCTTCACTGCCCTTTCGCTCTGACAGCATGGGAAGCAGTGAAATTGTTTACTATAGGGTTCCCTAATGTAATAAGAAAATAGAAATCATGAATTGTATGGTAAGAAGTGAAAAATAACAGCAAAAAGAAGTGTTGTAAAAAACAAAAAAAAATCAAGACTGAACAAAACTGTAAATGTGTCAACAGTGTAGGAAGTTGCATAAAATTTAAGAAGTGTACAAACACCAAAGTGCCACGGTGTATGAAAGGGCAATGTAATATAGGGGAGCCTGCAGCTGGTTATTGGCGCTCTTTACAGCCAAAATCCAGGGCACCATATATGATATGATTTTCATATTAAAATTGTACCTTTTGTCATAAGCATATTTTTCAAGCTTTTTGAGGAAGTCTGAGACGAGTGTAAAATTTGTCTTTTTCATGAGGGATAGTAACTTTAAATGTTGCTTTTCATTTTTAAATGTCATTTGAAAGGACCTTACATATAAATATACACTGTTCATCATCAGAAAAAAGACAGGAAGAGCTTTAATTTAAGTTTATGTTTGAGGTTTGAGATCAAGTTAGCTGGAAGGATATCTTAAGAGGTAAAAATGAGTTATTAGTTTTCCTTATTAATGTGAAAACTGAAGAGAAACAAAACTCACACATGCACACGTCTATCTCAGTACCCTTCTTGTAAAACAAACACACACGCTGCTACTGCTATTAATATTTGTTCACAAGACTACACCTTTAAGGAAAGGAATAACAGTACTTTGTCCATATTTTTACTTTTCATTAGTTAACTTTGTTATTAGCTAATAAAAAGTTGGTTCTTACCAACAAAGTGAACACTGCTTATTGATTAATATCAGGTTTAACTTTAAAAAATGTCACACTTACAAATCAATAACAAAACCAACATGGGAAAGATGGTCATTCTAGCAATTTTAAAACTTACCTGGTGTCTCTAGCTTAAAAAACAAAAAAAATTACTTTTTTCCTGAAAACCCAACATACCTCATACCTTGTGACAAATAGCCTTGTGGTGAGGTTGGTTGTTGAAAACTGTTTCTTGGACTGCTAACAGCATTTTACCCCTCAAGCTTTCTTCTAGCATTGAAATGAATCTTTTACAATAGCCTTGGTTGGGGTCTGTTCAATCCTTATGTTATGCTGAAAGCACTGAAGCACCCAGGGACTGTATGTCACATCAGTGATGATGTGTCCAACTGTTGTGCAAGGTGTGTACAATAAACGTGTAAACAGGGATACCCAGCGACAACCTGGAATTCGTTGACTGAGAAGCAACAATATCGTGGCAACTAGGAAAGACGGCAGTACTAATAGGTGAAGTTGGTAACCTTTCAGGAAAACTGGTCTATACCACTAGGGGATGCTGAGAGGAACCAAAGGTTTTCAGAAATAAGAATTGCACAAATGACAATGAGTATGGAATATGTATATGAATATATGCATGGCGAGTTTCCGGTCAGGCCAGGCCAGGAGACAAACTATAGTGCCTGAAACCTCCATACAGCACAAGCCCAGTTCATCTAGAAAGGTGTCAGATCAGGTGACCTCAAGCCAAGAAGAGGACTAAGGGAAGCTAGTTCAAAGAAAATGCAGATAAGACATATGAGGGAACAGAGGAAAGGAGATCTGAGCAAGAGGCTTCAGACTATGACAGCCATTGTCATTAGATTGGAAGCAGTGAGGCTTAGAGAGGAGAAGGCAGTTGGGTTGGGATTAACCAAGGAAAACTGAACACAGATGAGAACTATGACTTCAGGTTACATCATTGATGATATTTTCAGGTGCATCACAAGAGGTATGTAATAAATGTACTCATTCAGCACAAATGATAATCAAATAAATACATTAAGTAAGTAAATTGAACAGCAAGTCACAGATGACAAAGGACTTGCAGGATGGGGGAGAGATCTGGGATTTTCAAACAGTGTCCAGAATCAAGAGGAAATGTTTTCAAAGGTACACAAATCCTACAGACAAATGCTTTTTACATTTTTAGGTTTGTACATTTGTTAAATACAGGAAATATAAACACATTTTGGCTAGAATGGCACTGTCAGTACCAGCAAAGAAATCACTTCTCATTGTAGAAAGTAATGAATTTTGGGATCTATATTTCTTTGTTTTTTCAAGCAAAAAAGAAAGTACAGTCAAGCCTAAAATTCCCAAACACAAAAACTTGCATTACATGAAATGATTCTAAACCCAGGAAAAATATGAATAAATCATATAGTTACGGTACAAACAGAAAGCAGCATCCAAGTCTGGATATCCTCTGAAAGTAGTTATTATATCATTCATTTGAAATGTGGCAGAGTGATGTTAGGAAAACAACAGTGAGCAAAATGACCTCTAAGCTGTTAGACAAAGATCGAAGGAGACTGTCATGTTTAATGTGTTCGTGGAACTCCTGCAAAAACTTGCACTGTGATAATAGTTCACACATAGTAAACAATGTACTTTGCTAAATGTTTGTTCTGTAAATATTTAATAGTTTTTAATCATTAGTAGTTTCAATGTTGTAATTTAAAATTTATGTGCTGCATTTATGAATCATCTGTTGGGTCAGGAGTGTATGGAAAATTACTGCCAAGAACTTTTTAGCTTGTTTTAGAAAACTGTCAACATTGTTGACATGTTGCTGGATTCTTTTTCATTCTCAGATTAAACTGGTTGGTGGCCTCAGGCTAAAGTTAAAAAATTTATTGTAAAGATATAGATTATTCAGTGATGTTGTCTGAGTGTGTTGTCATTTAATGGTATAAAGCAGCAGTGTCCACTGAGAAAAAAAGGGTTTGTAATTACAATGGAAAGCAGAGAAAATGAATGGAAAGCAGCCTCCTTTGTAGTGAAGACCCTGATGTGTGAAAAAAAAATATTTACAGGCATCCAGTTGTTACTTTGAGGGTAGTTCCAGCTCTCATAACCTGGACATTGTCACACTATGGCAGTGATAACTGTTTTTAATTTTTCCATCTATAGTATTTTACAATTCCCTTTCTTAAAACAATATTGTCCTTCATCAGGATGTTTAGTGTAATGGCTAAAAAGTTCAAGAACATAAATTACCTCAATTTTTTCCTGTCTTTTCCCTGTTATGCCAGCTCTCTACTTATGACTTCTGCTGCTAATGTGTCCCTTCTTCCTTCCATTTTTCAGCCACACCAGTCACCACTGATACATAGTAATATCAACGTAATGTACACTGTTCTCCCAAAATCACAAAAGCTGCATATGTCAGTACAGTTTCCAGTATTAAAGAAACCTTCTAACCGGTTGCTATCATTTAGTGACATTTTCACCGTAGTTAAAATTGGCAGTCGTCCACAAACTTTTCTTTTTAGAAATGATGTCAAGGTTTCATAGCTGAAAGACCACAGTCCAAAGTGGGCTTTGAAATGCCCACGTTTGTTTGAGTGTGACTATAATTTACGTGGAAATGCAGCCACAGATTTTCTATTCACAGCAGACGCCATACCGCCAGCCTGGGCAGCTGCTATAAGTTGAACCCCCACTGTGGTACAGTAAACATTTTTCAGGTTGTTTTTTATTCTGAATCAGAATAATAAAATAAAAAATTCCTGTAGGATCCCAAACAAATTAAGTTTCAGAAGAAACAGGTGGATAGCCTACCTAAAACATATATCTTTTGAAAAATGAGACCTTCACCTGCATGAAGCATTTATATCAAACATCCTTGATGTATAACTAAATTATACTGATATACAGTACATTAAATACATGGATTACAAACACTTGCTGCAAGAACTTCAGGCATTTCACTTGCAGTTAAAATTAAAAATATTTTCTGATTTAAACAGGTCTGTATGTCTAGTATTTGTTGTTACACATTTTCAGTTTAGAATGTTCAATTACTTTAAATTCATTTTATTCTTAGTTTCACTGAAACTTTTAACACAAATGAAACTGAACCTTTGCTCCATCTGCTGTTGTAGCCTTAGGGGTAGCATAACCTCCAGGCTTCAGGCAGCCGTAGACCTGCCAACACAAGCAGTCAGATTCAGGAGACCTTGGCTCTGGGGAGTGTTTCGACACACACCTTTCCCTGCTTACTGCAGGTCAAGAAAGCATAGAAGTCGTACAAAAATAAGATGGGGATGTTGTTGAATGTGTCTTTCTTGCACTGTTCGTGTTCATCCTTGGAGCGGAAATGCAGAGAGGGGAGTCATTTGCTTAGGAAGAATGGAGGTCAGTGTTTGTGGTGAGCTGTGCTGCTAGTGTGTGGGCCTCAAACAGTCATTCTGATGCTGATCACAAGTGTGAGCTGAACACCTGACACCATAAGCTTGATAAGTGTGAAAGGTTTTATCAAGTGTCTCGGGAAGCCAAACGGTACAATAAATCAGTGTTTAAATCTAGTAACGTTTGTATGGAAAGCCAGTCGAAAGAATTTAACTGTTGTGGGATTATGGGCTTCAAAGTAGACCTCTAGTGTCATCTTGTGGATGGGTGGTGTAAATATTCTTTTTTTAACTGTGAAATGGCATAAAATCATAACTTCATGTAAGAAGTTGTTTTATTTAATATTGAGCGGTGAATAGGTTAGGAGGTAGCGCCTGGGCTGTTCGAGCGTGGGTTCGAATCCGGCTCAGTCTATAAGCAGTAAATATGTTCTCTCGCCTCTGCATGGGTTTTCATCCGTGTCTTCCGGTTCATAAAAATTGAAGGATTTGGTTTTTTGGTCCAGGAAGCGATTTTTTTTTCATAGGAAATCACAGAAATTCGACCACCTCAGAGTAGAATTTTACTTAATATGGCGATTTCACACTAAGAATTGACCATAATGGGGCGCAGTTCAGCTCGTAGGAGAACCTGATTCTCTCGTTCTGCTCTTGTTATGTTAAAGGCAACCAGAAGACGGCAGGTTTTAGCTGGCGACGTTTTGAACAGACGTTTAAGATTATTTGCGCTGATGTAATGGAAGGGAGTTCTTTTCTGTTCACATTCCCACTAACACAGCCTGGTTATTCAAGCCCGAAAAATCCTAAGAAACCAATTGGTCATCGTGAATGTTGCATTGCTATAATTATATTTTAGTTACTGCACTTTGCCAAATTATTGGCCCACATTTTTTCCCAGCATGTCATTGCATTCGGGGAGAAAAACATCTGCAACGTGAGGAAAACAGAGCTGATCACTTGTTATTGACTCCCATGCTGTATGTGAGGGGGGGCATGGACACACACTGAAACACACAGTGAGCCTTTGTTGAGGCTTCACAGCCCCTGCCCTGGTTTTAATCCGTTCATTACAGTTCTTATCCCAGCCATATTGCTGGGAAATGCAAAAACTTCTCCACAGTACAATGAAAGCTGCGTCAGCTGCCCTAGTGTGTTTATCGGCACCATAGGAGTCAGAACCTCAGGAAGCTGCAGGCTTCTCTCTTTCCCCACCAGGCATTTCTGCCACATAGAAACTGCACAGCCAATCAGAACAACACACGGTTGTCTAGATCTTCTAAATCAGAAAAAGTGCAGCACATTTAAAAAAAAACCTTCCCTTAAGATTTTTTCCCTAATGGTGTAGAATGGCAGATTCTCATATCATCATCATCATCATCATCATCATCATCATCATCCTGCTACTGCCCTGCAAACCACAATCCCCCAGTGGGACAGCAAGCACGAAACATGTTTCTGAGTACTCCTGGGTTTTCCATTTCCCCATCTTTCATGTGAGATGTTTACACTAGCTGTTTACACTAGCTGTTCTTAACAACCTAGAATCTCACCTGGATCCAAGTGTTTTCTACATCCTGATTGTTTAAGTTAAATTATGAGACAAAAGGGAAATCGGCGTGTTTTCCTCTCTACAATCTTTAACAAAATGTAGGAGATGCTTTGCAGGTTGTTTCTGGGAGAATAGGTCTGTAAAAGACTTGTTCCTTCACAGTGAGGCTTGGAGGTGGATCCATGCAGCTAATAACATGTACTAACCATATGCTATGGGCTGGCAAGAAAAGAAAACCTCTTTCACACAAGCCTATAAATAGCTCAACTAACTAAACTATAGCATTGCCTTCTGGAACACCAGTTTAGACTAGGGCAGGCATGCAATGATGTCATATCCCCTAAAAACTAGCTCTAAAGTTTTCTCTGAAAAGATGGCGTCATGCGTTAAGGCAAGCAAACATGTTATTCTTAGCTGGGCTGATAGTTTTAAGATTTTATAGCTAGATCAATTGTGAAATTTTGTGTTATAATATTGAGTCTGTTTAAAATGTGTGGTAGACAGACATGTCAGTTATGACTCAAGGGAATTCCCATGTTTTTGTTTTGGTTTATTTATTTATTTTATTTTTATTTGCTTTTATTTCTGCTATTGTTATGATATCATATATGAGCTTTAACTTATGCTACAGCAGGTAGACCAGAGATATGAGGGTACATGATAAACCTAACACACACAAGCATACAACTTGCTCCCTGTGCCCTTCTGGCCACTGTTCCTGGTGCAGAATGTAGAGCTGGTAAGCCAGGTAGGCTTGGATCAGTGTTCCTGTGCCTAGCAACAGTCTCTGACTCCTTCTGTGGGATCCCTAAATGTTCCCAAGCCAGCCAAGAAAACAGGGGAGCCACATTTCTTCTAAAAGACAAGGTCAAGATGGTTCCTGGCCGTTTCAGTGGCTGAGGACTGAGACACAGAAAGGTCAAAGGACTTTAGAAGAGACAAAAAGCTGGATGCTTGAATGTCCTGAAGATGTAAGTTGAAGTGCAGAGTAGTCCATGGGGAAGACTTTTCCAATATGTCAGTGTTTTCCAAGAAGCACTCAGGGGCCCCGGATGGAGGAGGACAACCACAGTGAACTAGAAAAGGCAGCATGGAACTCAAAACAAGAGCAATGTAAAACCTTCCTTTGTTCTCCCATACTGTGCTTCCCAGCTGCTGAATACCATCAGATGAAGCCCAGTTTCTTGTAGTCACTTTACCTCAGACTTCAATCTACAAAACCAACCAACACCCTCCACCATCTGCCCCCCCCCCCCCAGCCAGGAAGGGTAGTGGCCCCCTATTAATTGTATATTGCTTACATTTTAACCCATATTTCTTCATTGTAAAGCACTTTGAGAGGCTCAATTTAAATGCAAAAACAACAATAGTTACATGGGAATTTTCTGAACAGTTTTGTATTGAATTTTGTGTGCTGGTGGCTGTTGCCCAATTCTGCTTAGCACAAAAGGGGCTTTGAGGACCAGCTGCTGGTATTTCAGAGATAATGGCCTAGGATATTTAAAGCAACTGGTCTGAGGACCTAAGACTGTTTTTGGGAGAGCCTGTGTTGGCAAGTGAGTGACTATGGAGGCCTTGTATTGGTTGTCTTGGGTGGGCTATACATGTTTCTGCCATTATTAAAGTCCTTATTGCTAAATAAACCTGCTATCTGGTGCCTGCCTCCTGTTCCTGTGGGCACCTATGCCCCACATCTGGTCAGTTTCTTTGATATAATTAAAAATCAAAGTAAAAATTATTATTATCATTATTGTTGTTGCTGTTGTTTTTCTTGTTGTTGTTGTTATTCAAAGAAGAAGTAGAACGCAATCGAACTGGGCAATAATAATTCATCAGTTGTAATACTTGTATCACCTCTCTTCTCAGCTATTCATAAAGCATCATTTGATATAAAGTATCATGTGATAAATGAATAGTAAATCAAGCTACACAAAGTCATTTGTGTTAATAATGTGTTTCAAGAGAATTCTATGCATTTCCTCAAATAAATTTTTATTTAAAAATTTCCTTTGTTTTTTTTTTAACATTTGCTTTTTTTGCTGTATAGCTCATTGTTATTAAAGATGTCAAGCAGTCAGACGATTTCTGGGGCATGTTTAGGAGCTGGCAAAGGTATCTAACAACTGACATGCAGGAGAAGCCATGTCCTGTGTGGGGTAGGCTTCTACTCACCTTCTTTAATTCTTGAAGACTGTATTTTGAACTGAAATGACTGTTTGTGTAAACATTTCTAACTTGCTATGTGAATTTTCAGGTACAAATTGGATTTACTCAAAACTTGAAAATCTCATAAAAGGAGGCTTTATTATATAAGGGAAGACTACTCAATGTGCTACATCTCTATGCTGCAAGACAGCAAGAATCTGGACTGTCATCATTCTGACATGTCTGGCATGTGGGTCCTGCTCATATGTGGTCATGTGCTGTTAACTAAAACTAACAAAGTGTTTCTTATTGAAGATCCAGGCCTACCAGCTCCTGCAAAAGTAACACCAACAAATCAATGCATCCCAGGTTTAGACAAAAACACCCAAAATTCAAATAATAATTCAAATAATTTTTTTTGTTCCTCGACATATTTTTAAAAAGTAAAACATAACAAAGGCTATAGTGGGCAATGTGTATCATGTGCTTTCTGTGTCTGACATTGTCTTCTTGTTTTTAGTCCTCACACCAAATAAAATGAAACTATATTAGTTCTCGTTTTAAAACCATTTAGTGAACAAAAGCCTAAACATTCGGTTGCAGAGATTTTCATTTTTCCACACAAACAAGAACATGGGTTGTTAAGTGTGATTTGGTAAAACAGCATAATAACTTGTGCATAAAGTTCACTTTAAACATCTTAAGGTCTCCACAGCCAGTAGTATTCTGTATTACTGAATGAATTTAATATATTTAAGATTAATATGTATAATACATTATCAACTATGCCTCCAAGTGGCTTTTTCTGTCTATTTGTGAGGTTTCTTTTTTAGAAAACAGCACAAGGTCATGCTTTTTAGCTGTGCCTGTGGTTGCTTCAGCCTGGATTCAAATCTTCTGTATTACTATTTTAAGGCATGGACAAATGAACCCATTGAAGAACTTTGCAATTTGACATTTATCATGCTACAGAACAGTCTCGGTAACTCATGTCACATTCTCTATTTAAGAACTGTGAACAGTGGACACCATTCTCCTCTCCACCAGTGCACTTCACACTCATTCTTGATGAATTGTCACAGCCTTGGTGCAGTGAAACAGCGTTCTGGAGCTGGGGCCGAGAACAACATGGTAGGGGTTTGACAGTTAGACTGAAGTTGCTGCAATCCACAGTGTGTGTATCCAGTTGCAACTGCAGTGCCTCACATCAGTACATTTCTCTCTCTTCTCTTTTTACATTGTTTTGAAACAATGTCAGTATGCTAACAAGATCTCTGAAGATGTCTTATTCACCAGAGTAAAAAGGTGAATAGCTAATATGTTTTTCTCCAAAGATCTTCATTGAATAATCACATTGTCACAGAGCAAAGATCTTAAAACTGAAATAGCAGTTCAAAAGTCTAAAAAGTAGGAATATCAGCCTCAGACGTGGCACAATGAGAATGTTTCTCCACCTGTGAAGCTGGGGGTAAATAACACTCAGCTGACATACAAAACACTAGCTGGATATACAGTATTTGACTTTAAATGCGATTTTCTTTGAGCATCCAGTTGCAGCCTTTCTGTGATGCAGCACATCAGACCTACAAATGGTCTGAGGTACAAAGTATTACACACTGTTTTTAGGATAGTACAGGCTGTCATCCATTTGTTGGTGGAAGAGGATAGAACTATGAGTATAATAAAAAGAATCATGGTAGCCAAGGATTATGTGTGTGCTGTGCTTGGACAGTACCTATAGATGTTGAAATAATACATACATACATTAACAAATAGAAAGAGCTGGGCCCTGATACACACACACACACACACACACACACACACACACACACACACGCACACACACACGTGCACGCGCGCACACACACGCACGCACGCGCGCACATACACGCACACACACGTGCACACTCTATGGGCAATTTAGAGTGATCAATGAAGCTAAAAAGCACATTATTGGAATATGGGCATCTGTGACCATTACTTTTGTAGTTTCCTCTGAGATATGAAATGATAAAGTGGGATCTGGGCAGCTTTTTGTGTAAGGCCTCTGTTCTGCAAAGTCTCGAAAAGCTAGTCCAAGCTCACTACCAGGGACTCCCAGAACATTCACGTCATAAAACTGCTGATAAGTTGTTCTAATAGGATAAGCAGATGACTACAGCTGAGGAACCAACCGGTTTCACTATGTTCCAACCTCACGAAATGGAGTGCATTCTCTCTCCACCAGGACCCCTCACCAGTTCAGGCCATTTCCTTAAAAAGATGCAGGATGCAGCAAAGCAGTTATCCAGCCTTCTTCAGAGAGAGAATTCTCATTGCGACAGAGAGAGAACACACCATCCTTCTTGTAAGAGGCAGCTTTGGTTTCCCTTTAAACTTTCAGCTGTTTTGTCATTTATTTGGAAATTTCACAAATCATCTATGAATAAAGTTGATAGTCATCTTTTGTATTTCTAGAAAAGTGAATATCATTACACCCCTAATCAAATAAGCATAGGTACCTTGTTTAATTTTAAAAGAATACTGCATTAGTGATGCTTTTTTTAATTTATATGACTGGTAAAGAAGAGTAAATAAGAAAGAATGAATTATAAGAATAAAGAAAAAAAAGTGACAGTCAAGTACAGTCAATCAGTGCCTGTGCCTCATTTATTCTCACCTGTAAAAGTCAGTTTTCACTTTGGTGCATTAGTTTTATTTGCTAAGGTACTTGCCCTTATCTTTACAGTTAGCAGGGTAGTTTACTGTGCTGCATTTCCACGGGCTTTGCTGGTAGGTTTTGGTGTACGTTGTGTCTGCATCATTTTACCTCATCAAAGACCATAGTTTATCCTCACACCGCTCTGCATTTTAAACCCAAATCCTGCCACCCAACAGCATTGTCCAGACATGCCTTCCATTCCCATGTTTTGATGCAAGTAAAAAAAACACTGTAATCATGTTTAACCTCCTTTGGCTACTCTGGCTTAAGTTTTATTTGTCAATATTTGTATCAGTTTACACTCTAAAAAATATCTTAAATACAGAACCTCCACTCCATATTTTAATAACATTGTCCAAAATAATGTTTTCTATTAGATATATAAATCCTATATTCTGTCTCACATTCAGAAAATGGTGACAGGCACTGATAACATTTCTATCCTTATATTCTTGACAAAATTTAGAATTGCTAGCATTTTAGTTAAGTTTGAAATGCTGGAGGCAGAAGTAGAACATATGTGGAATTCCAACAAATGAAAACAGCAACAACAAAAAAATACTCGATTCACTAGGTCCTTTTCACTGTCCTTCTAAAATCTTTACATAATTGTTTCCTTGTAAAAATTACACACAAATCAGATGAAGAGTATATAAGATACATGGCATTGTGATAGAAGTTAATAACGTAATTAAATATAACTGAAACAAATATGAACAAACCTGTACACTCTGCCCTGTAAAGCCTTGTGTTAAGAAAGTCCCTCTCTGTCCTCAAGCACTAGCCGTGAGCAGGTCCAAAAAACATCTCCTTCTTCACTTGCCTGTTTTAGCTTTTTGAGGAAGGCAGAGTGCTCCCCTCCCCCATTCCGCATGCTTGTTGTAGAAGCTCAGACCACAGTCTGTTCGCCCCGGCACTTTCTGCAGAAGTTGTACACAGCCGAGACCAGATAAACAGCCGCACACAGGCCACAGAAGATGGAAGCTGTAAGGTACACCTTGTAAGGGCAGGGATGCTTGTAATGTTCCAGCGTACAGAAGGTCTTCTCTTGCGTCTTGGAGGCCATTACACCAGTGGCTGCCAGGTACAGCAGGGTGGCTGCCAGGTCATGCACTGCATTGGTGATCAGCCAACGATCGCCACCCACAAGGGGCACCAGGTCCTGCTTACCCAGCAATGTTAGGAAGAAGAGGGCCATCGTGAGGAGCCAGAAGAAGACAGCCACAAAGAGAACAAAGTGGATGGAGCCCTCATACTTGTTAGCAGCGATGGTGCCCCACAGCACGGCACCCAGTAGTATCTGCAGGATCCTGGTCACTGCAAAGAAGCTCTTGAGGAACTCTGAATAGCCCTTTCTCACTGGTGGCAGCTGGGGGGGCATGTCCTTTTCTTCTCCTGACTTTTCTTTCCCCAGGGGATGCTGGACTTGTGGCTGAGCAACAGAAAATTGCAAACGGATAGAAGGAGCTGGGAACAAGAAGCTGTTCACAGCCCCAACGTTTTCCAAGGACTTTTCAGTCTTGCGTCTCTTCCGTTTCCTCTGTTGTGGCTGCTGAGTTCTTCTTCCCTCCTTTCCTTTTCTTACACAGGGTGGGACAGCCAAAGGGGGAAACTGGGGGTGCGGTCTGAAATTCAAACCTTTCCTCCTCCCTCTTCCTGCATGCATCCTCTGGTGTGTTTGTCAGGGACGATGATTCAGCCATGGTAGAACTACTTTGTTCTTTCTGTTTAACACATAAATTTGAGGAAATCTAGAGAACTCTCTTACTCTGCAGGTATCAGCTTTATTAATGCATCTTACAAAGGACATTACAGTTGGAGTTATTATTTCTATTTACTTTTAAAAAATATATATAAGCTCCAAAAAAATACTAAATTGTGCCTTCACAGTTATAAAGAATTTTACTGTTTTTCCCCATTACTCATGATTCATATGCACTGGTACTTCAAGTTATAAAAATGTGAGTTTCAGAACTTTCAAAGATACAGAAGATATTTATTTTTACTTGCATTTTCTTTCCTGTTTTCTAAAAATTTCTGTTGAGCACCAAAAATGGCCTTTGCCTCCTGCTGTATGGATGTAAAACAGTACAAAAAACCTGGTATTCAATGCCAAAACACAGTGTGTTTACATAAACCACTCAACCATGTTTAGGTCCGAACTACGGCCAAGAGGTAAAACAATGCCAAACAGTGACATCATGCTGAAATGATGAACAGAGCTGTTCCAGACATATTTCTGTGTGTTTTTTGACAAAAACATTGCAGCAGCTCAGGGCAGTTCTCTTCATGGCTAAATTATTTCCTCTGGGAGGAAACACATACCAGCTCTGTTTGTGGGCCCGTCTGCATCTGCTCCAGCAATGCCACGTGTCAGCCAAATCTTTCCCAGAATGCATTACATGGAAGGTAGAAGAAACTGACACTGCAAAAGCTGGAATGACTGTTACAAAAGCATCCTAAAACCCATCACACACCATATAAATGTTGACCGGACCTAATATTGATGACAAAATCAAACCACCATCACATAAGATATGAAACAGACATTTATAGCTACAAAAGTTTCTGATAAAGTTATGTCTGGCTATGCTTTATTCCGTAGAAATGAGCTACCACCTTGAAGGAGGGAGGAATGGATTTTTTTTGAGGAAACAGGATGGATTGATTTAGTCCCCATTTAAATGCCAATGGTGAATATTGTGGAACCTGATATACATTTCCAACAAATGCTCCGAAGGAAAATCCATAAAGAAATGAGACGTCCGAAACAAATGGAATTGTCTTAAAGACACAATATTTTGCCCCAAATACCACGTGTAAAATATACAGGCTAGTAACAGGGGAGCCAGATGTTTGTCTGACCAGAAACCCTAGCAAACATAACTTTATTACACAGTAATAACTAATTACAATGATCATTTAATGAAACATGTAGGAAAAAAGCCAATGTAGTGTAACTCCAGTGAGGGGCGTAAATAACCGATTAGGTTGAAAATGACGCACACGAACAAAACGTTTCAGATTCACACGGTCCAACTTCCGTATGAAACACAAACACTTTTTTTTACACGGCCGTCCCGTTAGTGCAAACGAAGCACGGGAGCACAGTGAAAACTACAAAAAATAATTATAGGTTATTGCTTATACCGTTTCAACACCCGCCGCCACCTCCCCGCGCTGAGACGGCGCAGAGTTTAGTCAACACGGGACGCATCTGACTTCACCAGGCCACGTGGTTTTTGACGTGGACACCGCCCTATTATAAAGCTGATGGCTCCGGGAAATGTCCATCATGCTTTTTGGGCGGAGATTGTCCTGCTGTTCGCTTTGATTGGTAGGGACCACAACTTTAAATTCGAGGTTATTTACTGAATGTGCGGCAAAGCCGTGTTCGTTGTTCAGAGACGAGAAAACGTAGGTATACATATTCTGATCTGTTGAAAAGGAATAAACTAAAGTGTCCATCGTCGTCATTTAAAGGTAAGAAAAGACACGTTTCGCTTGCCTTTGCGTACAGCCAGTGTTTATAATTAAAGATGAACTGAGTGTGAACGTGACCTGTATATATTCCTATCATACTTTATATGTATACATGCTAAATTTACCATGTGCAATAGTAGGTCTTTTGGATCCAGTGGTGTAACAACTTGCCAAGTATTGGGGGACCAAAAGTAAAAGCCATATTTTCTTAATGGAGTTACACCCAAAAATTAGTGACGTTTTATTAATATTGCGCTGGCTCCCCAATCCCGTTTGGCTATGAAACGGTAGTCTACACCACCCAGCATAGTTCATATGTGAACAGTCAGAACTGTGAACGGAACGATGAACATATGAATTCCATGGGTCTTATTTCACTCGGTTATATAGATTGTGATTTCACACAACAAAGAAAGATAACCTGGATGTGGGTGCCTTTTGTACATGTAAGGAAATCACTAGATCTGATTTGCACCATCTCAAATCCCATGCAGTAGTGGCTTTAAATCCGCTCTGACACCCTCTGGCAACCTGTTTTCCCAACGTCAGGCAACCTGTGTGTATCTATACAGTTAGTGCATTAGGGCAGTAGAGCCACCTGAACCTTGCTTCTGTCTGTCTGTCTGTCTGTCTGTCTGTCCTGTATTCATCTGTCTAGGGACACACTATTGAGTGATGAAGCTGTTTGTGTGCTGGCCCAGAAGGAGTGTTCCTAACCAGAAGGCAAGTTGCAGTGCCTGATGGAGGACCCAGTCCCATCTACCATTATCACTGGCTCCTCACAGTTTTGGCACCTGAAAGAGCAATAGCAGCGCGGCAAAGCTGGATCACCCAACGTTTTCCAGGGGGTGGAACTTCAGTGTCTGCAATGGCTATTCTACACATCAGGTGATCAGGATGCAGACCAGTGGGCATGGCTGGTGTGGGGCCACAATAATGAGGCTGAAATGACCCAGGCCCTGCAGGGAACTGGACATACAGGCACAGGAACAGGCTCAGAGTGAAAGAGGTGTGCAGCATCCTTGGGCCCCCATGACTTTGCACTTTCAGCCAACTCAGGAGAAGGGTTATATTTGTACATACATTATATGAAGTTTTGCACTTAAAGCAGATGGCTGTAATAGGGAAGTGGGGATATCAGTGATGTTAGAGAGGAACATTATGGTTGTCTTTGTATTTAGTAGCATTAGCATTTTCCCATGGTTTGTGTCTCCAGGATAAACAAAGCCTCGGCACTCAGTCCTCAAGAAAAAGAAGAAGACCCCAAGGCTGAATGCAGCACCTGTAGTGTGTCAGAGATCTACAAGCCTCAGAAAACATTCAGGGAACCATATCGGCTGCAGACGCGCTGTCATGTTCAGAGCTACTGAAAAGCACAGCAGCCATCTCCATCTCACACAAGACTGGGATTACCAGGCAGGGAGGCAACAGAAACCCAGACTGCTACCTTCATTGCATCCTGTACTAAGCAGATACCTGGGTCACCTGAGGCAGTGTGCTGATTCTTCCCTGTACAAATTTTGAAGGCCAGCACCAGCTGCCACAAGTCTGTTCTGGTCCATCGCTCCATCAGCGTTGTACAAAGGGGGAATAGAGCATATGCTTATGTCAGTTGTTGTGTTTGATAAATCTAAAAATTGAATTAAGGAGAAACAGGAAGGAACATCGTCATGCTGCTGTTTTTCTTTCTTTTACATTTGAAAAAAAGGACAGATAAGTCTCAGTGGCTTGTATCTTATACTGAGTGGATAAAATGCATTAGAATTAACCTGCTGGCGGAAAAATAATACCTTCCAAGAGGAAGAATGTCACCTAAAATGAATAAAAATATGAAAATGTTATCTGTATGCATTGGAATAATAATAATAATAATAATAATCGTGTCAGATTTTCCAATTTATTAAAATTAGCATTACTTTGTGGTGATTAATTTTGGACCACCATTGTGATCTTTGAATTGATTTGTCAAAACAAGTAAAAATACTTTTATGAGTTTTAAAGTAGAAGGCCCAGAGGTGAGTGTACTATCAGGTATATCAGTTATACATACAGTCAAGTTGGCCTAGTGGATAGTATACATGGAGTATACATTTCAATGTAATTATGTTTTACATGCTAAAAATGATCACATATACATTGCAGAGTTGCAGAAGTATTGTTTATTATGTATATGTACTAGTTTTCAGATATGTTTAGTTTGCTATTTCTTTGTAAAATAGTCAATTACACTGCACTGCATAGCATTTTTATATCCACGTTCAAACACCTCCAATTGAATTTTGTATACATGTTAGCAGCCGTCAGCCTCCATAAAATGAGGTAGGACATCCACTGCTCGTACCACAGCCGCTACCAAAGAGGAAAGGTGGGTGTTTCTGGAACCACAATCGTTCATTTGATCTAAAGTGGCATCTGCCATTGATGTTTAACCAGATTCCCTTGACTTCCACACACACATATCAAAATCTCTTTATGTTGCAACTACAATGTAATGTTCATCTAACATGTAAAGTGTGTATTTACTTAACTGATGTTACAAACATAGGCATATGGGCTATGGGACTGAAAAATTTTATCCACTGAAGTGCTTACATGCATTCACTTAAGTGAACCTGTCCTTTTGAAGCAAATAGGACCATAGAGACAATATCCACATAATTGAATTATCCACTTATCAGGCATGCACTTAGGTGGACTTGACTGTACATTTATACACTTTGTAACTAAAAGTTATTGAATGCACTTCAGTTTTGAGTTTTACTGAGGGCAAAAGCCAAAAGTTGGTTTCCTTACAGAATCAGCACAGTGCCTATGGGCACTACAAAATGAAAGACATAATAGTGGATGAAACATTTGATGAAGTAAAATGGCAATGTAATTCAGAAAAATGCCATTGTACCAAGTACTGAACCCCACTGTATGAAGAAAGTACGTTTCCATAAGCTGTTGTAAGAGTTTCTGGTTGTATGGGTCCCTGTTACATGAGGAAAGACTGTACCTCTGTTTAACTGCACTGAGATACTGAACTCCAAACACAGACACTTCCCTCACCATGGACAACACGGCACTTCTGCTTCCTCCATTATGATTTTGACGAAGGGAAAAATAAAATGGGATAAAGTTGTATAGGCCATGGAGTAATTTAATGCTACCTTGTGGTTGGAGTGGTTTCTTCAATGCACTCCAGGCCACACAAGTTTTAGAAAAACAGGACTGCACATCACAGTAAGCAACATAATAATTACCAAAGCAAGAGGGAATCTATTTTGCTTTTGCCATTTTTTTGTTTTAAATTATGCATAAAAATTAGTTACAACTGCACATTGGCATATTTCATGGCAACCCTCACCCTAGATCCCAATGTGACTTAAAATGAGTTTCGGTTTAAAACAAGTAGTAAAAATAATATGAACTAGTTTAAGGCTGATGAATACTTCCACACAACCCATTCAAAAAATCTGGAAAGTAAGAAAGGAAAACAACAGAAATCAACTGTAATATATATTCTCTAAATGTATTTCTTTCATTAAATACATTACATAGAAATTGTACAGTGCATTGTCAGAACAATACATGTTTGTCAGTTTGGTAGCTACAGCAGTAAATATGAATAAAAAAGGTTTCCATCTTAAAAAAAAAAAAAAAGCAACAAGGGATCTTCCATCTTTTCCTCCTTTGCTTTTAAATGGAAGATTCCACTCTCACCAGATAAGCATATATTCAACCCAGTGTTTTACAGGAGATGCAAGCCCACTGTTCTCTACACTGCATTGCAGGTGCTCTGCTACAGACCTCTCATGGTCCCCCACAGTCAGGAGTGTTGAGTAGATGCACTAGCTCACCACATAAGCAGAGCAGAAACATCCCTCCACAACAACCACTTTCACATTCCAGTGCCTGACTGACCTTATCAGTGCAGAAACAGCAAAGCTGAAAATTTACCTCATAATTGCGTAACTGTTGAGTACTAGTCTTAGCAGAGCAGCCTTCAGAGAAGGCAACCGTTGGCCTTATACAAGTCCCATGAGTCCCAGAGTATGTGTCAATGGACATGTAAGTTTTAATGGGCCTATAAACCTCAGGTTAAATAAGGTCTAGTACATGTGTATGTGTTTGGGGATACAAGCATATGCAGCTTTACATTTGGCAGGATAAATGACAAATAAAAAGACATCAAAAATCTTTCCACTTTATAGTGTTGATCTATCAACTCTATACTTATGCAGAAATCCAAAACATAGAACAGAAGCTGACATGATTGTTTTTCTAAGGGAATCTTGATCATTACCTAAAAATAAAAATTCTTAAATAAACATACATATCAGCTGTAAGCAGAACGCAATATCCAATAAATCTACTTCCTGGACTTTATATCTCAGACCCATACACAAGTCAAATTTTTTTATTAACTTAAATCCACCTGTGAAATAATTTTGTTTATATGAATATCTAAACAAACTGAATTCTTTCCTATCAATAAACCTGAATGAACGAAATCTGTCCTCAAGGAAGCCATGGTCTAACAATTGTTAAAAAATAAAAAAAAATTTTAAAAAAAAACAATAAATAATACAAATTTGAAAGTCATCCTACAAATACAAAATAAGCCAGTTATTATCTGAGAATAGTAATGGTAAAATCAGGCAAAACAAGCCTTGTTTGACAACAGTATTGGGTGAATTTTGGCTATTAACAATGAGTATGAGAGGCCCAGCAAGCAGCCCACCTCTGGCACCCATAGATCAAAGCAGCAGTCCTTTCCTGAAATCAGCTTCATCACAGTTCATGGAGTGGCCACAGAGCCCAGTATGTGTTTCTACAGACCCTGTGCCCAACAGTGGCTCATGCAGCATGCGGCTTGGCATGCAGGTCCTCACCCTTGTCCCTCATCACTAACCACAATGTTACATATGTTGCTTAGCAACTTGGGGGGAGTCCTTACAGGACCTTCAGGAATGTAAATAAGTCCTGTTAAATACAGGACAACTGCTAAAACTGTGTGCATGTATTTGCTTCCATGGGTTTGCCAATGTGTGATGAGGGGAGACCGAGTGAGGACACGAGTTGAACTGGAGGTTATTCTTCAGAACTCATTACTCATCTCCACCCTTTGGACAGCAGAAGGCACAGGAAACAGAGCAGGGGAAGGTGCTTCAATTTGTATGCTCCATCCACAGTGACAATGGCAGAGGAGGGAAAAGGATTAACACCATTTTATGGAGCGCTTTACTCTTCTTTCCAGCATGTCTCCTTCCCCTTGCTATGACTCTTCTGGTAGAAGAAGCCTGGGGGCACTGGTCCTGTTCCTGGCCCCTCCCCTTTATGTTCTACCACCACGTGAAGAAAGGCCGTCGGCTCTGGAAGCTCTGGGTGTAGGACTCGCTGTTGGTTCGCTGGGGGGCTCGTGCTGTCTCCACAATTACTGGTGGCATCTGGACCAGCTGCAGGGGTGTCTTCCCATCCTTTAGTGCCTGGATAAGGTTCAGGATCTTAAAAAAAAAAAAAAAAAAAAAGTGCAGCAGGTACTTCACATGTGAATGGTGTCTATTGTCATGTCCATACAGGAAGGCAACCAGTCAACATCTCACCTGTCCCCGCATGACAGCAATTTGCTTGTGGAACTGCCCTCTGTCAAAGCCTGGGTCCTTCTGTAGCCACCACATACACATAATACATGTTAAAGTAGCATCAAATGACACAGTGTCTTCATGATACATACTGACGTTTTGAAGTCAGAATCATAAACCCTTAAACCAGATGCTAATTATACAAATTCAACAAAATGTACAAAGTCATCATAAAACACATTCTAGATTAAAAAAAGATATCAAAACAATACAAAAAAGTGCCCTGAAAGAGCCTACTCACCTTAAAGAGCTCATAGAGGTCTTCCTCCAAGTCCTTGACAAAATTAGGATCAGAGAGTTTGGGCAGTACCAGGTCCTTAATTTCTTGTGAGAAAGGAACCTTTGCTTGTGCTAACCAGGCCCAGTAGAAAGGATCTGCAGGCAGGAAACCTCAACTAAATATCTTACAGGAAGCCTTTTTATAATAAAATAGAATGGAACTCATGGGATATAGCAACAGTAATAAAACTATGCAACGTTGTGTTTGTGTCAAACATTCAACCACTTGGGAATCACCCTGTTCACCTCTGAAACATGAATTAGTTTGGTAAGTCTGTGGCCATACTCACAGGCCCGCCATGAGTCTGGGTGCTTGAGAGGAAAAGCCAGGCCATTATCTATGGCTGCCAGCTTGATGATGGGCTCCTTCACCACCACCCAGTCTGCCTCCTGACCAGAGGGACAAACGAGCAACAAGTCAGCAGCAGACAGAATAAAACTTAGACATGAACTCCCCCAACACCCAGACAGAACCTTACCTCCACACCCATGCAAACTGGAAAAAAGGATGTTAATACTGCCAGAAATGATTGGCTATGTTACAAGGTAGTGATGGTAAAATCAAGTCACATGTATTGCACAGCTCTGAGTCATCCTTAAGACATAATGCAACATGGAGACTTTTCATCATGAGTTATAAGCTTTCAGATCAAGTCAACCTCACGTATGGTAACATACTGTTGGATTCAATCATGACAACTCAGACATTTGGAATGCAAATCTACTGACCAATAAAACTTACAATTTCACTTACCCTGGCACCTCCAGTGTCCATGGGATAGTCATACTTTAACAGCCAGTTGTCATTCCCTCGATCTGTTATTATAAATCAGGATTCAGAAGTGTGATGAAACCAGAGTAATTCCACTCTTGTGCAACATGCAGTGAAGTGAAATAAGGAAGCTGGCCACAAAGCTCGAAAGCAATATGTATATTTTGCACAATTTAAAACAAATACTTGCATTCACGTGCAAAAATCTGTTACACTGCCTTACATAAATAAGAATTTAGAGTTTTAATGTAATTTAATTCCCTCACATTGAACCTAGGAACTAACAGACGAGTCAAAAATGTCACCCCATCCTTCAAAATATTGCACTTATCTTGTACAACTCTTAAGCGTGACGTTTTTTCAAGTTTGGCTGGCCACAGGACGGACACATTTTACATTTTAACTGTCCCATTAGATTTTGCAGCTGTTCAGTTTTGGAGTATTACTAAAATAAGTTAAAGTCTTGTATTCAAAGTGACAATCAGTGTTTTATGCAAGATGAACTATTCTTACAAAGGATAACGGCATAGAGAAATCACCAAAAATACCAAAATACTGGGGGTATTTTGCTTTATTTGTGACAATTTAGTCTCTCTCTATGGAGTAAACAATTCTGAAACAAAAAGACAGGGTAACATCCCATGGTTTCTTTGCTATGATGGCCATCATTGTTTTACATTAAATGTAATGTTTTACCTATATTTACGAGAAAGCATACTTACTAATTCAACCTGTCCGACTAAGATATTTAAGTAAAGTACCTGTCCTGTGCAGTTGGACAACCACTAAAACTGAGCCCTAAACTTATTAAATCAAAGTTATGCGCACCAATCACGTTTTTTCCTCCATACATACTGTATGTGCTCCTTGCTGCCACCAGAGAGCACTGGAGTGCCTACCTGTGTTTCTGATGATGTAATCCAAAACCACCAGCCTCTCGAACTGCAGCTGTAGCTGCCGATTGGTGTTTTCAGGAAGAGGTTCTGCCTCAAACCTCCGCAGCCAGAAGTCAGCATCTTTGTACCCTTCTACAAACAACTGAAACGATCCCACCTATACAGACAGGCAAGCAGGGTCCATAAAATAACTCCTATGAAAGTCAATAAAATAATCATTGCTGAGCATTTTACCAATTAAAAAGGTCAGAAATAAATTAAGCAGGACCACAAACCTTCACTGCACAAGTGGTTACTGATAAAGAATGAATTAATGAACTTACTCAGGATGCATTGTTATTGTTTACTTGCTTCCTGAACAGCCTGCACCATAGTCTGAACATCTCCCAGTTTTACTAGCAAAAGTACATTTACATTTATTGAATTAGTTGATTTTTTTCCCCAAAGCCACTGATAGTATTAAGTTACTTACAATCAGTTACCTGTTTATACAGATGGGTCATTTTTAAAGGACTGATTTAAACAAAGTATCTCTATAGAAGGTGCAATTTGATTCTGGGACTTCTAGTTCAGAGACAACAGCAGCACTGCCCATCACATCACTTGTTGCCCCAAACAATGAGGGACTTACCTTGGGTGGAAGTCCTATTCTGTGGAATCGCTGTCCCACCTTGGGCACTTTCTCCAGAGCCAGCCTCTTTCCTCGGGACTTGACTCTATCAATGGCACTGTAGTTGAAGGTCTCACTAGCCAGATACACGACCTGAAGGGAAGGAAAAGGAGGACATGGTGATGAGAATCACCACAGTCAAGTGTCATATGATAATGTTGTAGGTATGGTTTCATGCAGACTTGTACCTTGGTCCTGGGCACAATGTTCAGCTCTAGCTTCTGATCCACAAGGCTAGCCCCAGCCTCAGATAGGTAGCCCTGGTTTAGCACCAAGCAGTCTCGGCCAAAGCAGCATGGGCAGCACAGCTTCTGCAGCCACTTGGTCCACTTAGGGTTCAGCTGGCCATAAGGCTCTTCATTCTTGGGCTTGAACACACCAATGATCTTCTGCAGTCACAGGTATAAAGCCAAGATCAGTGCTATGCGCTGAGCTGAGAGAACAATGACCACCCTATTCCAGTGGGGCAGGGTATCATAAAAGTTAGTGTATACTACTTTGCTGAACATTATAAGAAAATCTCACCTCAGACCATTGCACTGTAAAAATATTTTAAGATCTACTTAGCATCCAGCATCCAGTGAATATTTACATGGGAAATTACTTTAAAATGAAATATATAAGCCTGGTATTAAGCAACAGAGTCATTGTCATGGTCAGGGAAAGAGACAAGAAGAGGAAGAAGCCCATGTGATGTGGATGATACATGATGTAACATTAGCAAATTGACTCCCGTCACAATGGAATGACCATACAGCCATTGAATGGAGGTTCCCTCTGCCCAACAGGACCTAACCCTAACTCCAACAGTACACAGAGCACAATTGGAATGGCTTGCAACTCATTATGTTAATAAGATTAGCTTAACTTTCTTCACATGACCAGCTATTAAACACAACAATTCTGAGTAAAGACTGAGCTACTGCATAATGCATCCTTGCTGCCATTGTTTTCCTTGTATTCATTGGCAATACAGTTACATTTACATCCAGACACTATAAATGGTAATTGTGTCCCACTGTGATAACACGATTTGCAGCAACAAACTGTAAAAGGGTCCTATCATGGTCAGTAACAACGTTAGTGGTTCACAGTCCACCACATGATTTGGAAAAAACTAATCTCCAAATAGCTAAGGAAGAAACAAGCAAGTCCAATAGACAAGCACACACTGCAGAAAATGTTTACCTCTTTATCGTTCCTTTTGAACCTTGCACCCACAGTGTGTGTGGTTGCGTGTGTGTAGGTTTGTAGGCTGTGGTTGGAAGCAAGCTTGCAGTACACAGACAAATATGACACAACCAGGACACTGAGGATCGGGGGGGATTCAAGCTGTCTGTGGGGAAACAATACACCCCACAGTGAACCATCTAGCAGAAACAAGATTCAGTTCTACCCAATCATACAACTGGGAATTTGACCAAAGCAACTCAGACTAACTACCGAACTCAACAGTACGTGAGCATGGATACTGTCAAACAGCTTCAGAAAGATAAGTTGCCCAACCAGTTCATCACGGTACACTGGTGACAGCACAGATTCACAATGTAAACTAATCAGCTATGGGCAGAAATACATACTTTTATTTTTCACTTATTGATTTTGTGTAGTTCCATTAGCAGAGGTAAATGAAACAGGCAAACAGAACTATCAAAATGTTAACAAGTTTGTTTGTCCCTCTGTGCCTATCATACTGTGTTCCTCAGAATGTCCACACTGCTCTATCATCTCTATTTGTCCCAGTGACCTATGGACTTCAGAGCACATGTGACTGATGCACAGGGGATCCCCAGTACACACTGCTAATATACATTTTGTCTCATAGCTGAAGTACACGGGAGGCTACTTTCTCTATGGGAAGTAATAGAAAATGACTCTAAAATGGAAACAGAACTGCTGTTTTTCCCCAGTCTGTCACCATGGTGCCATATTGTGGGGATCATCTGTACACAGGTAACTCCAGTGCTGCCACCCCAGTGACCTGTCATAGGGTCATTGTGTTGTCACAGTGTGATCTGTCACTGTGGCATGAGCCACTCACACAGGTGTGCTACTTTAAGTAGCAGCAACAGCCCGGGTGGCTGGAAGTGGTCATCCCTAACTCACTGAGAGCACGGTAGTGCCGTCAGGACCCCGCAGTCGTACACGGGGCTTTTCCCCCTCTACTAGAAGCACTGAGGAACGCGGCTAAATGCAGGCCTAGCGTTCGAAGGTCCCAGTGCGTCTTCAGCCGATGCATCTCTCCACTCGCCCTGCACCATTCAGCGGAAACAGATCACCTGTCTTCCTCCGTCAGCACAGAAACTAAATGGCGAAAAGAACGAAAAACGGAACTCTCGCCTAAGTTTAGCTTTTGTCCGTTTGTGTTCAGTCCACATCAGACGAGACTCACCCCCTGGGAGTCCTTCACGAAGTAGCTGCCACTGGAACCTTGATAGATCCTCTCGGGGAAAATGCCCTCCTCGATTGCTCGCTCAGCTCTCCGGATGATCTCTCTAAACTCCGGGTCTTCGGGGAACTCGTTCCTGTGCGCGTCCCGCGGAGAGCCCCCTCTGTCCCGCTCCAGTAGCGGCTGCCGCTCCCGGCTGCGTCCGGGACTCCCTGCCGGCACTCGCACCACGGAACCTGGTGTCCCCCCAAATCCGCCTCGGGGACTGGTAGGCTCCGTGGGAGAGTGGTTGAAATCTGTGGAATCCCTAAGCGGGGAAACAAGCGGACTTGTTTCGTCCATAGCAGGTAGAGGCGGAACAGTACAGCTGAACGGTCGCTAACCGGGAACAGAATCGAAGCTGAAGGTGCGATCTGACCCGCAACGAGTCCCAACAAACAGAGCAGCTGACTGTCAGCTTCCGGAACACAGCCCTCCCACTCAGGAGGATCGTCACGGCTGACCCAGAGTTTCGCCAATGGTTGAAAAGTACCTTTGCTGCCATTGGCCATTGCGCCAAACCACGCCTCTTTAAAACTAAGAAAATACACTGAATTCTCGATTTTGAATGAAGTCATGCTTAGATTTAGGATTTATTTAATATAATTTTGGTTAGTTTACATACAAAATAAAAATGTTTTGATAATGCAGCAGCCACGTAAGTCTGCTATCATGCAGTATATTTAAAGTAACCAGAATACTTAATCAAACTATAACGCTTACCATAGTATTTATGTAAACTAAAACTATACATTATGAAAAATACAAGTCTTTCATTAGTAATGTATTTCTTTATTTTAGAGGCACAAATTACAGTTAGTACAAAATTCTTTAAAGTTCCACATGTTGAAGAAGGTGTTGTCTGTTACTACATTTCTGAGGGAAAATTTAGTAAGCTTTCCTATTTATTTCAAATGTTGAATAATATGTGAGCTAAATGTCTATTTTTTGTGATGCAATAAAAACATTCATTCAGTTTAAATAAAATTGGGCCTGTTATAAAACAAATTTATTTCTGCACCATAGTACATGATTTGTTTCAGCATTAATGAAAATGTCACCGTTTTTTCCCCCTAGGAAGCTGCGGTCAGACGCTCCGGGCTTTGCCTTGCATCACCATGACGTCACTCTGCAGCGATCCGTTCGCCTGCATCCAGCATGTTCTCAGCGAGATCGTCACATCAAGACACGGTACCACATTGTACACCTGCTGTATGCTATTTCAAACATTAAGATCAAATGGAAGACGTTTTAGCCTGTTGAAGGTTATTTATTTGAAAACCAATATGATTTTGAAGGCTATTTGCCTGTCATAATAGCATCACATTTGTGTGCCTCAGAAAAAATAAAATAAAATCAAAAAAATGAAACGAAGGTGACATTAAATATATAATAAAATGCAATTAGTATAAATATTTGTGTTAAAGTTACATATAGGCTGTCCGAGACAGTTACGTTATATTACAAAGGTTACGCTAAATTTGTTTTTTTTTTAATTTTACTGTAAAGATCTCGTTTGTTTTTATTTATACAGACCACTTTTCACCTTTTGTTATGTGCCCTGTGTTTAAAATGTGGATTAATAAAGTTATATCCTGTCCTATTCTATCTTATCCTACATATTTCATTTATAGAAAAGAAATAGTTCAATAATGTAATGCAGTTTTACTGTTTATGTAGACTCAGAGTTTGGCGGATAATGTGCTGTCCTCTAACACGCGTATTTACGGTAAGGAAGGATGACTTTGCTGTGTTTGTGACGTGAGCGCCGGGATGTTGCACTGCCGAACGAGCTCAGGATTTCCAGTGGGTGACATCGGCGTAGGAGGTTCTCCTGGCACCGGCTGCTCGTGTCTCTTCCAGCTGTGTCCTTCAAGCCGGTTTTGTCCTCGTGCATCATTGCAGATTTAACAGCCGAGATTTAGAGCCCTCAGCTGCATCTCCTGCGATTTATCGGAATGGCCGCGTACAAGCTGGTAATGATCCGTCACGGAGAGAGCTGCTGGAACCAAGAAAACCGATTCTGCGGCTGGTTTGATGCTGATCTAAGTGAGACCGGCATACAAGAGGCCAAGCGAGGCGGGGAGGCTCTTAAAGGTGATGTTCCTGTCTGTTGTAATATTCTTTCTCGAAACCTGATTCATTGATTTTACTCAGGTACACTAAAATGAACACCAGCAAATTGTCGTAGCCACCTAACCTAAATCAGATCGTTAGCTGCAACGTTTAAATGCAATTGAATCCAAACAAGTGGAGCCACATTTTAGCTCCACTAAATTAAAACAGTAATTTTAATTAAGTTGTAGCTCAGTGAACTAAGAGCATTTTTAAAATCCTGTTTGCAGGTATGTAGGCCGTTGGATTTATTTTTTAGTCGAACTACGCTATTACGCAGTTTTTTCGATTAATGCAAAGTGTTATATTGCATAGTGAAATCAAGAATGTGTATTGTTGTCATTTAGTATGAATAGTTTTAATTATTTGAATGTGTGATTCTACGGTCCTTATTTCCATCGCCAACTTTCCACCTCCGTTCGTTTTGTCAGAACAGTGACGCGTCACCCACAGACTCCGCCCCCTGACAGTTTGGACCATTCAAATAGAGAATATTCTATTTTATTAATTAAGTTACCGCCCACCAAATTACGTTGGAAGATGTGAACGTGCCGCTGGGAACGTGCAATGTTCTGCCTTAAAGCTGCGTCGCTTTTTTTATAGAAATAAATGAGATATTTTATTTATATGAAAATTTGAGCTGCAAAAAAGTAAATTATTGTTAAGCAGATATAAAGAAATATTTTGATAACCGTTAATTTGATATTTGTGTATATCTGCATTTTCCATATATAATTGATTTTGTAGATGTGCATGCACTAGTCTGAAGATCTTTGTTTTATATATCGCTCTGTCGCTTTATTTTGTTTATTCGTTTATTTATTTTACGAAACAATTTCAGAAGTTTTTAATTTATTTTTTGTGTAGTTTATGTGTTGAAAGGGTTTGGAACGTTCTTTCATTTTCAGTTTTTGTATTTATTCCTGTTGGTTTTGTATTTTTGCAAGCTCATAATACAGATTTATCGTTTATAAAAAAAGTTTGATGTTTGCTATACACTTTATGGTTGCAAACTCCTGACACCAAAATGCTCATAACTAACCAAGTACTCTCAGTGTTACAAGGATGCATTTGATGAGGTAGGTTAGAAAACTTTAACAGGATTAAATTATTTGCATTGACCCAATCGGTATTTCTGCAATATCTTTTACAGAAGAAGGTTATGAGTTTGATGTGTGTTACACCTCTGTACTGAAGAGGGCCATCCGCACACTGTGGATCGTGCTGGACAGCATTGACCAGATGTGGCTGCCAGTGGACAGGACCTGGAGGCTGAATGAGCGCCACTATGGTGGCTTGACAGGGCTCAACAAGGCCGAGACAGCTGCCAAGCATGGGGATGCCCAGGTCAAGATCTGGAGGCGCTCTTATGACATCCCCCCTCCCCCTATGGATGCAGAACACAACTATTACTCTGCAATCAGCCAGGTATGGTTACCTTTATCGTTGGTGACAATCACTGCCAGTAGGTATATGTTGGTACATAATGTAAAAATGCACTATAAAGTAGCTCCTCAGCAATACTATTTTTCTACGTGAGCAGCAATGTTTTATTTTATTGTAAAGCCACAGAAATTCCTCCTTCCTCCTGGGCCTTTCTAGGGGTGCCTTCAAGCTGGGTAGAACTGAGGTCATCAGTAGGGTAACTATTGTTCTATCATAGCATGACACTGCAAATTATGCAGCACCTACAAACAGGGGAGGTTTAAATAAATACAAAAGCAAGAGGGACTGAGGGCCTGTATGTAAATGCCAGTGTTGCTGAAAGACATCTGTAGATCATCAGTACCTTCTCTTACTTTGGAACAAAGGAACCACAGAGAGTCCTGGGGGGCCTGCTCACATTTGTGCATTTAGCACAGTAGATTACATCACAGCCTTAAAGAGTTTTATAAACCTTTCTTTCGCCATGTTGCAATAACAGCTTAGACATGTATGTAAGTTAATGTATTATGTATTATTGATTTCTGCAATAGTGAACATTTCAGAGTCCAGGTTAAAGGCCAGTGATATTGAAAGAGACTGAGCAATTTGGATAATCACTGAGAAATGCCATAATTCGAGGAAATAAGAAGAAAGCCAAAGGTTGATACAAATTTCCTGCTTTACTTTCAAACAGAGATCCTCCAACATCAGAAATAAATTACCACTTCTTTCTTTCTTTTGCAATATGCTTGCTTAATGTTGGGCAATTGTGGCTCCATGTGAATGTTTCTGGTCATTTTGTAATCACCAAATGTCTTACTTATTGTTGCATAAAGGTCAAACTGAATAGCAGTTGTAAGAGAATGATGCTGCCACATACAGGTGAGGGCACAGTGTGACTTTCTGTAAAGGAAGTAAGTTTTATTCGATTCTAGCTGCTTTTTTGTACAGTTACTGAATACAGATATCCCCTTACTTATGAATGTAAAGCATTTCTCGAAATCAGTTTCAAGGTGAAATTATTAAAACAAACAACATCCGCTGAACCATAGTTAGCCTCGTGCCTAATGCTTAAATAGGGAACGGTTTTGTGAGCCGTACCCTTAATTGCTACATAACACTTTTCGTTTTCGTTTTGATGGGAAAAATTTAGCAACAATTTAATTAATTAAAATTTATTGAAAAAGGGGTAAAACAATATAATGACAAGTAACATAATTTAATAACAACAGTAACTTTGTTTCTGCAAATGTTACACAAATGTTGCATTTGTCTGTAATTCTCATCTAGGCAGATCTAGTCCCCTTTTTCTCTGTATATTATAAATGTGTGTTGGCATTGGCATCAGCCAATAGGTACATAGAAATTATTGGTTATCTGCATCAGCACAGAATCATCATATCGTGCATCTCTAAAATCAGCACTTTGGTAAGCAGCGGTGTTCCCTGCAGGACCGTCGTTATAGCGACTTGACAGAGGACCAGCTCCCCACCTGTGAGAGCCTCAAGGACACCATTGCCCGGGCCTTGCCTTTCTGGAACGAGAAAATAGTACCACAAATCAAGGAGGGCAAGAGGGTCTTGATTGCTGCACATGGCAACAGCCTGAGAGGAATTGTCAAACACCTGGAAGGTGTGTTTCATAATGTATTATGAAAGTACAGCTCCATACAGACTTCCTTTTATATTTTTCAAATTTTTCTGTTTCTCATTGTGTTCTGTACCTCTTTATAATATCTTTCCTTGTACTTAGTTTTGAACTCTGATTTTTTTCTGAAAAAATAACTTTTTGATTATTTGACTTTCAGCTTTAGTCCATTATTTGCCTTGTGCTATAGCTGTGTTGCACTGTAATTAGCAGACTCACAGGACTTGTTGCATTGTTCGGGCTGTACTGTTGTTAACAGGCATGTCAGAAGAGGCCATCATGGAGCTGAACCTACCTACAGGCATCCCGATCCTTTACGAGCTGGACAAAAACCTGAAACCAGTGAAGCCCATGCAGTTCCTGGGGGATGAGGAGACTGTACGCAAGGCCATGGAGGCTGTGGCAGCCCAGGGCAAAGCCAAAAAGTAGTTATGTTGTATGAAACACTGGAACAGGCTTGAGGGTTCCTGGGGGTGTGGAAGGTAGATTGCAAGTGATACAAAAGCAAGTACCACTACTACAAATGGGCCTAATACAAAAACATGTCTCAGTTCATAAGAACAAATGAAAATGTGGGTATTTATTACTTGGTGTCAATAGATTAATAAAGCTATATGTTCAAACTCAACTTGTAGCTTTGTAAGTCACTGGTTCAGCTACATACAGATGATTCATCCAGCACTTCATGAAACTGCTGAAGGTTATTAATGTTTCATTTTGTGAATCTGAGCTTGTTTGAGATGACTGAAGTAGGTGGTGTTTTCATGAAACATTTCATTTAGCTGAAAGGGAACCTTCAAATTTTTGGTATTTTATTGGTCTCAAGTAGTAGACAATAAAACAGAAAAAAGACAGCTACAGTATTGTTTTCCCACTGAATACAGTACCTTGTAAGAGCTTTATAACATTGTACTGGGGAGCTAATTGCATGCGGCTAATATTAGCTTTGGTGTTGCCCAAAGAAGGCTCTTCTCAGCAACTTTCTGTACATTCTTGAAATTAGTGACTGACAGCAGTTTCTGAAAGGTGTCACAGTTCAAATGCCAGTCTCACCCTCAAAGAACATCTCAGAAAGCCCTTCAGGCCCTGTAATAGTACTTACCATATTTAGTGAACATTAGGTTGTGCATATCAGCATATCTGTAGGCTTGCTTTTGTGTACTGTATGTGTTTGAGATACATGTTATATCAGACAAACAAAAGATTTACATCTTCAGCTAAGCAGCACTGTGTGAGTGAGGTCTGACTTATAAGGAATTGGTTTTGTATAATCAAAACAAAAGAAGGTCACTAACTACATGCCAAAGCATAAGGATGGGGATTTAAAACCACCAATAATTTTAAATGCTTCAACACACCACTTAATTGTTTACGCTTTTGCTGACATTTAGAAGATCCTTATATTGGGATCTATACACCACTTATTCACTGTCCAAACAGTTGGGGGGGATTCGTTGCTTTGGAGAGACTTAACTAATCAGCTGGTGGGGAGGATCTAATGAAGAAATAATGTATTAAAGGCTTTCAAGCTGAGGGTCATTTTAAAATCCTCTCCTATTTCAGCATGTCTTTGCTACATAGAGATAATGTGTCTAAAAACAAATCAAAAACAACACCAATACCATGTGCTGCAAATATGTAGTTTTATTCTATCCATTGGTCCTTGCTATTAAAGCAACATATGCTGAAAAATGTCAGGGCCAGGGTTAGTTGTACTTATTTAGGAATATCAGACTGTTTAGTAGTGCATAATATTTCTGGCTATAACCTGATGCACAAAACCAAAATCCTTATTGCTGTATGCAGAGTGCTGACAATGTGCTTCAAATCTGGCATTGCAGATTGGTGTAATAGATCTATACTATGTCTATGTGTGTTAATATACATCATTATATGGTCTTCCCTTGAATTATTGGTTTCACCTTGTGACCAGAAATTGTGACTGCATTGCAATGCTGTATGAAAATGTAGTTTTTTCCACATTGTGCACGTCTATTAAATGTGTGATATGCAAATACTGTTGCTTCTTTTTTGTGATGGTTCAATTATACTTTGTAATTAAGAATGATTTTTTAAATAAATATCACTGGCTTGTATAGTTTTTTTGGTAACATTAAAGAAATAAATTATATGTGTGAAAATTAAACAAGAACATATTTGACAAGTGAAAAATTTGAGTAAAAGTAGAAAACAAAATTACCTCAGGATCCCAGTTTATTTCTGAAGAATTTGGCTGTTTAGCCACGAAGGGTGTGGTTCATCAGTTCAGTGTGCTTCCGTGCAACATGTACTGACATGAACTTGAAAATCTGTTTTTTATCCACTTGGACTTTTAACTTTCCCTTTCTAGTACTCGAAATTGCTATTCCATTATTACAATTGACATTATTCCTCTCATCAAGTGACTGAAACTAAAGAATCTGTTTTACTTTTGTTAAACACCGTTTGTGATAGACGGCCCGTGTCTGGAATCACGTAACATCAAAAATCTGCACTTTTGACTCCAGAATCATCGAATTTACCCAGCAAAGGCCCTTGCTGCAACTTTTTTAAATTAAATTTGTTTTTTTTTAAATTTATTTGTGAAAATATCCCTAAAGCAAAGCCCTGTAGGATCTATTCTGGATATATCATGTGGTTAAAAATTTCTGGAATGAATTTTAAATTTACATTAAAAATATGCCCATTTATTTTTTAAAGAAACAAATGTTATCACAAGCTTTATTTCCCTTGAAGAACAAAATATTATTTGTGATTGACTTAATTATTTTAATAGAACCTTATTATACTGAACGAAAAATGGACCGAAAAGAATCTCATCTCAACGTTTTGAAATTTATGTGAATAGTTATTTGCAAACTATTTCAAAACCTAAAAACAAGTAATAGGAACTTTCTCTTTGTTTACGTTGTTTAATCTCTTTGTATAATACGTATCTATTTTAAAATGCATTTTCTTGGCAATGATCCTAAATTTCCTAGCCCCACCAATCAAAAGGCGGTGTGCTCACTGTGACAGCCAATGGGGACACAGCATTTTTCTTCTCGTAAGCATGTCCCCCGTGAGGCTGTGTGATCCAGGTGAGTACCGAATGAACACCTGAACGGGTAAATATATACTTTTACTCTAATTTAACAATATACAGTACCTAGAAGCATATTTTTTAGCATATTTTGTAGGGACACTGCGATAAGTGCTGTATGCTGCTTTGTTTGTGCACTTTCGGCTTTTGACGTTTTTTGGTGTTTGAGGCTATGGTCCATTACAATCTACCGAAATTTCTGTAGATTAACAGTAAATATCCCACGTTTACCGCTTAATATTCAATTCAAGCAAAAGTTATATGCAGAAATGATTTTAACCTGACTCTACATGTAAGTTGCTTAAGTTTTTTTGACGCGGATAAAGTTTTTCACAAGAGTTGCGTTAGGTATGTATGGGCGTTCCCTTTTTCTCCTCTCACTTATCAAACCACATATTTGCATTCACGTATAATTCTGGTTAATAAACCATATATAGCGATAATAAACCATATATAGCAATAATGGCCAAAGTAGAAGAACAGGAATGGAGTTCATGGAATAAAAACATCAGGTATTTTCTGAACAAAGGCTGTCATGGTGTATTCAGCTTCACTAAGAAACCACAATAAACTGCAGCCTGTTTAGTCTTTTTTATGTTATTCCAGTGACTGCAACCTATTAAAAAATACAGTATATATGCAATACTGGTTATTGTGTTAAAATGTGAGTTTTATGTATATCTGGTTAAATTCTTTTATTTGTACATTCTACCATAAGCCCTGTATGTTCACCCATCCAACCATTATCCTTGCTTATCCTGGTCAGGGTCATGATGGTCTGGAGCCTAAATCATTGGGTGCAAGGCTGGGACATTACACACCTAATAGGGTACCAGTCTGTCACAGGATGGCCTCACACACACAAAATTTGGAGTGACCCGAAAAACATGTTCTTGAACTGTGTGAGAAAACCCACACGGTCATGGAGAGAACATACAAACTTCACACAGGCTGAGCTGAATTCTAACCCACACCCAAACAGCCCATATGCTGTGAGGCCACAATGCTGCTCACTGTGCCACCAAGCTGCCTCTACTGAGTACATGTCCATCAAAGTGCAGAATTACTGGCAGCCATAGCAGAACAGGTGGGCAGGGCTTGCTGGTACTCACCAGCAGTCATCCTTGCAGGAGAAAGACTGTGCAGTGCTGAGCACTCTATTCCGGGGACAGGCACTTACTTGAAGCATGGCTGCATTTTTGCCTCTCTTGCTGGGTATGTACTGCAGAAGAATGAGGAACAAGAGGTATGTTACATAATTTTATCCTGACAGAATCAGAAATTATTTGATAACACTGTGCATACCACAGTACTATCGAAATGCAAACTGATGTTTACAATTTATTTTTCAGTTACTCGTGATATCAGTAGTGAAGGAAACAGAGGCTTGATTGCTGCCAAATGTAGGGGCTATAGTAACCTGTAAGGGAAGGATTTGTTCAGCATGGAGACCATTTTGTTTCCTGTAATAACATTCAACTTCAAGATATTCCATGTCATCTTATAAATATCATTTTGTAGGTTACCAGTATCAATTCTAAGTATCTCTAAAGTCCATGTCCTTTATGTTGGTTCTACACCACTGAAAGACAGATTTAGGGGAACCATCAGGTAAAACAATTTTAAGGTGCAGTAATGGTAACAGGAAAGTATTAGAAAGGGTGATATTCTTTCTGTCAAAAGTGCTGAGGTGCACAAGGTGACAAAGGTGCCAATTTTTTCTGTGAAATTTTTTTGAGTACACTAGCACATTAAGGTGGTTGAAAGCTGGTTGTTATTGTTACCTTACCATTTTAAAAGGAATATTAATATATCACTTTGTAAATATGAAAGCTTATTACGTCTGTAATTCTTGACCAGGGCTTAGATCTCACTGGGAGATGTCCAGTCCAACTACTTCCTTACCATGGTAGAGAATGAATTTGGTGTAATTGTGGCCCACAATGAAGCAGGTAAGACCTTACTAAGTGGAGTTCCCAGTAGTCCTTTTTGCCACTTGTACAGTACACATGTTTCTGGCCATTCCTAGCACAGTTTTTTCATGAAAATAGAATTTCATGCCTGATCTTTATTATTTATTCATTCATAAAGAAACAACTTTATAGTTATTTGTACATTTAAACAGCAGAGTAATCGTACCGTATCAGTTCAGGGTAAGTACTTTGATCAAGGGTACTACAGCAGGAGTGGGTACTCAAACCCAGGTCCTTGAATTGTGAGGCAGTGGCTAACCCCTATGCTACCCACTGCCTTTTAGGGTCACAGTCAATTTTAACATGGAAAAACAATGGTTGTTTATGGCATAAGAAATCTGATCTGTGCAAAGTGATGAGGTTGCTTTAAGATACCTGTACTCTAGATCTGTCTCACTTTCTTTCACTTTCTAAAATTTCTCATCATAGGGGAGCAGATGGTATCAATCAGTTGCTGCGAGATGCAGTGTCCCCACACTCATGTCAAGGAGTTCTGCAAAGTGGCCCAGGTGCAGTCAGAGTATCTCTAGGCATAGGATGGACTCTTCCTCAGTCTTCAGAATCCAGCATTGTTGAGCTCCTTCTTCAGCAGCAACTTTTTCTTCTGGAGCACACGGCTTCTGTCAACATATGTATTCAGCTCTTTGTGGAAGATCACCTTTCTAGGGGCTGAGTGGAGACAAAATTAAATGTATTTAATTAAAGCCATTCAGATTTTATTGTAATAGGGAATGTGTTACATGGAATATGTAAGAAATAAAGAAATCTAACAAGTTATTTTACATTTCTGCTTATCTGTGTTTAGGCCACTGTCACTTCTGATTCACACAAGCTGTCGGAAAAAAAATCATAAAACACATAACTAATAACTGGGTGTGAATGAATTTCTAGAGTCATTTAGTTTTAAAAAGTACATAGCTGTCAAGTCCCAGTGAGCAGAGGTGAATTCAAAGTTCTATTAGTTTAGTTTAATTGAGTTTCTTAAAGAGACTCCCGATTTACAGGGATTTGTTGCAGGTCATTGACAGGTTAAGAAATATGGACTTCAATTCCCATAAGCCTACGCAAAAGGGTTCCCCCCCTTTTGTGGCTGCTTCATAGTTTAGCGATTGCCCATTAGTTGTATCATGTGAAGATTTGGTTAAGTCGCATCGAATAAACGTTTAAGTGTAAGACAGTAATAAACTCTAACACTTATTTCTAAATTAAATTTTAAGTTTAAAAAACTTCATTTCCCATCACGCCGTTGTGCGGAAGCCCTGCGCAGTGTGTGGATCATGCCGATGAGCTGTGCGGGCTACGACCTTTCTTTCATTTGATATTTACCTCTGCAGTCTGTCACGCGGAACGCTCTACCAGGACCATCATGACTTGACCAACGGCTTTTTTTTTAATCTTGCGTCCCACCAGACCCAAGTAAGTGCATATAACTCTTTTACCCAGCTCCTCGGAGAAACATAGTAGATAAGCTGAAGATGTGTAATTTTTGATGGAGGAGATAGACATTAGCAAAATGTGGCAGGATCTGTGGAGAATTCAAATAAAATGGACTGTCATTTATTGAAAATATTGTTATAGTGTATTAATTTGAAAAATCTTTAAATTAGAAAAATGATCTCTGAAAGATACAAAATACAAAAGCCACGGTGTTTTCTTTAGCTCCGTGTCTACAGATTGAGTTCATATTAATGTGGCCGGTTGTCAGGGACTGTGGACACGACTGGTTGTCTAAAAAATTCATTACTGTGGACTGTTAATGGGGAATATAGTTTGAATGCGTCGTGAAGGCTACTAAGTGGGAAGGGTGATTCTGTGGAGAAGATTTGTCTGGACGCTGAATCGTCGTGTCTTAGCTTGCCGCTACACCCTTTATTAACATGAGGGGTAGGAATGCGGACAATCGGGTCTGAAGGGGCGTCTACCCGGTTCGGCGCTGTTCACACGCTCAGACCATCTCCTAGGCTACCAGCTCAGTGAAATTGTTACGAAGCGAATATACCCACATGGTGGAGAGATGAATAAGTATTTACATAGGCATCTTCATATTTTGTTTTGTTCTTATTAGGCTGTGTTGTAAAATGTTTAATTATGGAACTGTTACTGTTATTACTATTAATTCAATAAAACTAACTAGGAGCCAGCAGTACTAGATCTGACTTAATAGACTGTAACTAGATTGTTGTTGATAATCTAATGACCTATATTTACAAAACTTTATTTCTACTAAGCAAAATTATTCTGAAAGCCAAGGAAAAATGTGTCTATGAAAGTATTAAAACAAAAGTTAATTTGATTAAAAAATTGACAAGTGGTAGGATATTAAAACTTGGGAATCTAACTACATTTTTATGACAGTCATAGAAAAGACATAAGTGGTGAATGTCACTGAAATGTATGAATATATTATGTAATCCATGTGAATATTGTTTTAAAAGATTTATGGATAAATGAATGCCTTTTATGCAGCTGACAGTCCTACAAGCCACCAGGGAAGAATGGAAATCTGTTTTTAAACACATTGAAAGGAGAGGTTTGACAAACCTGTATGTGGGACACATGCAAATTCTCTGCTTTTATGCCCTAAAACATCAGCTCTGGATCTCAATCTCAGCCAGCACTAATCCAGAATTAGAGATGGCATTAGCAGTAAAACTGGGTGCAGCAGTCTGTGTCCACTGAAAATGATGAGTTGGTGGTAATCCCACAGCAAAATGGGGATTGAGCTCTTATACAAAAGTAACCATTTTACCCCTGCACTTTAGTCTGTTTCTGCACTAGTGTGCATTAGATGACCTACAGCAGAGAAACAGTGGCATTCCAGAGTTTCTACTTTAATGTATTGCATTAGGAAAGTAAAATCATCAAGACAGTGTTACTGGAGAAAACCCCTAAGAAAACCATCTCATTGGTGTAGCCAGTTGGAGACCTGGATCCACACAGGATCTACCTCTACTAACTAGGACTGATGCATACATCTGTCATTCCAAGAGGTAGGTGAAGGGCAGGGCTAATATTCAATCTCATCAAGGCTTGTGTTGCCTGCCAACTGTAGGTGAACTAAGGCCACTGTGACAACTGGCCTGGTTTGCTGGGCAAGATGACACAGACTCAGGGGTCTGGATTAGGTGAGGCTGTACTTGGAAACTGTTAGACTGGGTGAGGTACCAAGAAAGATTTTATTTGTAAACTTTTTGTTTGGGTGAGCTATTGGAGTAAAGGATACAATCCTTCTTTGCTATTGGTCTCTGGGAAATCCAAAGGAAGCCATTTCTCCCTGTCCAGCAAGGGTGTATGCAGGGCAGTCATGGAAACTAGTTGTTTTTTTAATACTAGGTTTATGTATCAGGGTTGAATGGAGACCAGCATGTTAAGGAGATATAGGTTTTTTTCTTGTGGGTGTGTGTGATATCCCATGTATGATATTGGGTATTGTGCCACGCTCCATAGTGTTATGTTCAGCAAAAAGCAGTGCTTGGTAATCAAGTGCACAGTCTTGATCCTTTGCTGCTTGCTCCTGGTATGAGAATTGTGGCTTGGTAAGGACCGTACCCACTTCACTTGACTACATACACTGACAAAAAACAATGTCTGGGATCACCCATTTGGTATTTGGTATCTGGCCCTGTAATATTTTAAATTTCAAGTGATCCACTAGCCAGGGACCTCTCTTGCCACCACTGATTTGCTTTCACTGTGAAGAAGGGGACTGAACTCAGACAGGTAAAGGCTCAGCCAGATAGTTCCCTAAGCAGTTACCTGTGTGGAAGGGTGTGTTATGCAAGAGAGATAGAATTCAGGAACGTTCCACTATGCACATGTGTTCAATCTCCTGCTTGTGCTACAACCACATGTCCAGAAGAGCTGAAGACAAAGCTAAAAGTACCATCTCAAAGAATAAGTGCGAGAACCACAATCGGTGGTCTTAGATGTGCAGATGTCAAGGTCAACCTTTTTCTGGTGACCTAAAGTCCTGGTTGGGTGTGATACTGGTCTGTCCATAGAGAAACCAGTTGACACTTCATTTGAGGTACTGACCCATTGTAAAAGCCTGTCATTTTATCTTTTCGTCAATTTTTGTTTTTGTAGTTCTAGTCTTTAGCTCATTGTTTTCTCTAAATCTCTTCCTAGCTGGTCAAAAGTGCCTTTAGCAAGATTGTATAAGTGATCATCCATAGCTCTTGGGTGTCCTTGTAAACCCATCCTATTATGCTAAGGAAGACTGTCTCATAGGATCTAACCAAATACTGTAAAGTGTATTTGTGTCATTCCACCCAGTGTGCTCATAAACATCACATTCTCCTTCGGCATAATTGGTTTAAAGGACTTCCAGAGGGAAAAATGATTTAGCCTCCAGGATGTCTGGGTGCTCAGTGAATAATTACTTGGCATGATGAAGAAAACAAGTAATGTGTCTAAGTAGTTATGTAATTGGTCAGTTATAGGATATGATATTGGTGACTTTTAATTTTGTCTGCAACTGGCAGTTTACCTTGGGCTATGCTACCTTCACTAACCTCTGTTTGTTGTTTTCAGACTATTTACAAGCAAAGAGGTGCATAATTTTTTACTAAGATTAAAGTTCATACAAACTGGAAGGATTATTTGTTCCTTGTTCCACATTGAGTCTTTGCATATGCCTCTTCGTTGTAATATAGTTATGAATGAAATTTTGTTCTTCCTCAGTGGTTTGTAGTACTGGCCTAAGCACCTGAGCATTCTTTGCCTTGACTACCCACCCCAGGCACAGCACCAGGTCCTGGAAGCTGATTGGCAAGGAAGGAAGACTGAACCACATGTTCAGTGAGTTTGTATCAAGGAGAAATGCAGAATGGTAGGCGGCTGTTCTCCAGCACCATGCGCTTGTTACTGCGGTGGCTGCGGCTGTGCTCCAAGCGAGGCCACGCAAGGCTGCCTAGGTGCATGCAAGAGCTATGGAGCTACAGCATTTTGTTCCTCAAGTCCTTGTACTTCAGCTCACTCACTAACTCTGATGTGGTCATGGATGCCCTCTTTGAGCCTGTGTTCTGGCTAGTGGACCATCTCACCCGATGGTTTGGTTCGGTAAGTTACCATTACAAGTGTTTGTACAATTACAGTTCCAGTTAAACAAGTTTGTATGGAGTGGATTATTAATATCCAGTATCACTGTTTCTGGTTGTAATGCTACTTTCCTTTTGTCAAATTTGCTCCCCACCAACCCTGCCCCAGGTCTTTGTGTGTCTGGTTGTGATCCTCACCAGCTCCATCCTCATTATCACATACTTCTCCCTGCTGCCCCTGGTGCTGGATACCTACCCTACAGCCTGGATTGTGTGGCATCTCTGCTATGGCCACTGGAACCTAGTGATGATTGTCTTCCACTACTACAAGGCTACCAGGACATCCCCTGGACAGCCTCCACAGGTAAAAAAGCTCACAGTCACTGGCAATGGAATAGTATTTGGCCAAGAAGAATAGGCAGCTCAGAGTAAATGGGTTAACTGAGAAATCACTAATGCTTGGAACGTTTCTGAGGTTCTGTGTGTGTTTTCCAGATAAAATGTGATATTCCAGCTGTGTCCGTCTGCAAGAAATGTATAATTCCCAAGCCGGCCAGAACACATCATTGCAGTATTTGCAACAGGTAGTTGTTAGTTTTCCCAGTATTCATTCTGTATGTGTTTAAAATTAGTACCAGCAGGTTGAACAACATTCTATAAGCCTATGTGTTGTGTGAATGGATGAATAATATCTTTGTATTTGTGTTTAGTTTATCATGCTACAGTCTTAATACTTCTCTTTTGCTTCACAGCTGTATATTAAAAATGGATCATCACTGCCGTATCTTTTTCATGGGGATGACTGAAGTCTTGTTGACAGACTCTGGATCTTCAGATTTTCACTATGTTCGTGACTTTAGAGGTCCAGATGTATTTGACTGTATAGGTGAATGAATATGTAATGATTTTTTGTCATAAGATACGTTTTTCCCCCTTAATTGTACATGCTCTCAGCTTGGCTGAACAACTGTGTGGGCCACTTCAACCATCGTTACTTCTTCTCATTCTGCCTCTTCATGACCTTGGGCTGCAGTTACTGTAGCATCAGTGGACGAAATATGTTTCTGGATGCTTACAGTGCCATTCAGGTGAGACCTGGTTCTGTCCTCTCTTCTGATGCCACCTGCCCCACACAGTGGGAGTGTGACCCCCCACCAGTCCACCCCCCAGTGCCCTGGGATCTAGGAGAGCTGTTAACAAGGGCCATTTGTCTTTACATTGTTCCACTAGCGCTTCAAGAGCTTGGATGTGGAGCCACAAGGGGTTCCCGTGACAGGGGTAGGGTGGCTCATTGGCCTCCTACCTTCAGCATCAGCACCTGGGCAGGTAGTACAGAGGCTCTGCAGCCTACTGTTCAGTATCCCCACTTGGCATCCAGATAGTGGCATATGCTTAAATCTCTCTACTTGTCAACCCTACATTCATCCATTTGGCATTTGACTAAAGTAGATTTAATGCTGTGATCTAATTAGATGATGTAAATGCTTTTTTCTCTTGATACATTTGTTTGTGCTTCAGCATAATTGTTGTACAGAAGGAAAAAGTGTAAATCTCCGTGACCTTTGACTGCTGAATGGGCATTTGTCACATGAGCCCATTGTGTCATCAGTCACTACTAAAACATATAATCCGTACTACTGCTGTAATGGCCTATGCCAGTTTTATTATGAATACATGTTTATTTGATAGTTGCAAAACTGGAATTGTATCAGACAAAAGTTAAAATTGCCAGTTTCGGTTTTGTGACATTTCAACATTTTGGAATTTCCACTTGGCATTCTTGCTGACTTTTTTGGGTAGCGAGTGGCATACTGTCCATTGACCTTGTGTTTGACCCCTGTGTGATCCTTTCAGTTGCTTTGTCTGTGAGGTGACTTAGCTGTGTTTTCACTAAATGTCTGATTATTGCTTTTTGTGTCTTTCTGGAACATTTTCCGTGGCATTTTAGAAGTCAAAAGAGATTTTTAAGACATTACTTGACTTTCAAAGGTTGCCTTGCTGTCTTTGTCCAAAGTGTTTAAAGTGATGCTGTCTTGCTCACTTACCAAAGCCAAGGTGTTACAAGGTAAACTAGAACTGGGAATAAATATCAGAAGCAGCCCACTGCTGCAGGATAAAATAAATGTTCTAAGGGGACAGAGCAGAAATCATGATTAAAGTTCTCCCTTTTTATATTTTTATCACTGTAACACAGTAAGTTAAAGTAACATTAACTTCATTGAGTTTAACTCATTCCAACAAGAGATTTGGAGATGACTAACACAGGACACTATTCATCCAGCCAAGATTTGCTATTGTATTCATGTGGTGTTGAATATAATAATTGTCTAACTGCTCCTTTTTTGTTCTTGTTCAAGAGCTATTATCAAAGTCCACCTCCTCCCTTCACATTTAGAGACAAGATGTTTCATAAGAGCATCATTTACATGTGGGTCTTGACAAGGTGAGACATTTCTCACAGAACCTGTAACACAGTTTAAAGGTATGAAAGACTTGTGGATCATTCAGTTTGAAATGAATGGGATTTGCACTCATGTAAAGCAGGTTTTTCTTGGGATAGCCACCACACAGTTAATCAGTATACTTACAGTACTGTGTAAAAGTCTTAGACACCTGTGGGGAAAAATGCTATAAAGCAAAGATGGTTCCAAAAATAATGCCATGAATACTTATTAATCAATAAATCTTCTAAAAAGTGCAGTAGAGAAAAAAAACCTCAATCAAATCAATATTTGGTGTGACCACCCTTTGCCTTTAAAACAGCATCAATTCTCTTATGCAAACTTGCATGCAGTTTAAGGTAGAGGTTGGTAGGTTCTTCCAAACATTTTGAGGAACTGGCCACAGTTCTTCTGCAGACTTTGACTGTCTCTGCATGTCCTCCCAGACTGATTTGATCATGTTGAAATCAGGGCTCTGTGGGGACCATACCATCTGTTGCAGGATTCCTTCTTTTTGCTGAACATAGTTCTGTATGACTGAGATTGGGTGTTTGAGGTCATTCTCAGGCTGCAGAAAGAATTTGGGACCAATCAGAAACCTCCCTGATGGTAGATAAGAATCTACCTGTACTTCTCAACAGACATTCAAGTTGCATGCCTAAGACTTTTGCACAGTACTGTAAATTGGAAGCTTGCTGACTGGTGACACAATAGGTATAGTTATATCAATAACATCAAGCTGGAAGTCAGGGTTTACTGACTTTTATATCATTTGTGTTCCTGGCAGCACAGTGGCATTGGCTCTGGGAGCCTTGACACTGTGGCATGCCTTGTTGATCTCTAGGGGTGAGACCAGTATTGAGAGACACATCAACAGTAAAGAGACTCAGCGCATGCAGAAGAGGGGGAAGGTATGTTTGTATGTCTGTACTGTCCTGTATTTACAATGTCAGAAAACTATAAATACACATTTTCAATATCTTAATATTACATACTTGTTCTTTAGGTATTCAGAAATCCGTTTAATTATGGCAGATTAAACAACTGGAAAGTCTTCTTAGGTATTGAGAAGAGGAGGTGAGTGTTTGCTTTTGAAAGTTCACTGGAATGGAGTGGAATTTGCAAAGAGAACTAGCAACTTGTGAGTGACTCAGTTCTTTGTTTCACAGTCACTGGCTGACCCGCGTCCTGCTGCCTTCCAGCCACCCTCCCTATGGTGACGGAATCACCTGGGACTTCACTTTGCACAGGAAGGACCTGATGGCTGTCTGACTGCTAATGCAAGGCTCTCCTCAGCCCTAGGGCAGGGTGGAATCCAAGGGCACCCTGATGGAGGTTGGTGGATTTACACCAGTCTGTCCCACCAGCAGGGGTCCAGTCTCTCAAATTCCAGCCCAGTGTGCATGGAGGTGACTGTGGTCATAGAGATTTTTGGGAGTTCTGTGAACTCTCAAGATGCAGTGTCCTGTACTCTTTACTCTGGGCATGATAAGCCTGAATGGGGTGCTAGTGGTGCACCTTCACCACTCTAGGCTTCCAGCAGGTTGCCAGTGACTTTGCAAAGCTGGCAGTTGAAATACTCTGACTGATGCAGCTGGTTGACCCTATTCAGGTGCCACGATAGACCATGTTTAAGCACATGCAGAACTGTGCAGTTAGCATTTACTTGATATTTGTACTTCTGAATTTGATCAAAATAAATTATTTTCCATGATTTTAAGCACACGTACTTGCTGTGTTGATTGTCACTGACTCTTCTAGTGGGCTCTGTTTCTGTTCTAAATTATCACAGTGAGGAGACAGTGCTTTTGGGATTTTGTTGGGAGAATCATGGAAGAGAGACAACTTAAGTGACTTGAACATACAGCAGAAACTTTACTGACTGCAAATGATAATCCTGGCAGTTAGTGGTCTCCACATTATGGTAGCTCTTAAGTCAAAATGATCATTTTGAAATGGAACAGGATTTTACTACACTTAGTTAAAGCCTTCAATTTATCCATTAATGGCCTTTTTTGAAATTACACGTTAAGACTGCAGGTAACTTACCTGTTCAAAAACCAAGTTGGTGGTGTGCTTTGGAGAGGTTGAACAAGAAGGCCAGAGCAGGGGCTTTGATTAATTGATGTGCTACACACTTTTAGTCTACAGGTAGTTTTACAGGCCCATCCTGTATCAGTGTCCTTTATGTGGAGTCAGTGGTCACCATACTCTGGGCAGATTACTAATTTATCCTCTCACAGTGTAATGAACCAAAAGAAGGTGAACATTCAGAAGCTACTTTCAGACTACAGTTCAGACATTAGAGGAAGTAATATACCTGCAGTCATAGGTTTATGTGCCAGTCATGTCACAAGCATGGTGCAGTGTGGCCTCTCCTCTAGCAGAAAGCCACACACATTCATTGCTAAAGTGTTCAATATCACAACTCCATCTGGAATTTGGTCTGATGCATAAACTCCCTTTCTGGACTAAGGTAATTAACATAGGTTTATATTATTTCCCAGCCGTGTTCCTATACGTTAAACGAATGTGGCTAACGCCATGTGGAACACAACATAACGCCCCGCTACTGTCTTCTGCGGCATCCAGCGTGTGACCAGTTGGCGACAGGTAAGGCAGGCACTAGTAAGAAGATCCATGAGGCCCGCGTTAATGCCGATGCCGCGCATGCGCACCGAACGCAGCGTTTCCACCGGGAAGGAGATATGGAGACGGTGTCTCGGAATTCGAAACGAGTAACAAGCGAGACAGAGACAGAATACCGTCCAATGGGTCTCTTGCAGCGATGGAAGTCCGGAGAGAAACATGCAATTTGTTACTTAGATCGCCAGTAAATGCTCAATAAGAGTGCAATGCTCACTGTGGCCGGTAGGCGGGCAGTTCGACGCTATGCGCGGTCTGTTCGGGCGGAGCTCCGTGGGCTCCCGGTGCGACCGCAGTTCGAGTGGGAACACGGACGCTTTTCACGCACTCTATCTCACTGTGTGAGACGCAGAGGTCATCGTCACGTGATCACATAGAGAGCTCGATTTACCGCCCCGTCGGTAATAAATGTGCGTGTCCGTGATGGAATACAGACTTCCTAACTAATGAAAATGAAGGCGGCTTTACTGGCTCCGCACTGTACGGAGTGAACAAACATGGACGGTTCTGCTGTCCGTGTGATAGAAGGGCTGTGGACGAGCGCTGCGGTCTGTCATTGCCAAGCAGGCTTCACTGTGACTCGTCTCCAGTATCCGCAACACTGGTGAGTCGGCGGAGCAACGGCGGCTCAGCGTTTAGTTATACTGTCTTTTCGTCTGCCGATGGCGGTACTGCCGGGATTTGGGCCGGCGCTGTGACACCATGGGCGCCTGCATTGGACGGCCGCCCGTGCAGCCAGGCGAGCGGTCCGGGACGCGGGGTAGAAGCCGCAGGAAGAGAGGCGGTAAGTACTGGCACTTAAACATCTGACGCTTTATTTGCACTACTTTTCTCCAGTTGACCGTTTAGGAGAGGAAAAGAAAAACCCTTCTGTCAGTGTCTGAAACAAATTCGTTCCTGAAAATTCGTCGGAAAGGCGGCAGTACCGAAGAAGCTGTTCCTATTTTTTTAATCGAGAAAATTAGTCAGTCCCTAGGAGCAAACAAATTTGCTCTAAAAGTATATATAAAAATAAGTAACACTCATAACTATTATTGTACTGTGATTATCTATGTAATTTAATTTAAGCTTAATAATAGACATAGATTAATTCGCTAAGTTCTGAAAAGTCAGATACAACTATTATACGTAAACATGTAGTGACTGAATTTTTCAAATTATATTAAAATGAAAATGGCTGAAAAAAATGTTGTCTGCAGTCTCCTTTTGAATGCCTATAAACACGCAGTGTTTTTCATGTTGGTACTGATCACCATCACTGAGGAACACCTGACATCAGCTGAAAACGTAATGGAAGTCAGTTGAATAACTCTGGTCATACTTTCTCCGTTCGTATGGATTTCACTGAAGACCGAGGCCTGTTTGTGGAAATGCAGGTGACGTTTCACTTTTAATTAACATGTTTCTGAACACAGACTAAAAAATGTGTATGTTACATACATGTACATTTTATGTTTATCGATATCATAGCATTTATTAAAAATAAACAATGTCTTTCAAAATTTATAATTCAAAATCTGAGACAGGGACTTAGTGTGGTTTGATGTGAATTAAGCAGTGTTTTGGACATTCTGTAGAGCTTCATGACAATTTTTTCAGTTGAAAACATATGACCAGATACACAGGGACCCAGTGTAACGTGTGAGCTGAGATGGTGTTCATCCCTAGCATTATCAGCCTGATGATACTGCTGTCACTTCATCCTCTGATACTAGTTACAGATCTGATCAGAACACACAGGTGTTTATGTATTTATTTGAGGCGACTGTATGGTTACAAAGGTTCCACCATGAATTTGCCACACATACAAACCAAAATGTCCGAAAGGTGAAGATGAAGTATTTCAACCCAGCTGATTGGTACAGACTCTTAAAGTTCCAAAAAGTGAACATTGTTAATGGATGCGAGGGGGAGGGGGGGTGGAAAATAACCAAACACTTGTGCATTATTTCTCAGCTTCAAATTTTTGGTGCAACAGAATATACAATGGCTGTTAATGATAATTCCTTGATAAACTCACTGATGGTTTTACAAAAGAGGTTCTTTTACATGTCCAAGCTGCTTTCAGAGATGCAATTCCATTTATACTTTTTGCTTAGACTGTTTTTGAATCTCTTGTGTGTAACCGTGTGAGACGTCAGTTTGGAGGTGTTTACTGGACCTAATTGTGAATTGCAGAGAGTGCCAAAGGATACTGGAAAATTACCCTGTTTAGCACACTTCAGGATTACCATCTTCTGTGCCAGACAAACAAGGCTTTACAACCAAAGTTTATTTTTAACTTTTTGCTTTAGATGAGGCTTACAGAATCAGGATTCCTATAAATGTGGCCAGTTTTTCATTTTAGATATTTGGTAGGAAACAGCTTGACTTCTGCACTTTGGTCAGAACTGCTTAAATATATTGATAGGTAATAAGTTTCAACAGACAGTGACTAGTGAGTACAAGTTATTGAAATTTTAATTTGAATTAAGTTTGTGCTTCTGTTTTACTTCTGTTTGTCCATTCCTGGATATATATACACAACCTTAAAAATAGCAGTCATCTGTGACAGCTATTTTCACACACATTGTTTTAAAATAGCTCTGTTCAGGTTAAAGATAGTTTTTGAGACTGAGTGCTTAAGTGAAGCACTTGATCTTTACTGGAACTCATGCAGCTAACCATTCAGACACAGAGCTGTGTCGTATCACTTCTGTGAGTTGGAATCTCTCTGAGAAACATTGCTATGGGAGTTGGACATTCCAGGAGCTACGATGCCACTGTGATGTTTAAAAGTAAGTTGTGGTGCTGTTCTTTTTTAATTTCCAATTTTGTATGCTTGATACATTTTATGTAAATGATTAGGGAATTTATCCTTCTGTTTTTATAAGTAATGTAGGCATTCCAGCTTATGGCTTTTAGTAAAAGGGCTGGGGCTGTGTGAACTGTGTTTAATTTAAGGAGGTCCTCAAAAAGCTGTAGTTTCAGAGGGTGCTTTCTAGGATTTTTTTTTTTTTTTTGGTGCAATCCTGTAGTGTTGGTCTTTAAAGTCTTGTTGCATCCTCAACAGGCAGCACTTGCCAAACCAACTGTCTGGGAGGCAGGGGGTTATTGGTTTTATGTTTTCTCTTGGTCCTCTATAGGCCAACTTTTTCATTTGTATGTTTTTAAACAAATAACACCTTAGTTAACATTATGGTGTGTAGGATCACACCCATCAATGAGAGGTCTAGTTCAGTCATGGTTCAGGCTCATGTTGCATGTCATTCTGGTTTTCATCATGGATGCATGTTGCGGTAACTTGACAACAAGATAAAGGGAAATAATCTTTGTCTGGTCTGGATCACATTTCCAACAGCATGGTGAAAATACGCTGAATTCTGAAGGTTTCCTGTCCACAGGGCAGATCTTCTGCTAAAACATTTGAGAAAAATAGAGATGTACAGGTCTGTTGGAAATTTTCTTTGTTCTTTTTGAGAGTTGTGAGGATTAACTTAAAGCCCTTAAGCTTTAGGAGTTTCCCTGATGGTATTTAGCGGTCTTAGTCATGTGTTTGCTTTGTGGGATATATTTTCTGTTTTACCCTGGAATGTAAGGTGCCTCCATATACCATGGTCCCAGCAATAAAACATGTCCAGTCTTGACTAACGTTTGTGCAAGATCAGTATTGTAAGAATATAAGAATTCCAGATGTTGTAATTCATCTTGCTGTTTTTGAGGTTGCAATAGATGATGTGGTGATTTCTGTTGGCCTTCTGTGTTCCTCATTGTCAATATTGGGGATTTTGTAAGTGAACCCTCTATACTCACTGGTCCACCTTAATGTTATCATAGTTGTGGACCTGCTGCAGTTCTCATAGCTGTAACAGATGCCTAGGAAGCCCTAGCACCACTATATCCTTGTTATTGTTGTTCCAGTGGCTTCCAAGTGATATGGGCATTTTGGTAGTAGCCAGGAGGGTAGTAGGCCGTGAGGTAGCCTAATACCATTGGGTGCAGCTGTTTGGCACTGAGGATCAGACTTGCAGAACTTTGCCAGCTGATGGACTTGGATGCTGTTTTTTGGGAAGATATACTTGTGTCTGAGATTAGCTTGGGGCTTTGGCAACTCTGATTTACAAGTGCCTCTCATCGCAGGTTCACCATAGTGGAAGACATCCCATCAGCTATCTCTCTGTTAAAACAATAACTGCTTGAAAGCAGTTGCAATTGGACTGTTCTTTTATTTGCTACTTAAATGTTGGGAGTGTCAATAAAAACTAAACAACTGTATCCCTGAACATGTTTCAATAAAAAAAATAACATGACAAAGGAGGGACACAAATAAGAATAGCTAGATAAATTAAGAATTAAACATATAAACAGAAAGAATGATTGAAACATTTAAAAATATATTTTCAAATAGTTTATTGCTATTTTTCCACTCCCCCCCAGCATCTTGACAGAGATGAATGCAAATCCTGTTATGTTCCAACCAATTACTGTGTTTAATCTACCTTACTATAAATAGTTTTTTTTTTTTTTTTTTTTTTTTTTTTTAAATCCCACCAAAGTCACCTTTCTGAAACCCTGAGCCATGTAATGGATGGTTGTCAAGGGGACAAGATTGGTGATTATGGTGCAGCATAGTGTGGACCTATATTCCTCCTCTTCTCTAAATTGTTACCGTTATTGCACAATCCTATAAAATCAGTTTCAGCCATAAAGCTGCTCTTCTGTTTCTCTGTCCTTAAAGTCCTGAGCTTTTTAATGTCTTGACTGGGCAAGAGTGGTAGGGCTTCCTCTAGTCAGAGGCCTTTTAGAGATGGGATTAAACAACTTGCAAACATATATGTGCAGCAGGTGGTGTAGCCATTAGAGGTGGACTTGAAACTTAAATGCTCTCACAGTACAGGGAATCATTACTGTTCCGCTGTGCAAGATGCATGTTTAAGTTTGTACTATAAAAGAAAAATATATGACTATGTATTTGCAAAACCTTGAGCTTTATAAACTTGGTTGTTTTGCATACTGTTCTAACTGTGACTTCTGGAGTATGGTCAAAACTTTTATTATATTTATTTTTTGTGACATTCCTTTCTGTGGGTCGTGGTGACTCTGGGTAGTTGCCCTAAACCGTGTTTGGTCTTCAGAGAGCAAATCACCCTTTGCTCCACATGATGTCTCCAAAGTATGGATGTTGACCCCTTGTCATTTGAACTCCTCCAATACCAGTGTATTTTTTGCAGGCAGTCCACAGTATAGGCAATATTTTTCAAAAACATCATATTCTAAAAGCCTTGATTTACTCCTTGTCCTGTTTCTTCACTGTCCAACTTTCATGTTCATACCATACAACTAGGAATACCATAACCTGAATAAGTAAAATGTTTGTGTGCAAAATTACATCTGTAGACTTGACAAGCTTGTCTAGTTTTTTATGGCCACTCTTTTGTCATTTATTGGCTAGTTATATTATTGATCATTAATCCAAGTAGGCTGAAGTTATCGAATTTGTTTTTTCTTAATCAAGAGTGAAATTATCAAGTTTCAGTTTTTCATTTTGTCTTCACATTACGGCACAAGCCCATTTTGCGAATGTCTTCACTGATCCTAATAAGCATCCTGTCTTCACTTTCAGCAAATATTGTGGTATCATCAACATAGTGAAGGTTGTTTGTTTTCCACCAGTTTTCATACCGTGGCTTTCCTGACACAGTCCTGCTCCTTTTAAGACTTATTCTGCATATAAATTGAATGAGTATAGAGAAACTATGCAGCCTTTTTGTACACCTTTGCTGATTTTAAACTATTCTGTTTATGTAACAGTAAAAATACATTGGGCTTGGAAAAATACATTGTTAGCACTATATTAGTATATAACTTGGTGTGAGTAAACCAATAAATAGTTCAGTCATCTCTGCAACAGTACAATACTCTTTCCCTGGGGAAGGGAATTACTAATGCACATGTTATCAGTGCTACATGTAGACACCTGGTGCATGAAGCCTAAACCCCAAGCAAAGTCCAGACTGTTTCCTCTGCGTACAGACCATGCCTACCATTGGAGGGAAACTCCTACCAGGTTTTCTGTGGGGCTGAGCAGTTCGCATAGAATAGTTACCATGTCTTTCAGTATTGCAGCATAGCAGGAGAAGCTGGGCAACATGTTGAAACAAGGGAGGATGTGAATGACTTCAGTCTAACATGCTGTTCTTATCTGAGTCTTGAGTAACCTTGTCACGGTGGTGTTAGGAATGAGAAATGGACATTTGCTTGCTTATTTTCATCTCGGTGTTTGACTTAGTCTTATCGTGTAGTATTGCTCTCCTTTTATTAGAGCTAGTTCTATAGAAGTACTTGATTATAAATGAATACTGTACATGTCCTGCAACAGCACTGTAAAGAGGTTAGCATTTGTAGTTGAGGTCTGGATATCACTTCCCCCCCCCCTTCCCACCCCCTCCCCCCTTGCAATACAAAGCAGTCTTTAAATGACCTGTCCAGGTTCCCTAGTTCTTGATGCTCTTGTTCTTCTTGATGTTGTTCTGCACAGGACGTAATGAGCCCCTGAAGAAAGAGAAGCCCAAATGGAAGAGTGACTATCCTATGACTGAGGGCCAGCTCCGCAGCAAACGGGATGAGTTCTGGGACACGGCTCCAGCCTTTGAAGGCCGCAAGGAGATCTGGGATGCACTGAGAGCAGCAGCGATGGCCCTTGAGGGAAATGACCATGAGTTGGCCCAGGCCATTGTGGATGGAGCTAGCATAATGCTGCCCCATGGTAGGATGGAGTTGGTTTGTTCTGTATCACTTGTCTGTTTTGAGAGGTGATGCAATTGTTTTTGTTCTTACTGAACTGTTGGTATGGATGGATTATTTAAAAAAAAAAAAAAAAAAAAAAAAAATATCTTACAGGCTTCACTACAGGAAGACCGGTTTTCAAAAGCCAGGCAGGACTACCTATTGTCCATATTTCAGGTGGATTTCTGACCTAAAGATTAATTTAAAAAAACTCCTACGGGATACCTTNAAACAAAACATTTTTTATTCTAAATTTAGTTCAGTATCAGTCCATATGACATGTCAGGAGAGAGTGAACCCTGGTCTTCCAAAACAAAGAAAGGAGTCTCCTTAAATAGACGTATAGGTGTGGGTGGAATTACACATTTTTATTAATGGAAAGGTACTGATAGTAAGACATACAATGCATGTTTAAACACCAATGTGTTTACATTATACGTTAGGGTGGGGGGGGGTCAACATATCTCTGTTAAATGAGTTTAAGAGGCTATAGATAGGGTAAGTTTACACAGGAATACAGGACATCTTGCAACACAGACTGTTTCAGTGCAAACTGCTTAAATTTTTCAATTTATTCACACCTATATCACTAACAGTTTTCCACTTTTGCACCATTATTCTACAGGGTCCTTGGCTGAGTGCTATGATGAGCTTGGGAACCGCTACCAGCTGCCAGCATACTGCTTGGCTCCTCCTGTCAACCTGATCTCAGAGCACAATGATGAGGAAGTGCAAGAGAAGCCTGAGCCCCCATCTACTTCCAGGAAAGAGTTCCAGCTGAAGGTGCGCCTTTCCACGGGCAAGGATGTGCGGCTGAGTACCAGTATGGCTGACACCATTGGCCAGCTAAAGAAGAAACTGCAGGGCCAGGAGAACATTGACATTACCCATCAGCGGTGGTTCTTCTCAGGCAAACTGCTCACTGATAAGACCCGGCTGCAGGACACCAAAATTCAGAAGGACTTTGTCATCCAAGTCATCATTAGCCAGCCCATCATTCCCAACTGAGTCTTTTTGGGATATTGTGAGGGGAGGACTTTGGCTGAATGCAGTAGTTCTGTGTGTAGGAGCACCATTAATGTTCTGTAATGTTATTGTTCTGTAATGTTTTAATTGTTACAATTTCTGCGTTTTCCCAATGACAAATCTGGCGTCATACCCTACCTGTAGATCAGGTGCAGTGATGCATGCTTTCATCATCACCACCCTTCCTTCACATACCCTCTTAAGACCTTGTTGTGCTAAGACATCCCTACCCTTCCTTTCAGCAAAGCCAGATATGGAAAGCATTTTGCACAGAACCAACCAAAGCCAGTGGTTTGAATATTTAATAGCAAGTTTTCACAAGGAGCCCCAGCAACAGCTTTCAGTCTGGTGGGGCTGGACCCTCAGGACACAATCCACAGACAGAATAGTGCTTTATTTCATATTTTTGTTTTTCTTTCAAACTAAAGATACATTTATTGCTGTTTTTTGCACATGATGATGATGCTTGCCTAAGGGTAGAGCAGGTGGAGATTTCAGAACTTTGTTTTAGAAATTGCCTTGTTACTTTAAGGTTCAATAACTGAAAAGATAAACCAATGGATAATATAGTTGCCTTGCGTTTCTAACTTCCCCTAAATGTTTTTCTTCTAGTGTTTTTAGAAGGCTTCTGCCTCCTTTTGTTTTATGCTATGGGTCTTGTTTGTTGCTACAAGCTGCTGATACTAGTAGGAGACATTTCCTTAGAAAGGAGAAGTCTGATAAGCTGGTCTTCAGCTCAGGGAATTCAGTAAACTTTAGTCTTAAAATTAAAATGCAGAATCAATCACTTACAAGTACTGTGTCCCCTTTTTCTATATATAATTATATTTTATATGTGTAAAGTGGGGTAAGAAAGTAGGTTGCTCTGCATTCCATTTACACAAAAACTTAATTCTGTGGATTTGTCTGGATTTTTAAAAAATTTTCTTTTTGCAAATGTGTAATACTTGTGGGGTTGTTAGTTACATAAATATGAAGTTTAGTTTTGGTTTATTTCAAAGGTGATGCAAAAGTGTTTCTTTCAGAAGTTTGTATAGACTGTTTAGAAAATCTTTGAAATGAGACTTTATAGAAGTGTACTCATGGTCAGTGTATGTAATATAAACAGTGGGAATCTCCTTATTGTCATTGTCACAACAGGGTTCATAAAGAGAACCATTGTAGACTGTTCTCCAGCATTTGTGTCAGTGTTTTGGTGTTTGTTATAGCATATTCTAGAGGAAATGATCATTTGCTGTGAGTTGCAGTGTCTATTTTATAAATGTTATCAAACCTAAGAAAAATAAAAACATCATTTTATTTTCGAAGTAACTTATGTGAAGCTTGTGCTCGTTTTAAATCCCAATTTTCCATCAAAGTATGAAAAGGGGTTTATGTGTGGCAGTTATTTAAAATATGGAACGCCAGTATAATACAAACAAAAATCAACTGGTATGGTATATTGTGCCAGAACACGTGTATGGCTAATATCCCTGTGAGACCAGTCAAGTCGTAACCTATGCGCTGAACAGCGCCACCTGTGTTGATAGTGGGAATGCCAGGAGTCGCAGCTCTGTGACGAACTTCTCAGAGCGACGACGAGAGAGCGCGTGCGTGTGAGTGTGCGAGCGGGTGGTGTGAGTCCAGGTTTCCAGTCACGATGGTGAAGTCCGGGAAGCTTCGCTCTGGAGCCGCGCAGAAACTGAAGCGATGGAAGAAGGGCCACAGTAGCGATTCCAACCCGCAGACCAACCGGTACCGACAAGCGGCCAGGAGCCGGTTCTTCAGCCGGCCGAAAGGTGAGAGAGAGAGCCTGGCCTCTGGGGGACACGTGGGTCTCCTGCCCTGGACCCGTTCGGTATGTAGTGTGTTTGTGTGTGCGGAGGATACTGGGGTGTGTGTTGCACGTCAACCTATTCCATTTGGACAAAGCTGATGAAGTTAAAATAAGATTAAAATGTGAGTGTAGCGGCGCTTTAACCTGTCAGCTGTTGGTGTCAGTCGAGGTTAAAATGGGACTGTGGACCGTACAGCTTCATTCAACATGGAGTCTGATCACTGAGTAGCGTCTGTGATTCCACAACACTGAACAGGTTTTTCAGTAACAAATAAAACAACGAAGGTTTTCATCGATTATAGTGTTGGGAGACGCTGAACAGTAGCTCGGTATGAGTAAACATTACACGTCTGTTTTAACCAGAGCTTGGTGTTCAGTATTCAGCAGTTCGCACTGGAGTACTGGGACTTATTCATTTTTCATAAACTCCCAGTACTTTCTAATACCGCTGGGCAACCAGATCCTCTGTCCGAGCTGCTCTCCTAGTAAAACGCTGCTTTAGTACTTTACCATTATTCACAATGATCTTCATATCTACATTTCATTAACCCAGGGTGCACTAAGGTACATTGTGAGTTGGCTCACACTGCCTTCCTACTCTTCATTTGAAGTGTGTGTCCTCTTTATCAAAGAAATATATATTGTGAATATCAGCAATATTCACTAGGATCTTTAATTTACTGCAGAAATTCAAAGCTTAATAATTAATACTCTGTTTATACCCACTGACATGCAAACAAACATACCAGTAATGGAGCTTGTAACTAAGGTGCAGTGTGTGAAGCAGAACTGCAGAAAGGCAGTCTCTGTTTATTGCAACATTCCTGATCAAAAAACTTCATCTTAAACACTGCTGTTTTTGCACGTTGTCAGAAGAACAATGACTCAGGGCTTGTCTTGCATTTCAGAAATAATATAAGAAAACTCACTTTTGTAGTGTTCACTGACCTGTATTTCAGGTTTTGTTTACATTTAAAAATGTTTATGGTGTGTGGACTTCTTAGTTCGTTTCTAAAACAAATCGAATTTGATTTTCAAAAAGGTATGTGGATGTGGTGCTAAGGGAATTTTGTTTTGAAATTTTTTCTGATCATCATTGTGACAGGTTCCCTTCAGTGAACTTTTCTCATATTGTTTCTTGGCAGAGAAGAGCGACCTGACAGTAGATGCTCTCAAATTGCACAATGAGCTGCAGACGGGGCCCCTGGAAAAGGTGCAGGATGGCATCGAGGAAAGCAGCCCCATGGATGAGCCAGCCCTGTCTGAGAAAACCTCTGGCACCTTCCTGAGTGGTCTTTCTGACTGCTCCAACCTCACCTTTCGCAAAGTCCAGCGCTTCTGGGAGTCCAACTCCGCTGCTCACAAGGAGGTCAATACATATGTTTAGTTATGTTGCTCTGTTAGGACAATGGGAGGAACAAAATGCTTGCTAAAGTTGAAGGGTTTGCCTTTTTTTAATATTAGATTTGTGCAGTCCTGGCAGCTGTTACAGAGGTCATTCGCTCTCAGGGGGGCAAGGAGACAGAGACAGAGTATTTTGCAGCATTGGTGAGTACTCCGGGTACAGCCTTTTTATTTATTTTTATATATATATATATATATATATATATATATATATGTATAAAAACACTGTTGTCTCCTCACATTCAGGACATGCGAGATAGCATGGACTGTAGGAATCCTGAGTAAATGTTTGTTGTTTTCCTGTGCATCTGAAAGATGACAACCCTAGAGGCAGTGGAGTCCAGTGAGTCACAGGCAGCAGTGGCATACCTGCTCAACATGGTGCTGAAGAGGTGAGGACCTTGATATTGCTCCTGAGGGAAAGAGAATCATTTCTGGCGCCTTTGATTTTTAGAGGTAGCCATGAGCCTTTGTGTAAAGAAACTTGTAACATAAAGACAGCGATTTTGCACCTGTGGGGGGGTGGGGGGGAACTTGTGTTGTACCACTGTGAAAACTACTCAAGAGTATTCATGTGTATAAATGGAGAATTTGCAAAGTTGTCTGTCAGATGTCCTGGATAGTATCTGAGTCATAATTTAGGTAGAAAAACATTTAATTTACTTGTATTGCTCACTGTGCTCAGAGTGACATCTTGTGTCTCTTATATTTGTGGGCTTCTCAGAGGAGCATTGGCTAGGAGCTGTGGCTGAAGTACTCTGTTACAAGAAATTCTTACCTATTGATTGTCTGTCTTCTATCTAGGGTACCAGCCCCTGTATTGATTAAGAAGTTTTCAGACACATCCAAAGTCTTCATGAACATGATATCATCGCAAGCAAACACAGATACATCTTCTGCCCTGCGCTGGGTAATTATTGACAATCCCAGCTTTCCCAGGAGTGGGGTAGTCTGTTGTAATGTCTTGTAGCCTTTGCTTGTTTCTACATTTTAGACTGCTTACCTGGTATTTTGTCTTATAGATTCTGTCTTGCCTGGCGACGCTGCTGAGGAAGCAGGACCTCTCTGTGTGGAGCTTCCCCTCCACACTGCAGATCTACCATGGCTTGCTGAGCTTCACAATTCACTCCAAACCCAAGGCCAGTGTCTCCTCACCCTAGTCCACTTGAGACTGTCTTTGCAAGGTTTCCTGCCCTGCTCTGTCCCAGGCTTGCACCGTAGCATATTACTCCCACTTGCTTTTAAAATGGAACTCTTATCTTCACAGTGGGTATGAAAATATTTTAAACTATAAATCAAATGTATACTTGGAACATTAAGGATGTGAAGGTGAGAGTTGAGATAGACTGGAATTAAACAGGAGTCATAAATGGTATAAATATAAATTAGATATAAGCAAAGAGCTAGTGATCACTAAATTTTGTCTCATTTTACTTCACAGGTCCGCAAAGCTGCTCAACATGGTGTATGTGCTGTTTTGAAAGGGAGTGACTTCCTGTTCACAGACACTGCTCCTCTCCACCACCCTGCAGCAATGACAACTGCCAAGTTCTGTATTAAAGAAATGGAGATGGCTGGAGGTGGGTGTTCTGCTCTTCATTCCAGTTTGAGCACTTTGCTGTCAGCTTCAGCACTACTTCTCATTTGATTGTGTGCATTTTCTTTCTCATACAGGTAGTAAAGAGGACACCACAACCCTTCATGTTCTGGGCCTTCTGAAGGAGCTGCTTACAGTGTTCCCTGTCAGTGCTGTAAAGCTGTGCTGTGAGACTTTGCTTCGTATGATGACCCTCAGCCATGTGGTGAGGATCCCAACATCATTCTCAGTCTTGTTCTTGTGCTTTCTTGCATGTGTCTCTTTCTTTGCATTCAGATTGTCTGCTGATGTCCCTGTGAGCTGTGGAGAGGTGTTAAGGTGTGTTTGATTTTTTCCTCTTTTTAAAACCCCTGTCGTATGAAGCTGGTGACAGCAGGAGCAATGCAGGGTTTCCACAAGCTGTTCAGCGGGAAGCCCAACCCCTCTACCCTGACTGCTGAGCTTAATGCCCAGATCATCACGGTGAGAAATGAACAGCAACTGATAAAACAGAGCTTCTCTCTCAGCTTTACATTAAAGCTGCAGAATGCATATAAACCATTAAAACAGTGCACTGTGGCTATGAATAAATGTACACATTTTATAAAGCTAAATTTGCTGCTCTGCAATTTATGGTAAAACTTTTTGCAAAAGTCAAAGTATAAGCTTGTAAGTGCAGAACACCTAGGAGATTGTAGGTTTACTGTTTTAATGCGTTTTGAAATGTGCTAGGAAACATACTGTAAAATATTTACGTGAAGGAGTGAATAATGTGAGGCAGAAAAACTGCCTGACAAGTCCTTCAACCAGTGAATATTTCCAGTAGAATTCCCAGTTTTTTTCTCTTTAAGACAGTGTGGGATAGCCCTGCAGTGACTGTGTGTGTCCGCTCTAGGCCCTGTATGATTATCTGCCCAGTGAGAATGATTTGCAGCCACTTCTGGCCTGGCTGGCTGTAATGGAGAAGGCACATATCCACCTGTCCAGGTGAACTATCCACCACTGTTCAAGGTGGATCCGTACTTGTTCTTACTGTTTACTTTTTAATAATCCCAAAGCTCTTGTGTACTTAGTGGGCAGTGGAGGATTTATGCATTAATACTGTCTTTTCCTGGAATCAAGCATGCAAAGCTCTCTCTGTCTGGGGCATTTACCCCGCCTCTTCTCCACGGGGATGTCCTGCCTCCTGTCACCCCATGCACAGGTCATCTCTGCAGCAACACAGACACTAAAGGTCAGTGCTTAGACATTCAGTTACCCAAACAACTGTTTACCACAGTAGTATATCTCCATAATGCCATTGCTTGAGTAGGTTTTGCTGGAGCTCTGAAACTGAGGTTGGTGAACTTGGAAAGGCTGTCTCATGCCTGGTTGCAGGGTGGTCATCCATTTTTGCTTATTTCCATCGCCAGACACTGTTGACTGAATGTGTTGCCCCACACGTGGAGGAGATTGGGCCCGTCACACCCACCTCTGCCACTGGTCCACCCTCTTACATCTGCAAGATGTTCCGGTGAGTTGCTGGGGCTTCTGTATACCTGCATTACTAACAAAATGTTATTTATTTGTTTGCAATATGCTTTCATTCATATTTACTTACTTTTTCTTCAATTTATTTGCCTGAATATTTAACTGACAGTACATATTTAAATATTACATTTGACTATAATTTTCCAGAGTTTTGCCTATAGACTTTTCTTTTTTCTGCAGTTTAAATCTGTAACCTTCAGCTGCAGAACTATCACAGTTTGCAGGGGATAATGGGGGCCAGAACATCAGATGTGGGTGTGCTCCTTGTTTTCTCATCGCCAGTGCTGTTTATCCTTCATCAGGATTGTAGAAGAGGGACTGAGTTACCGTTTCCATGCCTCCTGGCCATTTGTGCTCCAGATCCTGGGATGCTTCTACAAAGTGGCTGGACAACAGGCACATTCAATTATGACAAAGGTAACTAGACAGAGCTGCCTGAGACAGGTGGCTGTCTGATAGGATTTTGGAGTCCAAGGTTTTTGTCAGATTTGTCACCTATCATGTCTGTGTGTGCACTTCTCCAGAGCCTACAGTCCCTAAGCGATCTTCGTGCCACACCTCGGTTCCCCTACTCTGGGGAGCTGGACCTGGCAGTTGGTGGTGCAGTGGAGAATATGGGCCCAGAGGTGGTGCTTAGGGCAGTACCTTTGCAGATCACTGGCACCGAGTGAGTGTGGACAGGGGCTGTCCTAGGGGTGGGGACTGATGATTAATACTCATGGTCTATAAAAGCTGTGCAAGAGAGCTCAATTAATAAAAAAACAAATGAATAAATGGACAAATGTATACTTGAAAATTCCTGACTTAAAAATTTGTAACACAAGGACCTGGTATATAATGTGCAATCTAAACAGGAAACTCCCTAAGGTTCTGTTGTCTGTTATGCCTCATCAAGAAATACTCGCAAGGTTCATGTCTCTTCTGCTCACTTTTCCACATTGTTATATTGATTTTACCAAAGTTCATATATTCTGTTGTTTTCAGCTGTGGGTTTGCCTTGCTCTATGGTTTTATTCTTCTGGTGTTTCAGAGACGACATGGAGTTTCCCCGTAGCTGGCTGATTCCTGTCATCAGGGACAATGTGAAGAGGACCCAGCTGGCCTTCTTCACCTCCTACTTCCTGCCACTGGCCACCGCCCTCAGGCAGAGAGGTAACGTGTGAACCGAGGTTTGTGGTTCCTGCTGTAGTGAGTATTTAGGTGGGTCCGACTCAGCCTCCCACTCTCGCCTCTGTTTCAGCGGAAGAGCTGGAGGCTGCAGAACACAAACTGGAGGCAAAGGTGTACCAGACCCTGCAGCTGCAGGTACGACACCAGGTTCATCGATGGAACTGTACATTAGTTTTCTAAAACGGGATACACTGTCACAGCAGTGTAGTCACAAGTTCCATTCTTCACTTCTCTCTTCAGATTTAGTTTCTTCTCTGTGAAGATTTATTAAAATTGTGGGCATGATTGTCACTGACCCATTTCATGTGCTTTGGTGTGTGACTTACAGATCTGGACCATGCTGCCTGGGTTCTGCACAAAGCCTACAGACCTGGCGAGCTCTTTCAAAGGCATTGCACGGGCACTAGGAATGGCCATCAGTGAGCGGGCAGATCTTCGCCCCACTGTGTGCCAGGCCCTGCGTACCCTCATCAGTAAGAGCTGTGAGACAGGTGAGGGCAAGGAACTGATTGGTGGGTTTGAGTGGTTGAGATGATTAAGTTGGGAAGATGTATAGTGGGCAAGGATGGTTGCAAGAGCTGTAAATTTTTAAAGGACAGTTCTGTCATATTAGTCATTCTGTGGCAAGTACTGTATGAATAGAAGCAGAGTTGTCACCATAATCAATAAACATATAATGTGCAATTGTGTTTTTTTCAGATTCAACATTTTCTATTTTAAAACATTTTAAGCATTTTTTCGATTCATTTTGTTGATCTTTGATTCACAATTAAATACCAAGGTTCAGTGCTCACAAGGATGACAAGGCTGTTGATTGCTGGCAAAACATTTGCTACCACTTTGTAATGTAAAAAAAGGAAGCTCAAGACAATGAACCCAAGATAATGTAAAAAAAGGAAGCTCAAGACAATGAACCCAAGATATAATTATAGCTGACAGGAATGGTTTTCAGATAGAATTGGATGAATATGCCTATATTTCTCTTAAAAACTAGTGATTGTGTTATTGTTTGCCTCATACCAAATGTCAGTTTTTATGTATACTCTAAACATTAACACATGAATTTTTCTTTCTCCTGCTTGTAGATGAGGAAAAGGCTGAAGTTGGTCACTATTCCAAGAACTTTCTTCCCATACTATTCAATGTGTATAGCCAGCAGCCTGCCCCAAATGAGAGTGCCCACTGTAGAATGGCTGTCCTGGAAACCATTAAGGTCTACCTTTCCATCACTGACCAGCAGGTGAACCTTTCAGTTACTTGCCTGTAAGGATTTTTGTTGTTCATCCCTGATTTCCTGTGGTTGATGCCTTTTTTTTCTGAAAAACCTCTTTCTGCCACTAGATGGTGTGCATGTTCCTGCAGAAGGCAACAGAGAAGCTCTGCAGTTCTGAAAGCACAGAGTATACCAGGTAAAGGTGTGGAACTGTGATTTGCGTTTTGGCACCCACCATCTGTGTTGTGTGTGCGAGCATGCGTGCAGTATTTTAATAGGGTATCCTGTGCTGTTCCCTGTCCAGGCTCTCTGTGATGGACCTCATTGTAGCACTGGCATCTTATGTGGATGAGGCCTCAATGAGCAAAACCTTTGAGCTCATTAGACCCTACTTAGAGGTGAGACATTCTTAAATGTTAACTCTTTCTCTGCTGAGCTACTTGTCAGTCTGATTATGCTTATTGCAATGACTGTATTCCTCAAATAGTGCTGTATATCAGACTTGCACTCCTCGCTCTCTCTGTCCACCTTCCACAACCTCAGTTTGTACCTGACAAGCCTTCCCACGCAAGTGTGTGCATGTGCACTTTGTCAACCTCACGTTTATCCCAGGTCCTTTTGCAACTGAATGTAAAGTGCGCAGTGTTCAGGGTTTGTTAGTTTGTGTAGGACAGCTTACAGTGGTGCCATGGTGCCATGTCCATGCAGAGCAAGCAGACCGGGCTGCAGAAAAAGGCGTACCGCATACTGGAAGAGATGTGTGGTGGTGGGAGTGAGGCAAGCCGCAGCTTTGTTCTGGTCAACCTGGAGGACTTGCAAGGGACACTGCTGAGTTCCTTGAAGAGCGCTGCCTCGCCTGCAAAAAGGGTAAGATATCATCTAATCGGTGAAGCTGAATTATATCGGATGGAGATGTTCCTCACACATCTTCTGACTTGTGCTTCAGTATATTTACAAGATCCTGAGCTGGCAGTGTCTGGGTGTGAAATAAAGTGTTTGCAGCAAATGTTTGTCTGACTTTTCTTTCTTTACTCCCACACTGCAGCCCAGACTCAAGTGTTTGATCCACATAGTGAAGCAGCTGGGTCCTGAGCACCAGGATTTCATCACTACCCTGCTCCCAGAGGTGTGTCCACTCACAGCCTGCTTGAATTGTTCCCACAGGTGCCTTGTTGCTCACTGCACTGCCCACTGGGCTTAGTTTATGTATTTAATGTCTCTGTTTTGTCTCCAAGGTTATTGTTTGCACCAGGGAAGTTTCCGTTGGGGCTCGGAAGAATGCATATACACTGCTGGTGGAGATTGGCTGGGCCTTTATTCGCTTCTCCAACAGTAACAAAGGTTTGGCCGCACGGGACAGTGATGTGTGCTCTCAAAACAGTGGGCTACTGTTGTGTACATATGTAAACCAGAGACTCTTTGTGTCTATGTTCTAGATGCCATTGAGAAGTACCTGGGCCAGGTATATGCTGGATTCACAGGCTCTGTCACTATGATCTCTTGCACACTTCTGGCACTGACCCGTCTGCTTTTTGAGTTCAAAGGTAAAAGATTCTGCATGAAATAAAATAATGGTGCTGCACATAGTGTAGTGAATTTGGGACCCAAGCTCTCTGTCCTCTTAGCACAGCTGGTAAACAGAAGCTGCCAGAAATGGAGGGTTTACTACTGTAGGATGTATACACATCATTGTGTCTCCTACTGTTGTGTGAACCAGATTTCATCGCTGACCTCATTCTCTAAGTTCTCTGTCTTCAACCAACAGATGTCATGGAAATCTCTTTGATGGGGGAGCTTCTCCACAATGTGTGCCTTCTCCTCACCTCTAGGACACGTGAGATTGTGAAAGCGGCACTAGGTTTCATCAAGGTTATCCTCTTTGTCATGGATGTCAAAGTGTTGGCAGCCCACGTTCCTGTTATGGTGAGAGTCTGAATTCTTGATGCTGGACATCTTGGAACAGAGTTGGAGGAGACCAGACACGGGCAAATTCACAGTGCCTGGTGATTTCAGAGAGACATGGCTGCCATTTCTCCTTCTACAGATGGAGGGAATCGGGAACCTCAAAGACGACATGAGAAGACATTTCAGGACAAAACTGAAGAACATTTTCACCAAGTTCATTCGCAAGTTTGGGTAAAGTTGAGCATTGAAGTACTGATCACTCCATGTTGGAATTTGTACCATAAAGAATGTAGCACACACTCGTATTGCAGTGAGTCTTTTGTGTGGTTTATTCTGTATCTCTGTTTTATTGTACTCAAGAACCATTGCTGTGGCTCTTGTCTATGATTTCATCTTGTTTAGTTACTGTCAGCTTCCAAAGCCTCAACATGTGTGACAGTGTGCTAAAGATGCCAGAGTTGGTGGTTTATGTTACTATGTCTTGTGGGCTGGAATTCGTCTCTATATCTGTGTGTATGTATGTTTGTTTGCTCAGGTTCGAGCTGGTCAAGAGCATGCTGCCCGAGGAGCATCACAAGGTGCTGGTTAACATACGCAAGGCAGAGGCCCGCACCAAAAGGCACAAACTTCTCCAGAAGGCTGAGGAGAGCTCCGATGATGAGGACACCCCCAAGGTCAAGGAAGAGAGGTAGAGATTGTTTTAGGGGCTGCCATAAGTTAAAGTCCTCTCTTAACGGTTCAGGATGCAGTATTGAGTACCGTCCACTCACCAGAATTAGAGAGTAAGACAAGGTTTCTGGCAGCTTTGTGACTGGAGTTGGGCTCTGTTCTTGTTTCTGCAGCATTGAGGAGATCCTAGCAGAGTCAGACTCTGAGGATTCTGAGGACGACAAGCCTAAGAGGGGCCAGAAGAAGCGCATTCAAGCAAAGGGCCAAGCCTGGCTGAAAGAGGGAGTGGCTGATGAGCCCCTGAACTTCCTGGACCCCAAAGTCTCCCAGAGGGTGCTAGGTAAAATCTAATGTGCACGATGTGCAGCTGCTAGAGCTCACAATACTGCTGTACACTACAGTGTACTCTGCCATTGAATGGAAATACCTTTGGGTGACATAAGCTCACATCATGTCCTGTGCTGCTGAGGTTCACACGTTCATCATTTTAGTTTTCAAGATGCATGTTTTTCCATAGCAAACTCTTGCCCAACATATATTTTATCCTGTCTTCAGCTACTAATCCAGATTTCAAAAAGACCACCAAGGTTCAGCATGGATTCAAGGTGACATCAGATGGGCGTTTGATAATCCAGGAAGAAGAAGATGAAGATGAAAAGAAAAAGAGTAGGAATAAATACACACACACACACACACACACACACACACACACACACACACAGAAATAACACTATTGCACTGCAGCTGTTTTTGTGATAGTGATGTACCATTGATTGATGGGTGTGTTGTGTCCTCCATAGGTGATGATGAAATGAATGATATTCTGGAGGAAGCTGGTGTCAAGAGTGTAAGTTTAATCTACTTTCACTTAGTGAGTAATACTACTTGCTCTAAATGTCAAAAATACATCAGGTAACAGAACAGCATAGTCTGTTTCCTGTAAATACAAATTGCAGTATAAATAAATTCTATTCTGCTTTTTTGTTTATGTATATGAATGTCCTTGTTGTACATATTAGATTTTATTAAAAATTGTCAATTTCTTTTCCCCATAGAAAAAGGCACAGAAAAGAAAGTTCCAAAGTGGTGACTATGATGAAGATATGGATGTAGAACCCAAGATGAAATATAAAGGTAAAGCAATACTGAAATTGGCTTGATGCCTCACTTTGTCCTTGCATGAGTTGTGACTCACTTTCTGTGCTCTCTGGTCTCTGCTCCTGTGGCTGCACCTCAGCGGGAGGCTCCGGGATTCACAGACCCCTGCTGGGTAGAACAGAGTTGGGCAAAGACTACAAAGCCAAGGTGAGTGGCACTACATTCAGTACAATGTCAGACCTACTCCCTGTTTGCAAACTTTTGTAGTTCTTACGTAATGATAACAGCAATGTGGACATTTTGTACCATGTTTAGTCATGAATGGTGTTTGTGTGTGATGTTTCAGAAAGCTAAAGGTGACATCAAGAAGGGCAAACATGACCCCTATGCATACATCCCCCTGAGGAAGGCTCAGCTGAACCGCAGGTATGGAGTAAAAACCAGTTACCCTTGTCCTTTCGGCCAGAGGTCAGGTGTGCTAGATAGACCTTATTACAACTGGGTGGAGCCGCAGCAGGTGGGCAGAGGGGGTCCCCGTAATGACAAGGTCTTTTACCTGCAGGAAAAGGGCCAAGTTGCAGGGCCAGTTCAAAGGCATGGTACGGGGGGCCCAGAAAGGAGCACGTAGTGGGAGCAGCCAGCGGAGGAAGAAGAAAGTCTGACCTTCCAAAAGCAAAAGTGTGTTTGTGTGTGTGAGAGAGAGACACTATGTGTGTGTGTGGTCCATCCCCTTGAGTCCCCCTGTCAATCAGGCTCCCTCCTCAGCCACAGCCCACAAGAGGAGTATGAGCTGTCAGAGACTCACTCACCCTGTATAGTTTTGCTCAGTGTTACCAGAGGCCTGGTTAATAAAACATACTGTTTTTGGATTCTAAGCTCACCATGGGAATCACTATTTATGTATTCTGTGAAAAGAATGATATAAGTAAATGCAAAATGAAACTGGCTTCCTTTATTATTGTGATCTGCTAATTCTTGCACATATGAATGGAAACATGTCCTGCACACAACAACAGAGGGGGACTGATTTTAGGAAGTGGGAATTGTTTTTGGATGCCTATCTTTTGATATAAATATTATCAGTTACAAATTATGCTGTAAAATATTTAGGTTTAATATTTACTTTTTCACTTTGAAAGGCATGTTTTTGCTCCTGTGTCTTTGTGTTATTTTCAGCATTAAGCTGATCTCCATCTGAAGCTCTGTATTTAAGAACTGTTGCACAAGGTTAGTGTTTGTTTAGGTAATTCTCTGCTCCAGCAATTGGTGACAATACCCTGATTCCTCATATAATGGGGTTAGTTCATTCTCAGAAATTATCCTGTTGGGTGAATTTGCATGGAGCAGGGAGTCAAATTACCATTTTTATAGAATGGGATGAAAAAGTCACCACAAATTAAAATACAAAAATGATATTTATAATAACAGCACCAACATATTTTATTTTTATAATTATTTGCAGCTTATTTTCATTCTTCATTATGAATAATTGCTTCTCCAGTGCTGGATAGTGGAAGTGTCAAGTTCACCATGCAACCATAGTAAATGAGACTGGGTACATCCTGGAGAGAGACATTTTATACTTTGACTCATCAGATGTTTATGTTGTGAAGAAATTAAGTTGACAAGATAAGTGCTTGTCTTTCACTCTGAGAAACATTTGGACAGACCCTGACCGTACAGGTGTTGTGTAAGTGTTACTGAGTGTCTGATATTAGATGATGGTTTGATTGCAAGATCTTTTAAATACTTGTGCAAGTGTATTTGTTCTTAAAGCTGTTTATGGTTCAAGTAACTGAGTTGCATGCTAATAGATTCACTCCGGAGGGCTTACAGAAATAGGTTTGAATTCTACTTCCAGCTGTTCTACTGTTCATCAAAGGACTTACCTTGAATTGTTCCAATGTGAATTACCCTCCTGTATGAAAGATAAATAGTGGTATGTAGTAGCTTAAAAGTGGTAAGTTACTTTGTGGAGAGGTTTGTTGGTTGATTATTTTATAAAGAAGTTAGACAAAATACCATCCAGTGACAGCTCAAATTGTAGCTACTTTAACTTGTTTGGTGCAGATAGACGTAGCTTTTATGGCTTATTAAACAGTGTATTTTGTACTTCAGGAGCTTATTTTATGCTAGTTTTGACATTCCTTGTTTTGCTTTGCCTCTGGTAATAATAATGATCTGTTTTAAATGATTTCTATGCAGCTAAGCAGACTAGGCTGTATAGTGTAATACAGGATGGTTTTCACACCCAGCATGAAGCCACTTTCAACCTTGAGTTGCAGCAGGATATATCCAGCAGGGGGCGGTGTGCGTTTTCGTTGCCTGTTGAGGAGCACGTGCCAAGCTGAGAGGACTAATGGATTTAATGCAGGGGTTTTGATCTTAGTGCAGAGAGGAGGAGAGAGAACTTGAAAAGCTTTCTTTCTCAACACAAGGCCACTCCCCACACTCCACGGGATTAATCTTATTATCATAATGATCGTCGTGATAAACTAAAACCACTAGTCGCAATAATTGACATAAAGTGCATAAAGCAATGAAGTGAACCTTGAAGTTGGCTAATGGAACATTCCAAGGCAGGGACTAAATAAGCACAACAAAGAGCCAAACAAGGGCTGTGATCACCCGAGTGTGTTTGTGTAAGTTGCAGGTGCCGAACAAGAGCCCACATGTGACTAATGAGCTCTGTCTGCAGCCACGCGGATCACTGCATTCAGCTGAAGTTTTCTTGTGTCTCCAATTTTGAGTGTTAGGAAAACTGACTTCACAGGGCAAGAATGGCTTTCCCTCTGGGCACTGCTGCCAAAACTTAGTTATTTCAAGTGAATGTTGATAATTTGCACTAATAACCATGTAGAAACAATTGTTTCAGTATATTATTCACAGAAAACACTCATCAGTGTTTTAAATAACAGAAAAGGATGTCAAACGCAATTGTGCGGTGCAGCTGCCGAAAAGCCTGTTGTCTGGTATTGGGGGGGGGGGGCGTGCAGAATTGCCNCGGTGCAGCTGCCGAAAAGCCTGTTGTCTGGTATTGGGGGGGGGGGGGCGTGCAGAATTGCCACTGATGCTGAAACCACGGCTGTCTGACGAGGAGACAAATTCGACTGCAGCAGATGTGAGCGCCGCTGACAAGAAGTGGTCATCTCTGCCGGTTTGATGCTGACTGGACCAGACATCCGTGTGGCACAGACTAAATGCTGGTGTCTTATTGGTCCGTCACTCCCAGAACCAGCTGCAAAGAAGCTGATTTCCAAACAAAGCGGCCTACATTTTTTGCCACAGAACAGCTCATTTCAATGCGTGGGGTGTCAGTTTGCCTTTGAGAGTCTGATCACAGATCTGCAGTGATTCCAATAATGTCGAGCAAAGAAGTTGCCGGAAGTCGTCTCCTGCAGGTCAGGTGGAATTGATACAGAGCGGGCTTCACTACTGCGAAAGGAGACATTTGTGTGAAATGCTGTCAGTTATAAGACAGTTTGTGTTGAAACTGACCAGTTCGAGCTGTCTACTGAGCTCTGGGCTGATTGTGGGTGGCAGCAGGTTCTGCAGGTAAGCCCTTAAATGGCAGGTATGCACACACTGCGGATGATTATGGGTATGTCACAGGGAAGGAGGAACATTACACCTAAAAAAATCTTTTTTCTATCAAACCCTGCAATATCTGGCTGAGAAAACAAGTGTTCTCAGTATCTTTTAAAGTATTCTGTCTGCAAAAGTGGTTCCATAGTGAGAGTGATTGATGAAACTCAGTACCAGTTTAAAACTAACAGACATGAAATGATGTGCAAGTGTAGGATCTCATCACTCTGACTGGGCCATATGCGATGAGCCCAACACATATCTGAGAGCGTAACCAAACACGTCGTCTTCACCAGACATGAAAAAAAACAAGAATTTCCTGGACCCACAACTTTGGAAAGGTGGGCTGCCTGGGGACAACTACAACCCTTCTGTAGAAAATGTTTCTGTGGACCAGGGTAACAACTGACTAAAATGAGCAAAAATTCATTTGTCCTTTCCAGGAATTCTAAGCAAATGAGCATCTTGTAATGTATAACATGCAGTACCTGTACAATACATCTATAACATTGTAGTGTAATGGATACTGTCTGCTGACAGCTGCCGTATATGCACAGGATATATGTTTTGTAATTTCAAAAAAGAAAGTTTGGTAAAGAATACAGTAGTAAATTTAATGATATGGATAGTATGCTATTCAGTGGCCAGAAATAAAACGTCAAACAACAAATTTTCTGAAAAGAAGTTAGTATGTGGTGGACTGTGCACATGGAAATATACTCTGTTACCAGTACGATCCAACTTACAACCTGGCGGTCGGTCCCTAACCCAGCTGTAAATCGAGGACAGTCTATATTGTTTTGAGGAAGAGGAAGAACCTGAGAAACTGCTTTCGCTAGAATCTTTAACAGCAGCTGCCCATACACAACCAACATAGCAAGAAGGGATTATGGGTTATTAGTTTAGTTTCAGGGCTGAAAAGCAGCATGAAGGACAACACATCTCACAACAAGCAGAAAACAGGTTACTAAGGAGACACAGATCATACGCCTTGTCATTTTCTTTTATTAGCGTTGCAAAAAGTGATTTGATGAAGAGTCGGGCAGGTAATGAGTAAAACAGGAATATAAAGTGTGTAAATGTGTAAAGGCTACTACTGGTGACTACTTGGTTGCTGGAGGAGCTCTTTCATATCCACACGATTGTTGAGCCCTCTAGTTGCACAGACGCAAAATCAAAGAGAATGTGACACTGTGGACACAGAAGGCTTTCAAACAGATGAAAAGCATCCCCATATAATGCACACTATGCTGAATTAAAATTTTACCCTGTGCACCATATTCTACCACATACCCTACTGTGACACATTTCTGCATTCAGAGCAGTTCATTTTGCACTGATACCATGAGGTTCTACAGTTCTAGTAGAACCTCATGGTATACAGTTCTAGTGTTCGATGGAGCACTAAAAAGAACTGAATATGTAAACCATGAATTGAATATATAAACTGTAAAACCGATGCTAATAATAAAAACACACAGGAAAAAACTGACGTTTCGGCGTCATGCATGATATTACTAGCAAGTCAATACATGTATGGTGGTGAGCCTCAGCAGAGGACCCTGTGTCCTCTGGCCTGAACTGTCCTGCAGTTCTCTGTTTCGCTCAAATTCAGCATACAGTAGACACAGTTAATGAACATTTTACATTGTCAATTTACATCTTTCCCTTAGGGTTGCACAGTGGTACTGCTGCCTCACAGCACATGGGCTGGTTGGGTTGTGGGTTCAAATCCAGCTCAGTCTGTGTGGTTTGTCCACATCGACATGTATTTTGGTTAATTGGTCACTGTAAGTTGTCAAAGATGTATGAAGGTGTGTGGCAACCCTGAAATAGACTGATCCAAGTACCTGTGGGGCAGGCTCTGGACTGCAGTGACCATAAAGCAGTTAAGGATTATGGATGGATGGATGTTTCCCTTAACCAAAATTATGGGTAGAATTTAGTGTAAGTTCATGACAGACTTCATGTTCACTGATAATACAGATCTTTGGTACTAAGTCCAGCATTCTGGGAAAACGGTGATTTGACAAATGATCAATTATTGCATATAAAATGTTCTAGAGCCAATGCAGGCAAATATTTTTTTATTGTGTTAAGGTTCCTTTTAATAAACTTAATTAATCTAATCATTGACTTTGCTTTACTTTTCTTGCTTATTATTGATGGCTGAACCCCAGCTTCAGTAAGTAACTGTCATTGTTCTGTTTAAAGGAGACCTTTTTGGGCAAGCATGAGCCTTGAATCGGGGTACCTTGTTCTGGTTCTGAATGCCGGGGCTTGAGGCAAGGTAGGGGCTGTAAGGGAGGGTGGCCAGTTCATGGAGGGTTCTCGAGACAGCAAGCATGTCTGTCGGGGGGCTGCATTGGGCCGGATGAAAGGTCGGTAGACTGGGGGAGGTGGAGGGCGCAACACCTCTTGTTTCACCCTTGTGAAGTTGATGCACCGGCCCTGCAGAGGGGAGCAGACAGCACAGTGACATACAGATGCCATGTTCGTCTGTTTGTTCACTCCTAACTAGTATGGCCTGGTTACCCTAGGAGATGAAGTGAAAAAAAGGAGAAGCCATCAGACGCCCAGATCTCAGGGGCCCCCTTTCCTCCCCCTGCAGCCAAGAGACTGAGGAAAGAAGTGAGGTGAGGGTCCTCACCACAAGGCCATTCATCATCTCCTGCTCAGCAGCAGTATTTGTCAGAGCCTGGTTGTAGCTGGTAGACCATCTCCACAAAGGGGAAGATCTCACTTCATGCCCCATTAAGTGTAGAAAAAGAAACCTTCAATGGCATTAAATGAGAAAGAATGTACTTTTGTTGCAGTGCTGAACACCGATGTTGCTATGGGCCAAGAAAAAGGGTTGAAAAGAAAATTTAAAGGTTCATAATTTTGAAAAACTTGACTGGCTCATGGGGTGTCACCAACAAGAAACGAAAGGATGTGATATGACTGCTGGAGTATAATATGGTACAATCAGCAGTGCAGCACATAAACACAATGTTAGGAGAAACCAGAGTGACGAGGCAATTTTCAGTCTTCTGTTAGAGTCAGCAATTAAATCGTGTGTTAACCTTGGCAAAGCCTTCCATGGTGGTTTCACCATGATGACCTGAATGATCTTTCCTACTTTTCTAAAGGATGAGGGGTTTCATGTGATGGGTGAAGGTAAACTCTAGATTCCACTGCAAGACAATGGAGAGTCAAAACCATAAAAGGTACAAAGGACCAATCCACCAGGAAATCAGCAGCCCAAACCAAGCCAGCTTTCCACTAAAAGCCATCGATGCCACATCAGCACATTATGTTAAGGTGTGTCGGCTGTTACAGAGACTACAGCTATATGCAGCGTATACCCACTGTGTGTAGCCACTGTCCTCCAGCTCATGTGAGTGCTGTGGTCAGGTTCTTTCCCCGCCTGCCCTTCCATTACCCGTCAGATAAACAGATGGGAAGTTTAAAGGCCACGAGCCACAAAGGGATAAAGGAGATTCACCTCTTTGTTTGCTATACATATGCATTGAACTGGTTCAGAGGGAGACAATAAGAAGCCCCCTGCCCATTGCATGCAGTGACTAAACACATGTAGCCCACAGGCCCAGAGAGCCCACACCAAGCTCACAATGCTGAACATGAGCTGGGTGGGAACTGAGGGTCACTTTGCTTGTGACAGTGGATTCCACGGATCACTGAGGCAGGTGGCATGCAGGTGGTTGTGGTCTCTGTTCCTCTCCTGCCCTCCGTTTGCCGCCCACCAGGGGCCATGCGGGGTAGTTGGAGCACCATATGGCCAGGGATGGTTAGTTCCTCTGTGTCCTGGCTCCACACCCCCAGCAGCAGTATCCAGTCCCGCTCACAGCTGGGCCATATGGCCTCATGGTGCCAGGCTGCTGTTGTGGTGCACGGCAAATTGTTTCTTTCCTTGCACACAACCACTAGGGCCAGACTCTGGCAGATCAGTCATGTTGCCTGTTGTTTTCCCAACAAAGGCTCCTCACAATGACACACAGACCCTGGTTGTAAATGGGGTCCCTGCACCTCGGCAAAGGAGAGTGAGGGCAGGCCCTCTGTTTAATAAGGCATTAAATCAGACCACCAAGCATCGGTCCCCTGGACTACACTTCTGATCTGATGATGAGTGGAGGCAGCAGAGAAACATTATGTTCAACCAGATTTTTAAATCATGCAGCAAAAACTGCTCTAAAACACTTTAGCTTAAATCCATTTGTGCATATGATGGAAAGTTTAACAAAATACTTGTTTAACCTGCAACTCCACATTGTTCTTTTTGCTTAAATGTGGAAAGTGGTATAGTGTTACTAGATGTGACACAGACCTCATAGCATGCAAGGCACCCGACCATAGTGGTTTCAGAACCTCTGTAAAAAGCAGACAAAAGGGAACCAAAAGCAGCCTTGACAAGTGACTCTCTCTGGGCCAAAAGCAGCAACCAGGTCGTAAAGAAAACCTGTCACTGCTGCATCACAATGTGGCCTTTGGTGAAGTTTGACCCCAGTGGTCATCTCTCCTATGTAATGCCTTGTGCCCTTCCTGTGAATGGCGAGGGCTCAACCTGTAGTTAAGTGCACATAAGCCGAAACACTCCTGTTAGACAAAAAAAAAAAAAACAGGAATTCCTCACTATGCAGTGTAGGCATTGGAAGATTGATGACAATCCCCCATAGCACCCCTGGGTGTGCACACTACTGCAGTGTTCCAGAAACAGGGTGGCCTCTTGGGACAGCAGCTGTGGCGACAGACAGGGAGAGAAAGGGAGTGACAAAAGACGACAAACAGCGTATGGAGCATGAGAGGAAAGGAGGGTGCAGCCCTGCCCCAACGTCTCTGGTCATAGTGAACACTTTATCACAACCAGCCTTTCCACTGCCCATGCCAAACTTAGGGTTCAGGACCCCTGCCTTGTATTGTGCTGCAGGTGGGCCTGTGACACAGCCCACTGTGACCATACTGGAGTCTATCTGATGCAACCAATTCCATCTCACATCACCATAACAGGGGGCAAACACACACAGCTTTTCCTACACACTGTCTCCCTTGTGAAGCAGCCTTCAATACACACTGAATAAATCAGATCTTCCCTTCTGAGTTCAGGATAGAATTAGTGGCCTCTCTTTGTGGGAACATACTGTAAGACCATTCACACCAGGCCACATGAAGGCCACCATTCAGGGGTTCACAGATGTGTTGCCATGGCAAACTTGATGGTGATGAAATAACGCAGGGCGGTGGAGTGGACTGGCTGGCTATGGACAGTGAGGACCTTTCGGAAAGATAACTGGGGGCCAGCAGGCTGAACACACAGACAGACTATTAATAGGACAACTGCGCTGGTCTGGATTAGGACTTTGTGCAACCCAGCAGAAGAAGGGTGCCTCTGCAATCGTTGGCTTCTGCTAACTGTACTGGAGTCAACAAGAGGGGTGTCTGTGGTCCTGAGCAGAGTGTTTGGCTCACCTTTTCTCCAGGCTGGGGCCTCATGAGTGACACCTGGTCATATGCACGATGGAACAAAGTCCAGAGAGCATCCAGCTTGCCCTGTGGAGCCAGGGGCAGACAGGAGAGAATAAGACCAGGTAGAACATGCAATGCAGAAGCACATGTGTTGACTGTGCTGCTACCTGGATTGGTGTGTACCACTTCCTCTCCTGGGCAGGACTCTGGTTGGGGGGCTTCTGGATTTTAGGATTGCATGGCTCAAACTCCTGCTCGGGCATTTTGATCACAGCATTCTTGGGTTTTTCTAGTTTGGCACCTTCCTCCGTACATCCCTTATCGCCCCAATGAACCTTTCAGCAAAAATGAGTGTTAAAACTGCCCTATTTCTGGTTTTTCTTCCAGTCAGTTTCACACAGGTCCATATTTTCAGTCATAGGTGAAGAGCAATTGCTTATTTTGGCTCCAAAAAGGTTTCCAATATAAATCTGCAGCAACACACAGCATATATTACCTCCATCCTTTTGATGCCCCCAGCTCCTCGCCCTCCATAGTAGGAAGCATCCACTGTAGGCCACTTCTTCTTTGGTGTTCCATCTTCATCATCAGACTCCTGTGCAAGAATGCAATGCAAGCCAAAGTCAAGGAGTGGATGAGAAAGTGTTACTAGTCTATGATTCGTCATCTTCTGGGCATCTGTGTTCCACTTTGATACTTGGTGAGGTGTCTTGCTGTTTGATCTAACTCAGAGACAAAACCTTACTAAAATAAATGTGGAACTTTATGGATGGTCCTCAATGACAGAGCACTGAACAGAAGGTTATTACTAATAGAATCCCCTAATATGCAGCTGACTGACCAAGTCATGGAGAACACTTTCATCTGTCAGAATGCAAAGTGTGTTTGCTCTAAAGACAGAACTGAAGGCTCTAGTCAGCTTGAAGAACTGACTCTGAACACAGATGTGCTATGTAAGGAAACGTGACAAAGCGCTTTTATGTGAAGCTATGCATGATAGCTCCTGGCCTCTGACCCCTGGGAACAATATGCAAACACAAGGACCAATTATGGGTCCCGCCTGAAACACCAGTGAATGCAGCTCACAGGCTGTGTGCGTGTCACGCGGCCCTTTTAATACAGCTCTGTGTCTAGGAAAGCAGCTCTCTTTTTCTTTTGGAATTAATGCTAGAGTCAATGGTCTCAGTTTATGTAATGTTCATAAGCTGCAACGTCTAAAACAAAAATGTGAAGAACCAAAGACTGAGCCCTTCTGGACACAACAATTTTGTCATTTTTTGTCAAGAGGGCAGTTTACAAAATTTGCTAGTATAACAAATCAAAGTAAAATTGCATCCCAAATCATAGGCACATGCTAAAAATTCTCCCATTTGCAAAAGAAAATGTGTGAGTGTATATAGTGTACAGCAAGGAATAATTCAGGTAGTCTCATGTTTCTGTAAGTGGTAAGAGTATCTTCACGTCTCTTTTTCCAGGTTTTATAAATCCCAACATTTGGGTTGCTTTCAGCATAGGGTCAAAAGGGGTAGAATCTAAATGTATTCAAACCTAGTTGAAATAAGATGTGACTTGTGTCACTTTACAAAGGAAGGGTGAAAACAGCTGCCCTCGATAAACAAACTGTCCTTCATAACCTGAGCATGTCCTAAGATCCTGTAAAATTTTATAAACACCCAGGTGTACAGAATTGACTGAGGTCAAGTTTTAAGGCCACAGGAACACAGTGTCAGTTAGATCTTACAGGTTGTGGAGTACTGGGCGGAGGGGGGTCCCTGATCACCTGTAGAGACGAATAAACATATTGGGAACAGGGTTATTACACTGATGTTGGCCTGCATTTTAAACTAGTCTCAAAATGCTGTTGTAACCCACTATGATTGACAATTCAGAGTGTTAGATAAATTACATTTTGGGCAAAGTGGGAGACTTACCACAGTGCAGCACAGTGGCCAGAACCACCACAAAACCAGGAGAGCCAACAACAGGGTGATGACAAGGAAGCTGATGAGGAGAACAGTGCCATCAGACTGTGGGCAATGCATGAAAACCAGGGTCAGTGCTCCACTACTCAAAAAGCATTTTTACAAAGATTGCAGATTGCAACAGACAGCAGGAATCGGGGAGAAAGCACACACATCACATCACCTGGTGAAGATGGCCAGGACACACACAGGACCCTGTGCCGACAAAAAAGTCTGAACAGAAGAGAAATGTAGAAATAAGGAGACCAGTCAGTACTTGACTGGAAATGGAGGTGGAAATGAGTTTTACTCCAGGCACACAGAGGAGCCCTGGAGGAGAGCAGAAGAAAAAGAAAGTAGTATGTGGAACCAAACAACAAGGAACAGAAATGTTGAAATTTCACAGGAGATACTGAAGCAAAAATCCCGATGCAGCACAAGCAGAAGCCACAGACAAGCAGTGGTGCTAAGGCAGAAAACTGCACTCACACATGTAATGCTGCTTATGTGCACTGAACTGGTGATGTAACTGAGGCCTTCATTCATGCTGACCTGCAGATAGACAACCCTGAAACACAAACACATATCACGTTTGACACCACATTCACCTAGCTGGTGAAAGGGGGAAGGCATTTCCTTATGCAAAAAATTGTGATTCATTCCGGGTTCTTCCAAGGAACCCAACTTAATTTCCCCCAAATATCCCCTCTGTCAATTTAAGTACCTGTTTCAGACTGATGAAGAACACTTTAAACACCAGTTGCTAAATAATGAGACAGTTAATAAGCTCATTAATATGTATTTTTGTGTATGAAAGCAGTTACGTTTTTATTTAATATCATACACTATGTTTCACTCTTTATTATAAGTATTAATAGCAGTAAACATTTCATAATCAAATGTATTTGAAAATAAATTAAAACAATATAAAATAGAAAAACACTTAAATGTACCTACTGGGCTGTTACTGTAGTGAACTGTTACTGAGGGACTTATCAACTAAACAGAAGTGAACAAAAATATTAAAATTGTTTTTGAACCCAGGCCACATGAGGCAAAGACTGAGAACACAGATTCTGGGAGCAGTGCTGCCTCCTAGTGTCACACTCGTACTCACACCAATTTCCAATATTTCTCTGATGTGAGTCAGCTTCACTTGGGTAGAACTCATTGGGTCAGGAACTTCTGAACTCTGATACCAATCCAGGTGTTAATATATACAGGTCGTTACACTTGGAACTCAGAAACCGGGAGCTTAAATACCAAGGTATTGGTGTAAATAACCCTGCTCACAATGATTACCAACCACCTGTTAGGAGTGTACACAAATGGTAACAGTCCTTCTTCGTGTCCATCAGTACTACAATTTTAACTTGGAATTTGTGGGATTTCCATGTCTGACTTTTTACCCAGGGTCCCACCTGCTGTCCCTAGTACTAAACAGCCTCTCCCTGAAGACCATGTGGCCAAGGAGAACAATGCCGTGACCTGTGACTCGGTGGCCGAAGGGGTGGAGTATTGTCTGCCCTGCGGAGGACACCTCCCTCCTCGCTGAAAGGCGAGCTGTCGGGCACAGGGCAGGGAAAGATGGAGGCACTGTGACAGAGAGATCTCTGTCGCTATCAATCAAAGCCCTGGAAACTCAGTCAGCATGTGTGTGTTGTGCAGCCCTCAAATATCCTGCAAGTGGCAAGGAGGCATGTGTAATGTTTCTGCTCTGATGCTGTTCCAACAAAACAACCCTGACTGAACAACCTGTAATGACTACAAAATTTGATGGATGCCAAACACTCCTCCAATTTCCTTCCTGTATGCTGAAAATTAAGCATCACATAAGGCAGTAATCACTATTCATTTATAGACATTTGGACAGCTCTCATCCAAGCAGCATGGGGAAGAAAACCCATGAGAATTATGCTTGCTCAATCCAGTCACTGTTAACGGTGACTTGCGGTAAGAGCACACACCAAGGCAAACCACTACTTCTAGGCATAACAACCTTTCTGCCCCCATCTAGGCCAGTTTGTGTGAGGGGTTTTTTGGCCCCAATCTCATTGTTTCACAAGACACAGCTTTGAAACAACAGCCTCATTCATCCAGCCTGGCCAATTTCACCCACTGCCTCGTTCTGTGAGCTGTTTAGCTACTGAGTTTAGCAACTATTGCGGGCTTGGGACCCCTTTTACTCTGAAAGAAAGATCCTCTCCAGATGCCTTGCAATGAGGAATGTTTAAAATGGCTTACCGGTTTACTTTTTATACATGCCCAAACACATCTGGGTAAGAACTGTTTCACTAAATCATGTCACGACAAACTGAGAGTGGAACCACCCCAGAAAGGCACAATACAAAACAAAGACCACTGTATATAAATATCAAATCCAGTCCTATCAGGAGAGGCAGAGAAACTCAAATAGTGCCAAGAAATCTTCCTGACAAGAACAAGACAGATGACTTCCCCAAGGTGTCTGAGGCCCCTGGAACAGATAATTATGCACTGGGTTCTGAGGGGACAAAATAGCTGGTAGCACTGGGCTGCTTCTTGGTGTGACAACAGACACAAACCCCAAGAATTTCTTCAGGGTGACACTGGTGTTGGGGTCCACGGCTCTCCTGCTCGGGGTCGGCCCTGTGAGACCAGTGTCCGGGGGCCTGTGTAAGCACCAGTGGTGAAGTTCTCACACAAGTCAAGATGATGTAGGTCCTCCTCACTGAGGCGCTAATTAAAGACTTGTCTTGAGCTTCTTTACAACACAAGGGCTGTCTTGACATGTTAGGGATGCAATCCGTGATTGATAAGAAGAATTCCAAATGACATTGGCCTTAACTCAAGGATTTCTGGACTGGATTTATTTTTTTATCCTTGGCTGTCAATATAAGAAGATTCCCAGTTCACACTTTTGGACTGAAATGCACTTACTTCCCAGCTTCCTGTATCACCGGTGCAGGGCAGAGTAAGTATGTATCTTCAATACCTGTAGGCTTTTCATCTGTGAAGAGATGTCCATTTAATTTGACATTTTTTAAAACACAATTACATGCAACCGGCAGCATTTTTAAATGATATTTTATTGGAAATTCAGAGGCTACAAATCGGAGTTCTTCACTACGATTACATGGACCCAGTACGGCATTTAACAGTGAACAAGGCATCAGTCATTGCAGAGGCATGCAGTGAGTTTGTAAATTCCTTACTGATTATTGTGGTGTCATTGACCTTAAAGCTGCACACGACCTGCTTGATGTTTCTGGCATATATGAACCCATTCCCTCGCACCACCACCTGGAAGGACTCTACAATTTAGAGAGAAAGGCAATTTTTTTCTCAGAAACAGCAGCAATAAATGGATCTATTTGTTGCCATTATTAAACGTCTATTCAGTAACTTACCTATGTATTTTAAAATAGTGTATACAGCTAGGTATAGGAACGGCACAAAAATAAACTGTGTGCTCTCCTTATTGTCTGTAGTATTCAAGGAAAACTCACCAATGTCAAAACAATGTATAATAAATAGTTGTGCAGTGTTGTCCGCCATAAATGGGTCGAGTAACGTGATCCAACATGAGAGGCAGGATCCTGCTGTGAAAAGCTTAGCCCAGCTTACAGCAGGCAGGAGCATTCCCTCACAGATCTTTGTCTCATGTAGACCTTTCCAGAAATGCCAAGTGACGTGAAATCGTAAAGTGGGCACCAGCTGGAGGCGACTGCATAGCCCATTTTATCTGTTCCTTCCTCAACCTTTCAGGAAGACTCAATTCAATGTTTAGGATGACACAGACACACACACACACACACACACACACACACACACACACACATCTCACTGGTGCTAATAATAAAAGCGCTGTGATTCACAAACACCTTGCAGTGCTGTAGCTGAGAGGTTGTTTGGGTGGTGACTTGGGAGTTGGTTCCCTGACCTTGTAGAACCCCCAGGCGGGGCGGCATGCTCTGACGGCTGCTACACAACATATGCTGGGGATAGTAAAAAAAAGGGCGCACACGTCAAAACTTGTCTAAAAGCTTGGCAAACACTAACGGGGAGACAGAGAAAGGGAGGAAGAGACAGAAAGAGAGAGGCTTCAACTGTGACACTGGAAGCATCTCTTTAGCTGTCTGGTACACATGTTTATCAAATCAAGTATTCAGTGACCTTTATCATTTAAGTGGTGTGGTGTAAAGTTCACCTATCAGCATTATTTTTCCTGTTTGCACCACCAGGAAAAAAAAAACATTCACTTGGCAACAATTTTAAAAACTAGTATTTCCAAATATTTGCTGTGATTGTTTCTATGCCATGAGACGGGATGATTCTTCAGTGAGAAACTAGGCCTTGAAAAGTAGAATTGTTTGTTTTTTCACTATTAGTGAGACAAATTAGACCCACATTAGACTGCATACTTAAAGGGCACTGAGTCTGTTTCATGTTTTCTACAGTGAATTTTTTCTATATGTCTGTATGTAAGTCTCTTTATTCTTTTGTGCAGTGGCCTCTGGTTCGAACAGAGCCCTTCATTAACAGTATCACGAGGATCGCTGACAAACCTGTATGAAAGCCCTGCTTTGTACAGTGCTCGACACTTAAAAGCACATCTGCGTCCACATCAGCAGCTCATGACGTGTCACAAGCAGTCATCTCCCTGAGTTCTACCCAGGTGCCTCTCTGGCCCAACTGACCTGTCTACTTTTTTAGCAATGCCTGCCCCACATGCAAAATGCACTGTTATCTATGAGCACCCCCCTGCCTGAATTTGGCTCCTCCTCTCATCCCCTCATGTGATGTCTGCATGGCAAAACAGCTAATTCCAGTTAATTTGGGGCCCTGGCCACAACCACGTCCTTTTCTGCCCGAGTTACTGTCAGGCATGGTGTGGTGGGTTTTGACAAGCCAGTGCAGGGGGAAGAAAGGTCAATCCCCGTTGTGGTAGGATAATGCTGCCAGTGAGATGGTGGGCCAGAGCTGGTGGGCACTGTTGGCTTTGAGGGGAGTGGCATTGGTGGGCACTGACACTTTGTATCCACACCTGAGGAGGTCAAAATAGTTGAGGATTTAACTTCTGTTGATCACATCCAGGAATCATTAGCATTACAGAAGCAACGATGCTGTCGCCATGTATGTTGGTGGCCTTCAGCTCTCACAAATGATGGCTCATTGACAGGCTGCCCAGGCAGATCCCTATGGATCAGTATGATCCTAAGGATGGCATGGTGGCTGGCCATTACAGACGACTGCCCTAGCAGCCCTTTGACAGAGACTATATCAAGCACTTAATCACGAGTTATCCCACTGTTAAATATAATAAAATTACAACAATAACGAATGCAAGATAATTTAAGAAAAGACAAATGCTTGCTTAAGCAAAACGACACTTTCATTCAAGCATTAACAACACCAATTTAAATTACAGCAAAATGATTAATTCTTAAACTATTAATTCTTAAACACTAAAGGACATTTTATGTATTCATTACCATTAATTGCAATAATTTATTATGTCATATTTAGAAAATCATTTCAAACATGACCACTTTGTATAAATCTAAAATGCCCTACTTTGGATGAAACTGATAAACAAGAGAAAAGATGTGCCACTCAGTCTGCTTGTTTGTTAAACTGTCGAAGGTGTATTTAGCTTGACACCACAAATACTAAGAAAAAACACAAATAAAATACACCGTTTATCCTTAGTAGGTGCCCAAACCTATCACATATAATAATTTTCCAGTCAAGGGTCATAAGAGAGGGGGTATGTTATCATTTTGCATCCCTAAGCCAGCCTGGCACATGGTTACAGAAGCTTGCCAATTACTTTGCACGGCTGCAAAGCTGATGTCCCCTGATGTGACATCAAACTTATTGTGAGGACCAGACAGTGAAATTAGCAGGCTTTGGCTTGCCTCACTTCATTCCTCTGCCCTTTTTTCCTTTATTAAAACACATTTCCCTTCAGATTCCAATATACAATTTAAGATAAATCAGTGGATGCCTTCCTTGCTGTAATAGGAAACAGTCATTTATTCAATTGGCTGCCGTGCAGTGAAGTGTCTATGCACGCGCTGGTAGTCGGGCTGCAGATGAATGAGGCTTGACATGACCTTATTAGCGTGTGTTTACAGCACGGCCTGTTCAGCATTAAGCGCTGTGGCTAGGAGTCTCGCAGGATTAGCATTTCCTATATATCCCATGTCCACAGCCCAACTCTGGGCAGCTCCATGCAAACCCCATGCAGACATCCATGCCTCTGAGCAAATCAGAACTGACCAACAGTCAAAAAGAGGCTGACAACTATTGACACGGTCGGGTTTTTGGGTCAGGGCTTCTACCTCCTGCACAGACACTCGCTGGTTCAGCTGCTAGAATCTCAATGCAGGATTTCTTGATGATCTGCAAACACAAGCACAAGGGATGATATGTGAGCAGATTTTTTTTTCTTTTTCTACCTGCACCCTCTATCCAGAGTCAAGGCCTGCAGCCATGTGATCTGCAGTGATTTCAGCAGCAGACTCACCAAGCTGATTATCCCCCTCAGGGCTTGGAATCCATTCTTCACTGGAAATACATGTTCAGTGGAGTCGGCAACAGTGGCCAGCTAGACAAGCATATTCATGTAAAGGTATTTTTTAAGTGTTTTAAACATTCTTCACACATAGCACTCACTACTCCAGAGATTAAGCAGGAATTGAATGAAAGGCAGAAGCGGCTTCCAGGAAATGGGTCCCATTACTGGTTTTGTCATTAGCTGAAAGTATGTGGATTTGACCACAAGTGTACCTGTGTTTCTTCAAAGTCCTTCACTCCCACGCAGTAAACCATAGCACCCAAGGAGCGCGCCCTCTCTGCCTGTCAACAGCAGCATGTCCTCCGTCAGTGCCCATTAGTCAGCGGCCATTTTGTGCAGCAGCCAACACCAAATGCCACAAGCACATTTACTTGCCTCTTGTTGCGCCATGTCGAACTGCTGTTCATTTAATTCCCCGTCCGTCAATGCAATGATAACACTCGCTGTCCCTTCAAAGCAAAAATCACACAGAAATGCTTAATGAACACCATCAGCTAACAAACCACACTTGGGGATACGATAATGTTCTCACCTTGGTTTTCCTCATACATTTGCTCATTTGCCTGAAATGCCAGAGCAATGTATATGTCAGTGTCATAGAAAATGAAAAACACTTGGATAAAATAAAATAAAACAAAACATTTTTAAAAAATCATAAACCTTTCGTAGCCCAAGATGCATATTAGTGTCTCCCCCTGGCACTACCCTCTTCAGCATCTCCAGTCCATTCCTTATGTCAGTCCTTTGGAGAAAAACAGAATAACCATCTCACTAGTGTATTCAAGGAAGAAAGTAAGAGAAGAAACATCTCTGTGTGCACAGCAGTGCGGTTTTCATAAGAACAATATAGAGCGATACCTGTTTTCAGTAAGTCTCATCACAGTCCTCCCCCCTGATGAGAACACAATGAAGGACATCCTCAGCATTGGACTGGAAAAATGGACAGTTATTTGTGTTGGATAAATAATATACACTTCAGCATTAGGGAAATTTCTTCCATACATAACATTTTGTTGGAAATTCATCTTAGTATAAAGATATTTTCTATTTAGTCAGTGAAGCATTAAAATGTAAGACAAAACATTACAGGCTTGTAAATTACAAACACTAGCATTTCTTGACCTGACTGTGATAGCCATTTTCTTAATTTGACACACTTGGTGATACAAGATTGCTGAACAGATTTTGGTGCATATGTGCGGTACTAAACATGACTCCTCTATTCCTCATCACAACACAGCACTATTAAAACACTGCTGTCACGTGCAAGTGACTTTCCTTGCTCCAATAAGAACTGACATAAATTGCTGGAGAAAAACAACTCTGGATCCTGAACCTTACAGGTCCCACTATGAAAAAAGTTCTCACCTAATGAACTTCACAGCCAGGTGTTCGACAAAGGAGTAGATCTCTGTCCAGTGGTATTTTACACTTCCAGACCTGTAAGGGGAAAAATATGCCTGCTAAAGGTCTCCAGAGAAATGTGTTTGTGCAGGTTTGTTATTTGTCATATTAACCAGTTTCTGAAGGACTACTGAATGTAGTAACATTTGGACGATATCAAGAACAGGAACAAATTGTTGTTTTATGGGAACAAACACTCTGCAGAAATCATGTAGTCCTGACATCTAGCCTAGGCCCAGTTCAGCAATCCATCCTGATGTCATGGTAACCTCCAGACCCTGGAACTGTGGGTGGTGAGGGTCAAAAGGGAAGGAAAGCCAGTACTTCCTTCCTAGGCGGCTCGTGTGATAAGTTTAAATCTAAATGTTGGAAAGGAAAGTGAAGTCTGACACTCATTTCATCCTTATTTACAAAAGCGGATGGAACTCCCAGAGCATCACCTGATCTCTGTGTGAACTAATCCCATTCTGACCTGTATCAGAGCAGTAGCTGTGGCCAAAGCTACATTCAATGCTATAGATTAGCATCTTCCTCACCAGCTGGGCTTCCCCGTTGTCTTCTGGCTTTGACAAACCTGCATGCTTCTGTCTACAGGGTTTAAAATCTCCAACAGAAAACTAACCACCTGAGAGAACCACAAACAAACCTGCTTAAAATAGCAGGTCACTAGGTGCCATTTTAAGGCAATGAATTTCCATTGGTGCCACAGAAAGCACCAAAGCCTGTTGGAGCGTGCCAGCTTCCACAGGTCCTCAGGCTTTTATTAAACTTTATGGACGAAAGGGTAACGCATGAGCTGTGACTGACAAACACTGGCAAAAAGGTAGGAAGGCCTTTTAAAATGAATATCCCAGAACATCTTAAAAAATGTCAATTTTTCATGCTTATTCTTATTTTTAACGGTGGAACAAGCACAGGATGTGCACATTCAGGTTAGAATACCATTTAACTCCAGGTCTTTTGGCCCTCAAATAATAAATATCAATCAACACTGGATTGGCACAGGTTAAGCCACAGCACAAGCAGAATTGTGCATCTTACCCTTTCTACAGCCACCCTTTCTCAATCTTTGAAACTAAGAAATATATTCAAATATATATCCAAGTACATAAACACTGCCTTTTAGGGCAAACATAGCCTATGGATCATCTGTAGAGAAACCTATAGTGATTTATTCTCAAAAAACATGAATTCATGATAATTTCCTAGATTCAAAGTACTACAGCAGGAGTGGAATTCAAACCTGGGCCCCTGGAGCATAAAGTAGCAGGTATCAACCTTATATACCTGCTCCCTCTTAATTCTCTATTAGAAATAAAAATTAAACATTATGTATATATTATTTCAATTATTAAAATTTTAGAAATGGCCTTGACAACATAAATATCATCAAGCTGCCCTAAATAAAGATTTAATTTTGCAACTTAATGAAGATTATCTAACATCAATCATTGGTTAGTAACTCTAATGGCCTAGTGTCTGTGTGCTTTGCTGACTAAAACAAATAGGCGGTGATCTCGCGAGTTCAATTTTTTTATGTCATAAATCATTAAAAAGTTATCACTATATCTCCACACAAGCAGTATCCCATCTCACACCCTTTGCTTCCTGGATAGACCCCAGACCTTGGTGACTCTGCATTGGACAAGTTGTTACTGACCATGAATAAATGAAAAGAAAACATTTTAAAAAAAGCTAGAAGTAATTATTTTGTTCCAAGTATTATAAAATATGCTGGCTTGATCATGCCTGAATGACAATATCTTTTAGTTTGGTTTTTTTAGTTTATTTTTAATATTTAATTATTTTCATTTTCCATTAAGCTTAATGATAATTTGGATCCCCCGGCAAAATGGGGATTCACCTAAGAGGGTGATTTATCCTTTATGCAAGGAACAGGTTTACTTTATGCTACAGTGATACATTTTCAATTAATTTTTACATAATACTTTTCTTATTGTACTGGCACAAGATTCTTAACAGAGAATACAAATAAAAATACATGTAACACACATCCAATTACTGTAAGTGAAGGAAAAATTTTCAGATGATTGCAACAGAAAAAGTGAAGTGCACTTTACAACTCCATCCTTTAAGAGTCACAAACGCATCTTTCCACAAGTTTGTTTGATAAGGCAAGTAAGTTTTAGAATTTAAACTGTGGGGTTGAGGTGGTGAGTACAGGTAGAGACGTGTCCACCCGCATGGCCAAGCCCAGCCCAGATCTGATAACCTTGTGCAATCCTGGGTGCAGCAAGCCTGGATGTGTTGGCCTTGGTGCACCAGATGACATCTAGATTCTGGCTGCAATGTGTGTGAAGTGGAATGCTTCAACAGCAGAGACACTACTAGTTAAAAATGCTTAGCAGACAGAGCAACAGAGCAGCATTCCTGTAGCCTACTGGAAACCAAGAACATTTGAGACATCTTATCAAAAAACAACAATTAAAATTTCTTGCTGTATTTCATAACACATTGAAGATCATCTGTTTCAGACAATTTTACCGAATTAATCTATTTATTCCTAGCCTTTTTGCCACTCCAATTACTATGCTGGTTTTCAGAAATTATTTATTTCTGTGTGCAGTATTTATTAACATAGAGATGAACAACATTGTCTGGACTACAAATTATACTTCCACATATTTTTTCCAATCAGTATCTTTCTCATGAATTCATATGCTCCAACCCTGCATTTTCAAAGCCAAAATAAGTAAACTTATCTGCAGATATGTGTAATGAAAATGGAAAACTGACATATGCCGAAAATGAAAAACTGACATATGCTGCTTGCATAAGTATTCAAACGCTACACTTTAACAGTTGGTAGAGCTGCCATTTGTTGCAACAACAGCTTCAAGTCTTTAGAAGTAAGTAAGTACCAGCTTTGCATGCCTTTCAGGGGGTAGCATTCATCTTGGCAAATCTGCAGCAGGTTATTAATGTTTATTTTGGAACACAATTTTCAAATAGTGTCACAGATCCTCAATGGGACTGATGTCACTACTGTGCCAATATTTGAAACCTGTGGTCCACAAGCGTCATCCAGTTATGTAATAATGTACAAGTATTGAGGGGGGCATATTGCCCCTTATTCCACCAGCATACATTGCTTACTTGCAAGCTATTAAACACTGAGCTGTACTCATTAAAATTGCATTAAGTCCATGTAATGCTTTTAAAATGACAGCAGGCATATTATACTGATATTATAATAATTTTGACCCTGTTAAAGAACTCAGATCAACAGCTGTTTTAAGCTCCCCTGCAGAGTGCATCAGCAGTGCTGGGAGGGTTGCATTAGAGCCATTTGCTCCAAACCTCACAATTTCTCTTGTCTGTTCCATCCATTGATCAATCCATTCTCTTTAATTGCTTTATCCTGATCAGGGTTACAGAGGTCCGGAGCCTATCCTGCAGTCAGTGGGTACTAGGCTATGAAACTACACCCTGGATGGGGAACAAGTCAGTTGCACAGTGGCCATACACACAAAAGCTGTGGGCAAAAGAGTGACCAATCAACCTGAAACATGTGTCTTTGGACTATGGAAGGAAACCCCCAGGGACACAGCAAAACAGGCAAACTCCATACAGAATGAGCTGGATTTAAACCCACACCCAAACAGCGCAGGTCTTCTGAGGCAGCAGTGCTATTCACTGTATCACCAAGCCCCCCTTTTTGCCTCTTCGCACAAATATTTTAGTTAAACTGTTCACAGGGAAAGGCAGCTCAAGATAACCTCAATATTTTCGTATCTGCAGTGCTTAATAATTCATTATAGCAGGGTTAAGGTAGCATTTAGTGTCTCTAGTGTGGAAGCCAAAAAGCAGTATTCACACTGTGACATCCGCACTGTTTTTAGAATCTCTGTGTGGGAAAATAAATGTTACCTTAATGCCATGTTTGAATAAATTGAACAAATAGGTCTGTACAGAGTTCTCATGAAGTAGGAAAGGGGACTTTATAAAAACCTGATCAACACACAATATATGTCGTGAAAGATGTACATATTAGTGTACTTTCTACAAATTACTAACAGGCTACTAACCACTTAAGGGTCAGTTATATACAAGTTATTTGAGATTTTCTCAAAAACAGAAAAAAAATCAACAGCAATAATAACATTGTTTTGGTCGGCAACCTGTTTTCTGCACGTACCGCCTCATTTCCCACATTGGCCAGCATACACGCATGTAAGTTTCTAATAACCATGTGTTCCTGATTAAATACTAGTAACAAAGCGCTCAGCTGTTTTTCCATACAGTAGAGTAAAATAAAGAACAGAACACAACAGTACAGTACAGACCCGTGCAGTAGAATACCTGACAGTAGGATACAGAAAAGTACAGTACAATACAGTACAGTACTGGCGAATACTTGGACTTGGGTGTTTGGCCACTGTGTCCCAACACCTGACCATCTGCAGGTGCCTGTTGTTACCTCACTGCAGGCAAACCCCAGCTGTATTTAAATATAACACTTAAAACAGTAACTTTTTAAAAGAAACACTTAAAAAACTTTATTCTGGCACTCTATACTTATGAAGCAGAAGAGTCAAGATGCTTAGCACAGCAGCTGTAGGGAAGAGGGTGACTATGGCCAGAGCGACATACACTTACTTGTCGAGGACGAAGTAAAGGTCGAAGGCGCCGTGACAGGAGCGCTGTCCGTCTGCCGTGTCCGCCGTGAGCTGCCCTCCGGCCCCGGGAAACACGCACAACAACAGTCCGAGGGGAACCACGGCGGCCAACCTGTTTGCCACACAGCTCGCCATCTTTCCCCTTACGCAGACCGAGAGAGAGCGAGAGAAAAGGAGAGAAAGACAGCGTTTTTTCGCCTCTCCGCCTCAGTGACGCGACGTCCGCATCAGTGGGTTATGGTGGTGGAGAGAAGCGCTTCCTCTCCCTAAATAATGCTGAACGAGTTAGAAAGCAGATCCTCATGTTTATACTGAAGATGGGGCTAGATGAAGCCTGTTTCGGAAAACTTCTTACGTATGATCATCCATTAATGGCGAAAAAAGAACAGGTCACAGTTACCTGACTCGGCTACCCTTGTCGCACGTGCCACATACTGCACCGGCTGCACGCGCATGCCGCGCAGTAACATACACTGTTTTTATACTTCTAAATAATAAATAGATACGTACAAAACAAAGCATTCGTTCAAAGTAAAACACGAAACATTTTTATTTATCCTTTTACGTTTTATCTTGGCAATTTAGCTTGTTTTTTGTGATTTCCCGAAAAGTGAAAAAGACCTAAAGTCAGTGGTGCTGTACTTTAATCTGGTCAGTTTTATAATGTAATGCTCGGGTGGCATTTTGCCCTTATAAGGTACACTGTAATTTATTTCTGTCTAACTATTCAGTAGTATTGCACTACACCACTGTTTCTTACAGTTCTTTGAAGAAAATCGAGAACATCTTAAACTTCGGTTAGACAGACCTACGCTACTTCTCCATAAAATCACTACAGAGTATCTTTACAACATAGACAACACAGCACAAATATTACTGTAATATTCTGGCCTCTGCTTTCACAAAGCTATAGAGAGATTTTTAAAAACCCTTTTATATATTTTGCGTATTTAAAAAACATAAATACATAGAAATAAAAAGGAAACTACATCATATGTAGTGAAGAAACTTTTTTTGGAAAATTATAGTTTTCTATTCTCAAAATTATTATACCCCCATGCAATCTAGTTTTGCGGGTGTAACAAAAAACAATCACAATTGCCCCGATTTTGCCAAAGGGCAAATGCATAATTCAAATACAAAAACTGTATTTAAATGTGTGATCTGGCGATCATTTAGTAAATTAGTATGCATCATAGGTTTCAGTTTGAATAATTAAAGTAATTATGGCCGCATGGTCTTTCAACACGATTAAACGAAGCGTTTATAGAGTGATTTTGAGCCTCTCGTGTTCAGTTGACTTTATCGACCTTATTCACTTTTTTAATACTGTAAATGAAGACGGAACGTTAAGTTCTAAACGTGATAAAAATAGATTATCCTCAAAACTGTTATCATTAATTTAGCTGAAAACAAATAACACTGATAGAGAAAAGTTAAAGTAAAATGCAAAAAAAAAAACAGTTACACTTAAAATTGTGTGTTGATTTTTTTTGATCACGCTGAACATGTATGCAGTTTTATTCAGGTACATTCATTCATCTTAAATCACAGTTTAACACAAAATTTATATTATTAAACTACACAAAATCACCCTTATAGTAAAGCGTCTTGGAACCCTTATTCGAAATTGCAAGTGAACCTCAACAGCATCACAATGGTGATCAGAAATATCAAGCATGAATAAATTTTGAAAAGTCTCGCATATTTTACAAAAAAATCTCTAAATTTGACGTTACATTTTGCAAGTGTACTGCCCGTTTATTTTAAAGTTTTTTAAAGCTGTTGGTCATCATCTCTGGAACAAAAGGTGTCAACAAAACTTCAAACGTCTCGCCGTAAAAGCCTCTTTTTGCGCAAAAACATATAGTAGAAAACATACACAAAAATCCAAGCAATCAAAACAGAAGTTAGAGCAATTCTTATTTTCGGTGCAAAATGCTTCAGTGAAATTTCCCAAATTTCCAGCACTCTAACTACACAAGACATCGTGGCACCATTTATGCAACGCCAGAACTAAAACTACATGCCATCTATAGGATTACGGCGCAGAAACAGCAATAGCACATTAATTATTAGGCTATAACATCACGGGTCTAATGACGACATTAATTCCCTCTTCGACCTACAAGGAAAAGCATCTGGTGCATAATTCTGGGTTATAATAACTCGTCCAAATGGACCCCCGCACACAAAAGGGCCCCCTGCACTGGGACGCGTGCTCTCTCTTCCTGCGTCCTTTTTCTCCGCGGTGTCATTAGGCGACCAGTGACAGCAGAACAGCACCAATCAAAATGCCACCCGAGCTGGGGGGGGGGCGGAAGTGCTCGGGTGCGGGCCGTCACGCGCCACCGCTCTCACAGCCCGACGCACTTAAGTGTGTGACAGACAAGCGCACGCCGCTCACTCTCACTCCTGCGCGGACCGTGAACAGCAGCGCGCACGCGGGAGGGACCCCCCCCCCCACGACGTCGGAGCGGTGAGTGCAGAGCCTCCTATTGTGTGCGCGCGCGGTGTGCCTGTGTGACCATGTGTCGCGGCGTCATTTCGCTTTTGCGCTCTGACTGCACCGCATACCTGCATATTCCGCGGAATATAAAGCAACATTCACCCCAGAAAAATGACAACTTCTGTTACATTATTTTTCCGTTATCAAGAACATGATTATTGCTGACCGGTGAATATCGCGAATGGCTCAACGTTGTCTAACTGACTTACATTTATTCATTATTTTATCACAACATTGTCTTGAGCATCGAGGCTTATTTTTCCAAAAGCGCGCATGTTTCTTTTTCCCCGCATTTCACTGCTTATAAAACACTGACCCGGCGTGGAAGTACTGTGTGCGTTTGAAAGACACCCTGCAGTTTCCCCGGGGTGATGCGGCACCAGCAGTTTAAATGCAGTGGCAGATGGGAAAACAATGGCAGAAATCAAACTGAACAGACAAACAAAAGGGGACGAAGGGCGTAAACGTCTTAAATTTAAGTACAGGGAATTAAACAGATCCTATGAAATGTTCAATGAGGAGTCACATTTTAACTTATTAGGTTGCACCTGGACTGTATCACCCATTTGCAGAAATTTAGTTCTTGATCAGCTGTTACTAAACAAACACATTTAAGTTATATTTTGTGAAAACATAAATTCTATGTGTTACGGATTTTCAATCTGATATGGAAATACTACTAAATAAAATGGATCTGAAAAGTCAGATTAATTTAAGGAGATATCCTGTATATTGGTGTTTAGGAAACAGTTTTTAAGTCGTGCTGAGTGATTAATAAACGTGACTCATTTGCGTTACTCAGGATCATTCCTGTCCTCTCATCTTTTAGTAGCTGTTTGAAAATATAAAGTTGCTTCTTGTTTTGCGACAGCTTTCTTATGGAGTTCTCCATTCTGCCTCGCTCCCTTTGGAGCGACGGGAAAGCGGCACATCAGCACCTCACGGAGTTCCTCACCTGCGTGCAGGTGACCCGGGACCTACGGGCGGGCGCCACGCTGGGACCCTGCATCCTCCACAACACTTTCTATGACACGATCGCCTTCATCGCTCTCAAGTCCTGCGACAAAAGAAACAAATCATACGTTTTCCGGGTCTGTACTTTCCAAAATAATGTCTCATATTTAAGTAATAAACAGAGTATTAAATATAATATTAGCTTTTGACAAACAGATAGGTGTATTCTGGACTAGTTTTTTTTAGATTATATTTGAGGATTTGATGTTGGAAAGCAGTGCGAGGAAAGCATCCTCTCCGTCTGTGAACAGGTAGACGCGGAGGCCATGAACAGCTCCCCTCTTGTCCTGTCCTGGCTCAGGCTGGTCCAGGCGGCCAGCAACAGAGAGGAACAGAACATGGAGGCCTACCTCAAAAGTGGGCAGCTTTACTTCAGGTCGCTGCGGGACATCAGGAAAGACGAGGAGCTGCTGGTATGGTACGACGAGGAGCTCTCCTGTCTTCTGGGGTTTAACGACATCAAAGCGAGGATCGCCACAAACGGTAAGAACCGAAGTGTTAAATATCAACAAAAGGTCGTGTGTAACATACTGCACTCATTTTTTATATTATTCACAGGGTCTCAATATTTGTGCACAACTTAACTGAGCACAATTCCTAATATTTCTGATGCTGCAATACCTGAAAAACTATTCCACTTTTCAGCAGTTCTTTGTAAGAAATAAAAAGTAAACGGTATGAAACGAACACAAATTTTCAGCATTCAAAGAAGAAAAAATAAGCGCGCATGAAACATTAGCGCGTGCTTTTAACGGGTGGATAATCTGTTTTTCATTTACACAGGGCTGAAATGTGTGAACTGCAACCAGAGCTTCAAGAATGAGCATCCATACCTGGCGCACTGCCGCTTCCTGTGCGCGCTCACGAAACACGGCGCGCACTGCGGGGGGTTCAAGGAGCAGCTGCGACACAGAGGGACAGATTTCCACAACATCGCCAGGGATCTGGAGCACAGGAAATGCAGTGCAAATGACGGCTCCCCCGGCAAGCGGAGGCACGACGAGAGCGAGAGTGATCGGGCTAGAAAGTGCGTCTTGCTGGAGAAAACCAACATCTCCAACGGGACCATCAAGGACGGCAGTGCCGCCCCCGAGCTTAAGAAGGACCTCCCGGGATGTAAGCAGAGCGCCTTTACTGAGGTGAAGAGAGTAAAAAACGAGAAGGAAGCGGATACAGTTGATGTAGGCGAAGTGGGTCGAACCGGGCAGTTCCGTGCCGTGCCAGACCCGGGTTCGCACACATCTGGGAGCGCGTTCTCATTCGTGCTGCCCAAGGGGGGGCGGGCGGAGCAGAAGAGCGCTTTCTGTAAACCCAACAAAAGGACGGCGAATGAGCCGCATCCACTAAGTGGTTCATCCGAGCGCCTGGAGGACATGTCAGACAGCATCACCTCCAAGGCCGCGCTTGGATACAGCGGCAGTCTCTTCGGATCCGCCGTGCTAAACGCTGACATGTCCGCCGCCCAGTCCATCGCCAGCGCGTTCCCGTACTGCGCCGAGCCCTGGTCCCGGTCCGCGGGGGTGCCGCTGCAGGCGCCCTCCTCCCTCACACTCCTCCCGCCCACCTTCAGCTCCTTCGGGGTCTCGGTGCAGAACTGGTGCGCCAAGTGCAACCTGTCCTTCCGAATGACCTCGGACCTCGTGTTCCACATGCGCTCGCACCACAAGAAGGAGTTCGCGGCCGAGTCGCAGGTGAGGAGCAGGGAGGAGAAACTCACCTGTCCCATCTGTCATGAGTACTTCCGGGAGCGACATCACCTGTCGCGCCACATGACCTCGCACAACTGAAGACGGCTTTCGCCTTGGAGACTTAAGGGCGACTGGCCCAGCCGCGCACGTGCCTGACCTCTAAGTGTGAGTGTTGTACACTTTTACACGAGAATGTGTGTGAGCCTACAGACACTCGTGAGTAGATAGAACCACAGACTCTCAGTGGGGAACCATTTGCCCCTGAGACACTGAGTGCTTCTCTGAATAAAGCAGATTCACTGTGTATGTTGTGTGTGTTTGTCTGCTTTAGCAAATCCTCCTGACTTGTTCCCCTGATCAGTAGCATTTATTTATAGGCCAAATCCTCAAATTAATCACCAAAACTGTATAAGATCGAGGAAGAAGCACAAGATCCATTAGATGGCAGTAGAGCCACATTTGACAAAGTTGTGTGTTTGGTCTGTCATGTCGGTGCCTTCAACACTCAGGCTCACACTTATGTTATATGGCTTATTTAAAGTACTTTTGACTGTTTTATGTTTAATGTGGATATAAACACAATGCCTCACTTTGAATACATAATTATTTCTGACATTGTCCAAAATCTCACTGTTATAATATTTATTGCTTAATTCATATATTCCATTTTGAACCTGTACATTGGATAGCGTTTTAACATTTTGAAGAGGGGAAATGGAGCATGAAGGGAGATCATTTGGCAAGTGAAGGCACCAGATAGACTCTTCTCAGAATTTATTTGACATTTTGCAGAAGCTAAAGGTTTAAGGACTTACATCTATCCCCATCCCATTTTTTAGTTATGAGATTGAATGCTCTGGAACAGTTTCAGCTGTTGAGGATCAGTCTGAATGCAGAACATACCAAAGAAATTTATCCTGTGTGCTGTTAGGGCTTATTACTAGTGTCGTCCGTTTGTCGAGGTTTACCATATGGTACACAACAAATGTTACAGGTGTGTTACAGGTGAACCACAAGAATATGATGTCTAGTTTTATACATATCAAAGGAACCTCCAGAGGTTCCACTCAGTTTCTAGTTTGAGCTCCTTTGTTTTGGTGTAAATTCCCCGCCTGCAACTCTGTTTGCTGTGATCCCAGAGCTGGGAAATGGCTGGACTGCTGGAAAGACCAGTACAGGTTCAGCAAGCGTTTTAGCCACAGGTCACTTTGTGCAGCCTAACCTTTGCAATGGCCACCCCACTTTGGCTTTTCAGTGTGATACTGGGGCTTCGCAACCAGGCTCTGGGAGAAGCAGGCATACCAGCCAAAAATGTCACAGGAACAGGTACATTTACACCCAGATGTGCTCCTAATACAGTACTGTTCTAAGGTTTGCACAGATATTCTAGTGACATATGTGTTCCATTAGATTAGGAGTTTAAGTGATCAATCATTTTTAAAAATATACTTCAAAGAGGTATAAATTTAAAGCAGACATATGTCTTGTTCAGGTATGGACTTGTCTAAAGCTGTGCTCTGTCCAGCTCCAGTTCAATGATGGGCGAAAGAGGCACAAGTTCAGGTCTGCTCTGCTATGTCCAACTAGGGGTCAGGGGAAATATGTACTGGCCACTCAGGACCCCATATCCACTCCTCTGCTGTCTGTACTGTAGTCACTTTCCAAAGAGTAGGAAAAAAATCTAAGAGCACAAAGTGACACTGCAGTTATTATTGCTTTTATCCTGCGTTCATTAAAAATATTTAAGGGCATTCTGTTTAGACTGAGATAACTGATTTTTTGTAGTCTTATTCTAACAAATATTTAAACCCTATGATGGAAGCCAAAAATGAAACTGAAGAATAAAGCTTTCCTTACTGTGAGGAAGGTATTTTATAGACATCCCTTCTTAGAATTAGAGCGTCAGTTATTTTATAATGAATGACTTTTTTGTTAGACATTACACGCATCACAAGGATGCAAATGAACGTATAATTTATATTTTTTCATTAAATGCAGCACTAATAGAAAAATAAACATATATGAAATGCACGAGATGCGGAAGGGACAAATTTCATAATTGCAGCCTCCTCCTTCCTGGGGTTTCTGCAAGCTGGCAGCTGTTCTTACAAGATTCTTTCTGGAATAGCTTCCACAAGTGTTTTTTAACTTGTCCTGCATCTTTTCTTTTCTGTCAACAATCTAAATCCTCCATCAAAACCTTTAAATAAATAACTAGAAATATATTCCCTCTCTCTTTAGATTATATATTGATAAAACATTTAACAGATTTGGGTTCAATTCATAAATTATCAATGTTTGCCCGCTGGCTTAGAATCTGGTTTGTGCGAGAGGTTTGCTGTATCTGCTGAATGAAGTGGGCATTGACTGAAGTTCACAGCAACGTTGGACCATTCACCCCACCTGAGTTCTCCGGGTCCACCCAGAGCCAGCAGCTATTAGCACCTACATCAAGCATCCTGTGCAGTTGCTCGGGCCAACACAGCTTTCATTTAGAGTTTGGACTTCATGAGATCATATCTTGCCCAACAATATTGTTACAGTTACAGTAATGAATGTCCAGCTCTGATGTTAATCACCTGAGGAGAGAGCCTTTTCAGAGCTGCACTGAAAGTGTTCCGTTGTATAAATTATGTTCTTTTTTAAAGATTTGCAAGCCATTAATTGATCGGCCCCCGTTTGGAAAACTAAATATTGTTTTTGCTGGTCTCTGAGCAGTCATTATTCAGGAGTGCTTATTGCCATTGCGCTGTACACGTGATTTTGAATATTAAGGTGATTCCCTGGCCAACTGACAACTGCTTGGGGGCATTTTCCTCCTTGTAGCTCATTGCACCTGACATTAGTGCCATGAGACTGTGGTTTGGAGTTGGACTAGAAGAAACAGGCTCCAAAAGTAGAAATCAGGGCACAGCACTGCAGAGGCCATTCACCTCTTGATGAGCTGTAGGACAACAGCCTGGAGTGTAGCGCCCCCTGGTGGGAAGCCTGATTGGCAAGGGAGGGCTGGGAGGGTCTTACCTCAACAGGATAACTACCCCTACTTCCAAGTGCAGAGGCTGTGAATGCACTTCACTGCAAAGACTTTGGTTGGCATTTTGTGCAGTTTGACAAGTTACAAAATAGAACTTTAATTCTACTCATAAGATTGTGCAGAATTTTAAAATCCTTGAAAATGCATCCAAATTTGTACAACTATTATCTATTCTTTTTTGGTAAAAACTTTCTTGAAGAGCATTACAGCAATCCACAGCCTTCCTGGAAGCAATGGACACTAGGCTATAAAGCTGCCCCTGGATGAGAAACCAGTTCATTGGAGGATGACCACACAAACACACAGTCACACTACAGGCAATTTAGAGAAACCAATTAACCTGAGACACATGTCTCTGGACAGTGGGAGGAAGCCTACACCAGCATAGGGAGAACATGAAAGCTCCATACAGACTGAGCTGGATGTGAATTCACATTCAACCAGTCCAGGCACTATGAGGTAACAGCGTTACTCGCTGAGCGACCCTACCACCCACAACTGTTACTTTCTATTTATTAGTTTTTTTCATATATTTTCACTAACATATTTTTTACCTGGTTAGCTGTAGCACTTTTCTTGGAACACACCTTAAAGTCATCCCAGTATATGGGACACAGCCTCTACTATTCTCACTGGTGGCCGAGGGAGATTAAGTTTTGAATTTGCCTGACTCGATATATACCAACATCCATGGCGGGACACTTTCTGTAGCATTCATTCTTCTGACCAGTGGTGATTAACAACAAAGTTAAATGTTCTCTGATGCTGCCACACACTGTTTCCCTTTCACTGTGTTTGCAGGTGCTTGGAGCTGCTGATGAAAATATCTTGTCCTTTTTTTCATAATTATTTTTTCTTTTGGCATAAAACTATGATGATCATCAGAAAGGCAAACAATGAATTTTTGGCTAAATGCATAAAAACTGTTCTGTTTGAAAGTTCAGCTTCAGTGCATTCTGCCCCAAATGTACGTGCATTTATTATGTGTGATACCTTACTGTATTGTATATTGTCATAAACACTTTAAAAAATCACATCTCTACATAATTCCTGCATACATAAGCGCAACCATTACCAGCTGAAATAGGCGTGTTAATTGCAGTACTGAATTCAGTGTCTTTTCCTGTATATTTCACATGCACAGAGGGACAACAAAACAATCACACAACACCACACAGAACTGAATTTTTTTGTTTAGCTTTTATTTCAGAAAACTGACTACCTCATTCATAATTTAAAACAAGTAAAGAGCTGGGACACTGGCTGCTAAAATAAAATTATATGCTAATTTAGAAAAAATAAAATACTCCACATACATAGAAAAAATATTTTTTTGTTTCAGAGTGCCAGTCTAAAGGCAATACAAGTATTAAAAAGTTACAATGAAACAAACAACGTATTAGATTAGACTGCCTTCATACTTAGAAATTTAAAGAATAATTTTATTAGTGAAACTGTAAATTACCTTTATTTTTTTTACAAAATAATACAAAACACACCGGGTAACAAATGTATTCGGCATGTGCAGTGCATAATAAACAAAGGAATATTGAGTTTAAATTATTTAACAGCACTTAGTTGCTCAATTCTGAAACTGAAAAGAAAAAAAATCATAAAACTGATTGAATCCTTGATACAGCTGCTGATTCCAAGAGCCCACGGGATGTGTGGGAATCTAAGGCCACAGCTGTAGCTCAGCGTTAAACCACATCACCCGTTGAATAGACAAACCAGGCAGGATTTTAAAGGCACCCAGTTTAATGTTACAAGCTGTCCACCCAGTTTATGATGCTGTTATTCAAAGGGTTCTGTGAATATTTCCATTATTTTCTTATTAAAAACAAGAGCAGCTTTATTAATATTTTTCACTTCTTACGTATTCCGTTAGACGAACTTTGATATTATTTTTGAGCATACATATTTATTTTTTAAATGTTTACCTACATAGTCACAGAATGGGGTGTAACTGGGCTAATTATACATTTTTCTATATCTCACTTTCCAAAAATAGTACATGCACCATTAAGTTGATTATTACAGATGTGTGGATTATTTGATAACTCCAAACAGAACCTTAAATCATACATACAAAATATACACAAAGTTGTGTTACATGTGCAGAACAGGCCAAAGAGGCTGTAAAAAGCTTGTCAACTATGCACTGGTGGCAGAGTGGCTGGTCTGGACACCAACAAAAGAGAGGGTGCGACAGCGTAGACCTTACAGGCTGAAGGCTACAGGGTCAACCAGAGGGTGGGTGACTTTGCCAAACACTGCATGTGATCCACTGACCATGGCAGCTTCAGTGAGGAAACAGAGCTCCTACGTGGCCCCACACTGGTCTCCGTGCATGTAAGATAAGGTAGGTATGTGACTTGGGAATGGTCAGCTTATCGAGGGAACCTGTTTACCTGCAGGCACAGGTCTCCACAGACATGCTGGGATAAACCTTGAGTACCACATTGCGGCTCTCATCCAGGAAGAGCACGCTTAGCGGGTTCATCTTGTCTGGCACACAGCAGGGCTCCGGGACCCCCAGGACAATACCAACGGCCTTCACAATGCTCTGGATGGTAGCATGGTTGGAGGGCTGTAACAGCTACACAACAGATAAGAGAGACACAAGTTTAGCATAGCCTTCTCACGCTCGTGTTGCCAGCTTTGTCAGAGCCCTTGACATCTCACATACCTGTTTATAGTTAACATCATTCATGCTGTATTTGATTTCTATGTTACATATCAGTTATATACAATAAATTGAGTTTAATGTTTTTTATAGTTGCTTTCTATTTTGCACAGTAAATAATAGATTTCTTGGAAAACGCTACAGAACTATACAATTAATACATTTTCATCTCAAATTGTTTTAAGTATACAGTAAACATTTCAAATTGTATTTCAGCACAAATCTGCAGGATTTGACAGGACAAAATATCTTGGCTAGTTTAAAAAATAGCTGTAAAAGCTGATTCTAAATGCCCACAATAGACAACTTCTGCACTGGCTCTCAGTTGTCAATGGCTGTAGGTGGCTGTGTGTGACCAGGCTAATGCACATTAAGGTGAGGCCCCATTCTCACCTTAGATATGGGAAACTGACAGTTTCCAGAACAGTAGAAAGCATCAAATGACTTGGGAGACAAGATCCATTCACTCCAGCCAATGTCAGCAAAATCCACCTTCAGGTACCTCCTGGAACAGGTGCGTGGCTCATCCCACTGTCTCTGCCGGGCTTTTTTCATTGTTTTCTCATCAAAGCTCAGGACTGAAGACTGGCTGAATCCATCTCTGGTCTCCTGACCTTTTTTCTTGCGCTCCTTCTTAGCTGACTTGGGCTTCAAAGCCGAGTAGTAGTTTTTTTCCAGCATCTCATGCTTGGTCAGTGAGTTGTACTCCACCTCAGGGAGTTCATTGTTGTCTATGGGGTCATGGGCATAGATGTCCCTCTTCATGCGTACAGAAGGAGAGGAGTTCAGAGACTGAGTGGGCTCCCTGGCCACCAGAAAAGGGTCGTATCGCTGCAAGGTCTTGGCAACGCTGTTGGACTCTGAAATTGACAGGTCATCAGCGTACACCAACACATATGGGAGCCTGGTTGCTGAGGGCTGCTCCATATACCTCTGGTACCTCTCACCGAAATCAAACTGTGCTGTGATGAGAAGCTCACCCATGTTACGGGCTTCCTTCAAAATGTGTGTTATGTCCTTTATGTGCCACATGCCTCTCCTGTGTGGAATGAGTGTAATGTTTCCCAGCAAAGCCCCAGGAGCACCGTTTTGAGGGCAAAGCAAGAGCCTAATGGGAGGGAGCTGTAGGTGCTGGAGGCGACAGGAGGGACTCCTAAGCTGCTTGCATGGCCAGGTCCTCTGCCTCGGACGCTTGTTGAAGAAGAAGTGGAAAGTTGAAGCCAACACCACCTCTGACTCCTGGATTGATGTGAAGTTAAACTGGTACGAAATTCCCTGCTCTGAAATCTCTGGAAAAAATAAATGTACTTAATGAAACGTGCTGAAACAAAAAGGCAGTTGTTCTTTGCATTCAATTCCTAATGATGTATGGTGATAGCAAAGAGTGTGCGATAGTTTTGTGTGGGGCATATGGAAGTGTTTATATGTGGACCCTACTGAGGTTTTGAGGGCCCCAACATTTCAGAATTTCTGACGACATTAATAGCCTCTAATTAAGTGGTTTGGGAGACTTCAGGTTGTTGTGGGAACTTCAAAATCATATTTCCTGTGATCATATAATTCCTGCAATTAGGACTGAATGATCCATTATTATCTGACGGTCAGTGTGTTACAGGAGTTGAATTCGTGCTTTTCGGGTTAGTGTTAGAAAAACACGGCACCACTTAAAGCGCGTGCAGAGCGTCTCCCAGTGGATAAACAGAAGCGGCGGCGCACAGCGGGGCGGCGGTGTCCCCAAACCCAGCTGCGATCCTTTACTCGCTCCTTCGTGGGAAGAGGGGGGGCAGCTAACACAACAGGTATTTTACCTCATCCGCCGCCCACGGAACCCCACGATGACACAACACCCTTCTCAAGCAGATTTTTTAAAAAATGGGCGATGATTTATACTCTTAAATAGAGCCGAGTGTGAGTTTTTGCAATTTTACATTCGTTTCACATTAGAGACCAAGGAAGGAAAGAGCGTATCTCCAGATCTGTGAGGATAAATCCCGCAAACGTTAAGATCTAAATAAAAATAAGTTGCAGTGTGCAACTGTACAACTCGCCTAAGGCATGTGTCGGCCGCTTTAGAAGATACCAGGAGCACTAACCATATATACATTTTCAAATTCTATTCCATATCATAGATTCATTTCATATGCGTATAAAAACAAGACTTTCTGGAACAAGAACTGCCAGCTGAATTGCCAAGAAATGCCTTCCCAGAAGTGTGCAGACGGCGGAAGCTCACCTGGGCTCCCTTTAAAACTCCTCACAGTGTTTCCGTCCTTGGGTCGGTTCAGCTCCCTGTTGTATTTCTCATAAAGTTTGAACATGTGCATGGAAACCATGTCCTGGGAGGAGATGTCGGGCAGCTTGTCTGCCGGCAACACCTGGTTCTCCTGGGATTTCCTCCCGTGTTTCTGCTCAGATGCCGAAGTCAGACACAGTAACAGGTGAAGCACAATCACAGCTGCCATTCCTAGCGTCACCCTCACCAGTCTTCTCAAATAATAATAATAATAATAATAATAATAATACAAAGAGAAGCAACTGGTGTTATGAAGATGACAGTAGAACTTTATCTCCCCGACGTGAGCCGAATGAAAACGTGACCCGAAGAGGCGCTGCTTTAGAGCGGCACCCCGCCCGCAGCTCCGGGGGTCCGAGCGCCTGTTTCTTCTTACCGCCAAAGAACGAGCGGCGACACTGACGCTGTGAGGGTCGTTGACGCGCGGTGACGTTGACCGCCGCCGTCCAACCAGCGCCTTCCCAGCGCACGCGCCCCCCCCCCCCCCCCCCCCCNGTGACGTTGACCGCCGCCGTCCAACCAGCGCCTTCCCAGCGCACGCGCCCCCCCCCCCCCCCACGAGAGGGTGCTGTACTGTACTGTACCACGGTACTCAGCTCAAGCAGCAAACGCGGGCTCATTCCTGAAGTCGACAGACGGAGTTCATTCTCTGCTCGCATTATGCATGCATTACTAGCGAGTTAACACTAATACGTTTTGCTTTTTTTAATTCTCCCATCGTATGTGTCCACTAAAAGTAACTAGTATCATGTTACGAGTTTCAGAAAAGACAAAGAACAGCCACAACCGTCAGTTGTATAGTTTTTGTAATATATATGACTATTCCCGTTACAATTGAACGATTAAAATATTCCTTTTCCTACTTTAATATCTTCTTTTTCTCAGTGAGACAGTGCAAATATTTATTTAGGTACCTTCCCATGTTGTAAGGTGTTTTAACAAAACATTGTTTGATGTCTGACATATTTGTTTATGCCTAATCTATATTACAGTGGCAAATGGTCATACTCATCTGGAAAAGTGAGAAAAATATGCAGGATGTGTGTGGATCTGTCCTGGGAAACAAAAAATACATGGAGTGTTTTGTTCAGCTGACAGCTTTGACCAAACTGTAAGAAGATAGACAGGCTAGTAAACTTTAGACTAATTCACCTTCTAAGACAGCCAAGTATTTCTTGGTGTATCAGTTCAGTGTAAGCACTTCATTAAGGGCATCGCAGCAGGAGAGGGATTTGATCCAAGTACCTACACATTACAAAGCCACAACCGTAAGTAGAGCACCGCCTGCTGTGCTGTGTGTGGGGGGGTATTAACAGTGGCTCGGTGGAGCTGTTAGATCCCATTGATGGTCCTCTGTACAAAGCCTCTGCCCGGGGGGGCGTCATACCACCTTGCACCTCCTTGGCTCTCTTTGTTTCCCTTGTGCAGCTCAGATGCACAATACTGGGCCTGTGGGGAGGCCGCCAAGCAGTGGCACTCAGGGCCCTGAAACAACGTTAGACATCATTAACCAACGTCTCCTGCCCAGGCCTCCAAAAGGCCCTTTTCACAGCAGCCTTGTATCTGTCCTCAATCTACTTTACTACACTGCTCTGACACCGTAACCAGCACATCCAGGAGTAAATCACAGCCCCCAAACACTTCTTGCTGCATTTCACGGTGAAGCAGCGGGCAGGCAAGGTCATTGAGACTGTATCACACCGCTTTTTTGTTTGACAGAAGAAAAAAGTTATGTGGAGAAGGAATTCAAATTAACTCTGGGTCACATAATTCCTTCATCCTGAATTGGACAAATCAATGGCATCTCTAAGGCACCTCGAAAAAGAGCTCTGCTATTCCTGCCCATGCCGGAGCCTGCTGGCCATGTGAGCCCTGTGTTCATTAAGCTCTTGCCAAGAATTGATGTTCATAAATAGCTCGAGTCCCGACTGGGAGGATGATCTCAGTGGGACTCACACTCTCAACATGTTTGTCCCGGATTACCGGACAGCCAGCCACTTTTCTAAACCCCTTTGTTATATTTGCATCTTGACATAACCTTGCCATCCATTGAGACGTTTTGTAAAGACTCGGCAGCAGAAGAAAACACACGTGGCAGCCAAGATCTCAGAGCGAAGATCAGCGAAGCGGGATTTCAGTTCACTTTGGTCGGAAACGGTAGTGAGATCTTTAGGGGGGGGGTGAACATCTATTCATGGAGCCGTTAACGAAAAACAACGAAGACAAGTGAGACAGACACGCAGATCAACAGCTGCCCGGCATTATATGATTGATATGTATAAAAGCTATGGAGATATGTGACAGCGCTTATTTGGTTTTGTTATTTGTTTAACACGCACCCACTGCGCGCGCGCACACACGTCTTCATTAATTCACCTCTGCTGCACATTAATACGAATCAGTGCCGTTACACACTTCGTCAGGTTTATAAAAAGTTAAGCGGCATTACATGTGAAGGAGACACTTGGAATTGACATCAAACGGGTTTGAGTCATAAAAGAGTTATCTCTGTAAATGAGACCGCCGTCATTTCTCACACGGTGCCATTTCAGTCGGGAAAAACGGAGAAACTGAGCTGTAATTCCAAGAAACCGTAAATTCTTTTATTGATAGCTGGAAATAAGACGAAACTGAGTGTACATGCAAATTTTAATGCCCCTGATACGGCCAACAAAATCAAACAGAGCGCATTCAGCATATAATAAAAGATCGACTTTTTGATAATACTGTTAAAATGCATTTTAATAAGGCGTCACAGAGCATGAAAATGAAAGATTTGTACCGACCTTTAAAACTAATGCTATATTTTGTGATGAAACGTGACCTCTTCTAACAACCGACCCGTTAGGGCGACATATATTAAACATGTCAAGTCGCATTTCATTTCTTAGAAACGTCACAAGATTTTACTGTTTTACTGTTTTTCTGTAAGTTTTTTTTTTACGTTTAAAAGTTTTCGCGATGTTTTCCTAATCAAAACGTTTTATTTTTTATCACTTCTTGGTTCCAAATTTCACCCGAGGGATTGGCCAAAATAGAGTACCATCAAGTTACCACATTCTTACAGTGTTTGTAAGGCGTTTGATTATATTTTGTCGACTTTTTAATAAACAACGGTTCTTAAGAGTAAAAAATCCTCGGGATATATGACGTTATGATCATTAGATTAATTAATTATTTAGTAATTATGACTACGACATAACGTAAATACGAACGCGCGCGCACAGGCACGTGCCCGACGTTCCACTTTCCTCTTTGTATTCCATGACTGAATCCTTTTCCTGCGGTCCCTATTTTTTACTATTTTTTTAAAGAAAGAGATTGTTACGAGATGCCCAGGCGCGTAACGGTAAATATTTCCGCAAACGAGCGGTTTTATTTCCAGCCGGTGCAGCGTGGTAGTTACTGGGTAGTTATTGTGTTTGTGCTGTTTGTCTTCGATTTTCCCAGTTTGCGTTGGCCGTCGGCAGCGTGCGGAGCAGGGCGCTCAGTCCCGCACTCTCCCGCACTCTGAGCGCGAGCCCAGTTGGGACCTCCACAACGCCAAGCATATTACCGCACCGTGCGCCACGTTCGGATCCATTCTTGAGAGAAAACGTGCAATTTGCGTCTGAAACTCAAGGGAAAAATAACTTTCGGATAAAAAAACAAACATTTATGAAGCACCTCAGATTGCATCGTCTTGACAGAATGTTGCTGTATTTAATGTCGATAATTTAAAAAAACGGCAAAACACTCATTTTCACTCTAGAGGTTGTTTTCTTTTTCTAAGTGTCCTGCCTTAATATATCCGTTCTTTTTGCTCCTCATAGAAAAAGAGTGTTAAGTAAAATAAAGCCTGAATGTGTCACATAACCCTGTCAGTTTGACTGGATCAGGTAAGTACAGATAGTGAGATGTTATACGATGGTCTATCTAAAGGACTAGTTGCTAGTTTTGTATTTCTTGGGCAACTGTGTGTTTTCCTTATATTTTTCTTCTTTTGGCAACATTTTTTGCCATGGAATCGAATGGAAAGAGGTAACTTACTTTTGAGGATAGCCTCTAAGGCCAAGTATATCGTTTTGCTTGGCTTCGTAAATCATGCCGTATGTGTAGCCTGTCTAAAAAGTGAGCCTTCAGGAAATATAATGACTTGCTATGTTTTGCTGTGTGTTTCAAATGCAAACACCTGTGTTTCTGTTTAAAAAAATAACTCAGTTCAGGAGTTTGGGGTCTTCCCAAACTTCAAATCTTGTTTTTAAGCACACAAGAATTTCATAACATGAAACACAACAGATACTATATTGATCACACCACATATGTTTATAAAAACCCATTAATAAAGTATCTGTGGAATGAGCATGTCTTTATCAATATGCATTATACAGGTGTCCCTCAAGATACAAGTCTTTGACTTACAGGTTTTTCTTACAGGAGTGAAATTATTAAATACTCACTGTCCAGGTATGAGGTTGATTTTGTGTGCTAACAAGTAACAAGAGCTGAGCAAGGGGGAATTTTCAAAGTTCATGTGGCAATAACACTTATATCTCCAATTTACGAGATTTCACCTTAAGAGAAGATTTCCAGAAACATAGTCCAAGCTTATAAATGGGGGATACCTCATAAATCATGTTAAGTTGTTCTTTGGTTTGAAATTCTATTGGTCTGAAACTATTCAAGTACATCAGTCCAAAGTTTACAATCCTAATCTGTTTCTGAAAACTGGACTTAACCCTGGAAAGCATAAATAGGAAGCCTATTTCCCATTGTTTTAAACAGGAAAAATCATATTCTGTTTCAACTTCCCAAAAAACAAAACTAATTTTCCGAAATATCACTAAAATTCTATGAAACACATATATAACTAATAAACCATTATGATTCAATCGCTCATCTCCTTGTGCAGTAATGGGCATTCAGCAAAGTCGTGTGAACACAAGCCACAGCAGATCCCCCTCAGTCACACTCAGCAGGCTATTCCACAGTTCTCTGCTCATGATTTGCACGTTATGACGGATTTTCAGAATGCAGATGGTGTAATATATTGTCAGTATGAGTGCATCCACAATTAGACTTTAGTGCAGACCAGACACTACGAGTACCCAGCAGAGACACATAATATGTTTGAAAATAACAGTACATTACAGATAGGGGAGTTTTTATGCCCAGTTCAGGTTTAAAGCTTTGCATTTTTACCTAAAAAACAATACTTTTAGACATTTTTGCATTAAAGATATTTCAAGACAACGTTGGGGACATGTTTAAACTAAAAAAAAATTATATGGAGATCCTCAAACCTAACCCAATTTTTTTTGTATAAAAAAAGACTATCAGGAGGGTATAAATAGGGAAGATGTATATTGGGAAATGTGTGCATACCACATTGAAGACCCATTAGAGAAAAACTCTTAAACAAGGGACTCGACTCTCTCCATGGGCTGTCTAAGCTTACAGCAGGAGATGATGAGGAGCCTCAACAGAGAGGTGATCTAATGAGTCTGTTGGCCCTGTGCTGGGTAGTAACTATCTCCACACTGTGCCACTCCACCCACGCCACCCAATCAGCCAACCAAACCTCTGAGCCGTCTGTTCATTACTAATGCAACTTCATTCCCTGCAGCTGTGAGCACTCTTTCATCTACAGAGTTCTGTCACTCAAAAATTAGTCACCGCTCCAAATGAAGCCCATCTCCTTGCAAAGGACCTAGTGTACGTCTTGTTTTTTTAAACTGTGCTCATACTTATAAAAGTACCAACATGTTGTGCAGCCAAGAAGTCACCCTCCTCCTGGTTATTGAAAAAGCAGGAACAAAAACTCAGTATGTGGTATTTATGTTGGTGACTTAAAAAAGTCTTATTGTGACCATGCCTTCAGTATCAATGAATAATACTGTTGCACAGGGGGATCTAATGGCCTTTGGCACTGGTTATACACAAATGGAACGGATAGATTCCAAGTGGAATGACAGTGTCCATAACAGTGGAGAATTTGCATGTGTGACAAGGTGGCTTTAACAGGTGCCAGTGTTTAGGCCACTGAGACAGTGTAATGGACGTGAGCTTCCCTTTGACTGGTAGCTGGAAGAATGTGTGACAGTTTGGCAGGTTTTATGTAGGGAGGGAGAACTTAGACCTGTGGGAATGACAGCAGCACACTATTTGAAAAAGAGAAACTGCCTTCTAAAAAGTACTTTTGCAGTTTTTGGAGTCATATTTTACTTTGGTTGAAAGATCCATGACTAGAAGGCCAGCAGTTAAAACAAATCGGTCACACAATTCATATGTGCTGGATGGCGCTACAGATTTTTCTATGCAAGAATGGTCCCTGGAGCGATAAAATTCCCAGTCTGATGAAACTGTAGCCAACTGCCGGAAAGCAGAAAACACAAAACTTGGTAGGATCTCCAGAAATGAGGTAATTTGTGGTTTCATTCAAATTATTTTGCTAATGATTGTTCGGATACAGTGTTGTTTCCATTTTTAACACTAAGAATTATATCACCGGTCTCAGAAGAGGAGCTTTCTTCAGTCGTCTCACATCAAATCATAAAAACATTTCATTAGCAGTGGCTAAGATGTCAAGTACTGGATTTGTCAGTTCCTTTGTGAAACATATACCATACAGGGAGCTTTTGTGCTTCCATGAGATGACTTTGCTGAAGAGTGAACGGTGGAATTAAGTGCAGGATGTCAAAAAATGGTCACTTGGGCAGACGTTCAATACTGTTTCAAAGGAAACTTATTTGCTTCGGAACATGTCTTGTGAATCTGTAAAGCACTAAATGCAACAGAGGATCTGATTTACAAGTCATATGGAGCCTTATGATGCATAGCAGGCACATTTAGCCGCTGACACGTGCAGTGTTTATTTTTCATATACTGTACAGTTGTGGAAAGCAGGAATGCACATGCAAACCATCGTGGAAATGAAACTTCATCTGTCTGCTTAAGACATGCAAAATCTTTGGCACACCACAGAGAGGCAGAGCTGCACATTCCTCCGGCTCAACTGCCCCACAGAGGCTGCATCGCAGCGTTTTAAAGACCCAACTCCAGGAAGACCGTTATCTATAGACAAAGTCACTCACCGTTTTGGCTGTGTGAACTGTTTGATTTCCTTTTTTGGTTCTGTGTCAGTTGAAGGAGTTTCAGAAATCACAGTGGCAACCTCAAGTATTGCGATTTTTTTCCTTAAGATTGTATTTCCTACTGCAGGATGATATACACAAATTAGACCATGGAAGATGTTAGGTACAGATATCCCCCTACTTGTAAGTTAGGTGAAGGTCAAATCTCATAAGTCAGAGAAGTAATTACCATTAATTGCAATGGGGGGAAATTAAATGTCCTCATGCCCACAAAGTCACCTCCATGTAGTCTCAACCAACATGAAAACACTACAACTTAAAACAAAGGTTTGGAGACAGCAACTGTGGGCAAGAACACCACCAGCAAATTAGTTGTGTTCTTGTAGGTCACTCACAACAAATAAAATGTATAGATAGTTGTGCAGCACATTTTCAAAACAACCTTTACTTAACTCCAAATATTGCAAACATTCCAGCTGCTCTTATATTGTTGTTTATGTACTGTTCAAAAGTTTGGATTCATTTATTCCCACAAAGTATCATTAAATTGATAAGCAAAAAACACAGCTAACATTAATAACGTCACAAATTAATATTTCTATTTAAAATAAATATTCTGTTCTTCAAACTTTATTCAAATTTGGCAAAACAATTTCAATCGCTTCAAAGAATCTCCCTTGAGCAGCACTGACAGCTTGCAGATCTTAGGCGTTCTAGCTGTTGATTTCTCAACATATTTAGGTGAAGTTTCACCCCAGCAAATGCTGTACCACTTCCCACAGGTGTAGCTTGTAGGGAACTTCTCATGGACCTTATAATCAAATTGCTCCCACAAAAGCTCAACAGGGTTTAGATCAAGTGATTGTGGTGGCCATTTGATCAGAGACAGGACTCCAGCTGACTGGTACTCCAGTTGAGATAATGTCAAGGTCCGCTTTGGATTGTTGTTCTGTTGTATGATGAAATTGGCAGCAACCAAAGGGGATGCCATGTCATTGTAAAATAGACAGATACCCTGAATGCAAATACTGAACCATCAAGGTTAAGTCTCTCACCTTACCAGCACCAAAGCAGCCCAATACCATTACATTTCCTTCACCATGCTTGACAGATGGTGTCATGAACTCCAGAAACCTTTCATTTAAGCGTCATCTCACACGTTCTTCTCTTTGATCCAAATACCTCATATTTTGATTAATTGTTCCAATCATCTAATGTCCAATCCTTGTGTTCTTATGCACATTATAACCTTTCCTTCTTGTTTGCCAGTTTCAGAACTGGTTTTTTCATTGAAACTCTGCCTGTAAGGCCAATATCCCTGAGTCTTAGGAGTCTTGGTAATCTTATACATGGAACAGCCTTCATCTCTCAAAACAACAAAACACTGATGAGTTTCTAGGGAAAGCTGCTTCTTTTTGCAGATTCTTGAGAACAAAATTACACAGAAATGGTAGTGTACTAGCTACTGGCAGTAACTGAAAGCAAGTGAAATACACTGTGTGATAGTTTTCACATTTTATTAAATAACACAATGGTTTTATGGTGTGCCAATGACAAATTCGCACATTAGCACTATTAATTAAATGGATTAGGTAACACAGTGTGCTGTTAATAGACTGCAGTAATGGCTGGTTGACATGGGAATTTGCAATCCTGTGTAAAGTTTGAATTATAAAAGTTGTTTAATACACCACTAGTACTTTCTAACAAGAAACCATCAATTTCTTTCAAAAAATGACAATTCCTTCGAGATTCCAAACTTTTCAGGGGAGGTGTATGTCCAGATAGAACCAAATAATACTTGTACATATCAAACCAAACAGACATAACTCATCAATCACAAATATGGACTCACCCATACACTCCAGCGGATGCAGACAGACTTTGAAAGTTCCCCCACTCTTGGCTTTTGTTATGCGTAAACAAGAAAAACTACCCACGTATTGGGTCATAAATCAGTAATGGGTGTTCAATAATTTCACTCGAAAACTCATAAATTAAAGATGAAAATCTGGAGGGGTACCTGTACTGTACGTTGGTCCAGGCTTATAAATTTATTTTGTCATAGTATCTAATTTACTGTTATGCCTATGTGACCAGTGGAGCTACAGGTATGTTCTTTCCTTACAGCAGCTGCACCTGAGTGCTCAAAATAGTTCCTAGAAAGTCAGGCATCAATTCTGGCCACAAACTTTTACAACAAAGAAACCGAGTGAAACAAACAAAGCTTTGAAGAAATCCCTTCACAGACCTTGGACTAATAGCAACATGTTCCAATGTTTTCCTATATGCAAAAACATGCAAACACGCCATCAAAATGTATCGCTGTCCCCAAACGTCATGAATTACAAGATGCTCTGATAGCAGGCTGTACCTCAACAACTGACCATACACACTGCATTGACCCCATGCGTCTAGACACGTTCAGTACATTTTTTGTACCTGTGTGTTTCAATGGAGTCTTTTGAATCTAAAGCCAATAAAAATATACAGACCGCCAGCATAATGTTGCCCTGGGGTATTTAAATTCATTGAGTCAGTAAAATACAACCTGTCTCAGGAAGAACGATTCTGAGCTGTAGATAAATCTGATTATTACTGTCAGGGGAGACACTGAACTTCAGGTCACATTACAAAGGCCTGCATTTGTTATTTAAATGCCTGTAAAACTCATTGTTATTATTCCAGCTTTCTATATCAGATTTGCTCATTGTAGTATATATGGTATTTATTTATGTCCTATTACACATTCATATTCCAGGGGACACCGGTGTAGTCATTATACCGACAGATTGATGAGTTTACCAGAGGGCGGGGACAGCTGTGGCTGTGCTCCTCCAGCAAGAAGGAGAGCAGCATAGTGCTCATTGACCAAATGAAAAAGTTCACTGCACTGCCTGGTCTGTAAGTCAGGAAGGGAAAAAAAACACGAAGAAACTCAAGAACTCATTTGTTTAAAAGAAGGAAGTGAACAAAAGGCTTTTATTGATATTAAATCAACGTTCCAATGAATTTGGCAACAGTGGCTCAGAGGAAGTATGTGGTTAAGGTGAATGAGGGGGCACCTTCTTTCCACATATTGGGCTCAGTCTGATCGCTGCCATGATTATCTTTTGTTATGACCTTGCAGAACCCTCCTCCAGCAGTAATCTGAGCAATCTCTTGAAAGACGTCATTGAGCATGAGCAACAGTTAGGCGTTGTTTCATAAAATTACAAAAGAACTGAACCTTCATTGGGAATGTAATATGGCTAATATCCCCATCTGTATCAACAAATTGTTGAAAGAAGTGATGCATAAAAGGCCAGGAACAGCAAGAAAATCAACACTGACTGAGCAAACATGGCAACATGCTTTGGTATCATTTCACCTTGTCATCTTGGTGGAGGAAGGAAAATCCAAGACCTGTTTTTAGCCTTGTCTAGTTTAGGATAATCAGCTGAACACAATGCTTGGCAGCCTGTAACTTATTCCATGAGATCAGGCCCTCGCTTGCCGAGGATTGAGATCGGAAACAATGAGGATCTGGAGGGCAGCGCCAGGTTCTTAACAAGTGTGTCCTGCAAGGGGGCCTGACTGTGTTGACAGGACAACGTGATTCACTAAGTGGGGTAACTCACCTGAGCAGAGCCAATTACTGCACACAATGCTGTATCGCTTTTCTCCTAGAAGTTTTCATTTTCACACAGAGAGATGGTTATCTCATGTGAGTCAAATATCCAGAAAGATCTGAGCCTCTTTCCTATAACATACTGCGAAGTCTTGAAGACATGTCTGCTATTTCAAGTTTTGAGGTATTTAAAGCTTATTAATAGAAGATCAAATTGTGATTTATTCTTCATTAATGTTTGATTTCATTTTAAATGTTATAAATAGTCACTGTTTAGTGTTGTAAAATATAAATGTCTTTATGTATATGTGTAGATTTTGAATAGCATAGAAAACAAGGTTCCTCCAGTGACCTGGCCAAGAGTACTACTCTAGTACAAAAAGCTTAAATGTTTTTCTTATGTACAGTATACCATACGAAACAGCTGGTTGTATTAAACTGGTCCAATACATTGATTAGCTTGTTTGAAAGTACTGCCTGGTACTTCATTTCTTTACAATGATTACACTGCCAATGGGTGGAAATATGACTTTTCTGAAGCTTTGAGAAACCAAAGAACAACTTGCCAGTATGATGTACAACTGAGGGCAAACCCCACTGATCAAATTTATCCCAGGCACTCTGTCAGCATCACATCATCACTAAAGAGGGAATGCCCAACTGAAAATTTTTTATCAAACATGTTTCCCAGAGAAAAATATATCAGAAGTTATACTTCTGCATAGGAGGAACTTTTAATATGGAAGTATTATATATTGTCCAGTAGACTGATTCACATTCTAAAGGACCTATTGAATTTAGTTAAAAATTGCATGCCACCGCAATTCCCTCCACATATTATTTATTTACCTTTGTTATGAAAAAATCCTTTGGATAACGAAGTCTTACAGTCCACGAGGCTGATCTGAAAGACTGTCCAACAGAAACAGCTTCACCCAAATCTCTACAGGATATTATACAGAATGAGTGTGGGCATATCACATACTATTTAAACAGAGCAGTACCCCTGTGTGAGGAAATCTCAGTGAGTGAGGAAGTTACAGATGGTTTTGCTCTGATTTCATGTACTATTGCACAAGTTCTATTTCGGGGTAATTTTTCCTGCAGTGTTATGAATTACATACTTCTTTTAGTCTCACAAATGTTTTATTCCTTGCATACAACCTTGTGGATTTCTCCTGTCTGAACTTCATTAAATAAACATCACAATTATTAAAAGGATTAAGATGCTTGTTGATATTTGAGTAGATGTGGAGAAAATGCAAGTTTACATTAAAAGCAAAAGGCATAATAGTAACAATTCTGAACTAAAGTAATGTTTATAGAGGGAGAATTAATGAAATGATACAAATATATATCTATAAATGTGTGCATTAATAATATTATTTGTAAGGTGATGAATATATACAAGGTGATGAAATGTCAGTACTTATTAAAATATGTTTGAACTGAAAAAACACCATCTATGGCAGATCTGCAAGGTGTGTGATTAGAGATATGCAATTAATGTTGGAAATGTATGGAAGCAAAGGTGGAACTAAAACAAGGCTCTGAGAAATGCGTAAGTGGTAATAAAGAGAGAGTTTCTTTTGGGTCTTAAGGCTGTGAGGCTCTTAAGTAGTAACTGCTTTTTAAATAAAGATGTGGATGCACAACATAAACCTGAATCAGAGCTCTATTGAGGGCACTTAAACTGATGAATGGAGTTATTTGGATTGTGCTGAAAGTCCGATAACTAAATGAAATCTATTTATGTTTCTGTTAATCCCTTAAACAATGACATTTGGTTGACTCAATCTCAGTGAATAACTAGTAGTAAAACATTCTTTCCTTTGTTTGCCAAGCACTGCAGAGGATCGCAGGCTATGTGTGGCCATTGTAAAGTCTGAACCATTAAAGGATTTGGCAATCAATCTTAGAGGGTAATTTCCTCCTCCCTGAAGTCCACATGGGTCTGAGGTCTGACTCGGAAGGTGAAGGTCGGGAGCCTGTGGGATATGTTCAGGAAACAGCTATACACAGCTTAGATTTAATGAACATAACTGTGTCCTTGTAAATACGACACCAAGAACCAGGCGCCTGAGCCCCATGCTCTTTTCCCCTTAGTTTTTACCACAGATTTGGAAAGAAAACAGCAGAAAGAAAACAACAAGTGAAAGTCGTGATTCCGCATGGGGGTTAGAGGAGTGTGACTTGGTGGAGCAGCAACTGTTCTACTATTAGGCAATAACAGTCAAAAAATGAGGTGGATTGTGTTGCAGAGGTATCGTGTTACACCCAGAGCCATTTCATTTGTATTTCTTAGTCATTTGGCTGCTCCCCCATGGCAGGGAGACGGCGCTCTCAGAACCACTGGGAAACAGTTTGAACACAGACCATCAGGCAAGCACTAATCCAAACATTGACGTTTTTCCACCACATAAAGTAGCTATTGAGAGATGAAAAGGCCAGAACAAAGGCCATATGTCAGACATGTGAAAAGGCATCAATTTTGCTGGAATATTTCAGAGCCCACCAATTATTTTCCCAAATCGCTTCCTGTTCCAAGAGTTTTAAGTCTAGTGCTTTTTTATGCTTCCATTAAAAGAACTTTTATGTAAACTGCCTCAATTATTCTAAAGATCTAATGCACAGTATGAGACCCTACTGTCATTTTGGTGATTAGTTACCTGGGCTATATACTAAAAAAATTATATGTCAATGTGCAGTTAGGAATAATAGCAAAGAAGGTTCTTATACATTCCTTTTGACACACCTGAATGCCTGTCATACATGCCATGCAGTGTTGTTTGAAGGCAGTTTTTGCCCATCAGGCTCTCTATTGTTCTTCTCACAGGCTTTAAGTGGTGAGAATGTGGTGCCACCTGTTTACATGGGCCCATGTTTATAAGTGGAAGGTAAACACACAATATGCTGTGTGGTGAACAGTGGAGGAAGACGGCATAGGCCTGGAGACACTGACAAACAGGAGTTTTTTGTTAGCTGAGACAATGGCACTCTGTGGGGGTCCACACCAGCTCCTGCACTTCACAAACAAGCAGGCTGTGATTCCTCTCATCCAAATAGGTTTTCATGAGCTATGAACACAGGGTGAGAAAGCGACACTTGCCACACAAATACGCTGTGGTGTGCTGCTCTGCTCTGCATGTTTACACTCATAACGGAGACACAGGGGACTGGGCCAGACCACAGTCTGCACAGTCTCTAAAGTTCAGTGTTGAATGAACACAGACAGCAACAAGACCTGTTGTTTTCACACCCATGAAATATGCCTGGATTTATATTGCAAGTAAACTTATTACATCATTAAGGAATTAATAGCAGGAATGGCTGTTTATGTACATACTAAAATCCAGAATTTCTTGCCCAGAAAGACACCTAACAGACAAAAATACCTACTCTACACTGAACTTTGCACACATAATGTGAAGCACAAGTAATATCCCAGCTAACTGAATGCTGACATTTAGTTTAATTCAGAGATTGCAAGCTCAGGTTAAAATGTTTTTAAATAGCATCTTAAGGCAACACAGCTCAGCTTATCGTTCAGTGCTTCACCAATGTTTGTCTGCTCAGGACAGGATGATGCTCATGAGTGTCCCTGGATGGCTCCTCACTGCCCCGTCTGCTGAGGTTTCACATGCAGTACAGTTGCAAGACCGCTTCTCATTCTAACCACTCATGGAGCTCCCCATGTCTTTTTCAGAATCTGTAGGTTTACATGCTTTGCTCTGAGCTGACAATTTTTTGGTCTATTCTTTTATTTGTCAGCTTTTCATCTCGAGCTTTGATGTCAGATGTTCCTCTGAGGAGATAACCTGCCATGAAAGAAAAAGGTGAAGACAGAATGATGGATGAAAAAGACAACCAGGGGCAGGATAATTTAAATTATTTTCTCAGGTAAAACATATTTAGGCAATTCCATCCAAAGTTTATAAACGAATGCACACAACCTTATTACAAATTAAATCAGTGTGTGTAACTGGTATATTGCTTAAAATGAGACTTGTCTTTCTGTGTATTAAAAAGTCTCTGCATGGCCTAATTTTGAACTTCCAGACACAAAATAACTTCATATGACAAAAGTAACAGTGCTGCTAAAAGCAGTTTTAGCTATTTGATTAAAATTTTCCTGAACATTTACATTTTACGAACACTGATAGTGAAAGTGCCAACATATAAAATGATAAAAAATATTTATTCTAATTTATTCTTAATGCTAAGGCTTCTATAATCAATGAAATGGTCATAATGTTTGAGACTTCTCACTGAACAGAAAAGTGTTTTGTTTTCACTCTGCCCTGTCTGAATAGTAAGATCTCTGTAAGATCCATGTCTGCCTGCTTGCTGGTGGTTCTAAACCCAGCTCTTGCTAACATACTGTCTGCGCTGCTGTTCTTTCCACATAAGTAGTTTAGTTTATCAACTGTAAATCAAATGAAATTCATTTCAATGCACTAATTGACAGCATAATTCCTGTATCATTAATCCAAATTTGTTTTAACAGAATAGATCTATCTGTAGTGATGAAAATATAAAAATAAAAGATCTTTTCTTCTTTAGGACAGGGTAGGATATATCTTTACTATTCTCTGTAGGGAAATTCAAAAATTTCAACTTTATAATTTTAACTAAGTGAAATAAGTGCTTAACATGGTGAAGAAACATATATTTTTATTTATACAGATATACCTCTTCATTCATCCATCCATCCATCCATCCATCCATTATCATTAACCACTTAATCTCAGTCAGTGTCATGGTGGTTCAGAGCCTATCCCAGAATCATTAGGTGTGGGACCATGAAACTGCCCCTGGTCACACTTACGTACACACACTATGGACAGTTTAGAGTGACAGCTTCACTTCAAAATGCATTTCTTTGGACTATGGGGGAAACCAGAGCATCTGGAGGAAACCCATACAGATACAGGGAGATTCTAAACAGACAAACTCCATACCAAACTCACATCTGACCAGTCCAGTGCCTCTATGCCACCCTATTGCCACTATTGCTGCTGCTGCTACTACTACTGCTGCTAATAATAATAATAATAATAATAATAATCATCATCATCATCATCAACATCATCGTCATTATCATCATCATCATAGTAAACTACTGTTCAGAAATTATTCAATACCATATTAATTGGCTATATGACACTGATACAGTGGCTCCTGCCTTTGCATTGTTCATTTTTGTTTATGGCCTTTGAGAAAAAATATTTGGTGATCCCTGATGTACAGTGAAACCTATTTACAGACAACAAGTATAAATCATTCATTTGAGAAGATCAAATCAAACTATATGAATTTAAGTTTGGGAAGAAAATGATGTATAAACAAGGGATCACCAGAAACACAGGTCTTGGCAAAACCTGGAGCTTGTTTTTGGATGGAGCTGTTGGCTGCTCTATACCCATTGCCTAAATATCCCTGAGCTATCTACACAGATGCTTCTATTGGCACAAAGAAGGCCCATAGTTTTCATGCTCAGTGTGGTTCACATTATATACATGAAATATTTTATTTTTTAAATATTTATCTTGGGCTTTTGTCTTTCTTTATGCACTATATCAGGCATTCACAGCGAGTCTCACAGTTGGGATTGGCAAAGATTTTGGAATGAGCAAGAGAGTATTTTTGCAGATAATGTCCCACATTAATCTTATAGTGGCCTATGTGCTAAAGGCCAGAGGGTAAAGTAGTTTAATAGTAATACAGAAACCTCTGTGAGCTTTCTTTTCCAATCATTTAAAGAAATCAATGCAGATAAATGTTTTCTTCTTTGGAATAATTTCTTTCAGTAATTCTTGCCAGTATTTAGGCAAATTGACAGGGAGAAAAAAACATGGCAGTTTCAGTTGAAAAATAAAATGTTAAAAATACTCTAAGTTTCATATGTAAGCAAGCAACCTTCGGGAATAAATTAGTGTTTGCTAAACTGATCAGTTTAAGTAGAACTTAGTGATGCCCTCTACATCCTTTTTTGAAACCTAAGGTGGAAAACAAAGCAGGCAGGCTGAGTGTCCTCGTAGTGGGGCACAGTAATGGGGGCACTTCATGGTTTCTGCTGTTTTTCCACCATGTAAGAATTTACTTGAAGCTCAGAAATCTATAAATGGCTTATACCTTGTTTAAATAGTACTGAATAAAAAATATTTGTGAGACACTCATTTGATATTGATTCACTGTTTAGGTAAACCTGAAAGATGCATTATTCAAGGATAGCATTGTTGATGCTTCTTGCGAGCAGCTCTTTAGTTAACTGTGCTGTCACTGTGTACAGTTGCGGTAAAATTACAGCTGTTTTTGGGAAACTGTGAGTTAAATTGAAACATACTGGCTTTGTTCACACATCCATGCCACTGCAGTCAGCCGGTCCCATAAATTGCTTCTCTTCCTCTCAGTTTGCTCTCTAGACACCCCAAGTTATAAAGCTCTTTTATAGTTCCTTTACGCCTGCTACATTTTTCCCACAAACCTTTGCTCTCGTTATTGAGTGTCACGTGTGTCACCGCCACAGGTCAGTGCATCAGAGCAGATAGAGCCATTATTTTCTTAACACTTGCACCAGCTGGCATTCTCAGCCTCTGAATGAAGAAGCCTTTGTGAAGGAGTGGGGACCCGCTGGGCACACTGAAAACACACCCCTGGGGCAAGGAGCTGGGAAAGGGAAGGCCTCTGTGAAAATAGTGCAGCCGGAGCCATGCCAGCACGCCAGAGCCATATTCAGTTTTCTCAGGATGCTGTCCAAGTGACAGTCCCTAGGAACAATGGAACCCGCTATGCTAATGCCGTAACCTTACGAGCTGCTGCTGTCTCTCCCAGTCAGTGGTAGAACCAGCAGTCATAAGTGAGGGGGCTGAATAAACACACCAGGATAAGCATGTCCCACTTTGCTTTGAGATTTGACAGACTTATGTAACTCGAGTCCCCACATCTCAAAGCATAGCAAAAAAATGGAACGAATGTGAAAATGTAAAAGTGGCTCATGCATTATTTAAAGACAAAGGAAGGTATAACATGTCAGGGCACGGCGTGATGACTCTGCCCCAGACGTGGCCCGTGCAGCCAGCAAAAAGTCTGTCCATCACTGAACAGCTACAGTGCTGTTTGGGAAACCATCAAGCCAGGCACTCTTGGATGGGACATCTGCATTTCATTAACAGTGAAACCTTTAACGGGAATTTGATAATGTCAGGTATGGGAAAGTCAACCAATCACGATCCAAGTTCTTAGGACAGGTGTGATGGTTGGCCCTGCTGAAAGTGTTTCTTGGACTTGTTCTGCAGATGGGTGACTGGAGCTCTGATCAATGGCCTGTTGTGACTCTTGAGGCTGACATCCTAAAGGACTTTCAGCCCTTATTTCACTGTAAGCCCTTATAGCAACCACACAAAATCAGCATAATAGTAATCACACATATTCAGAATATTATACCCAAAAAGCATGGTTGTAACATCTGTTTAACAGATAAAATATAAATAATAAAAGCAAATAAAAGTGTTTATAAAGCAAATCTTCGTATCTCATGTCCTCTTGATACTGTGTATATATCTATAACTTGAAACTGATGAGAGTGCTGAAATTTGAACTTTGCATGATAGCTGGTGCTAGCTGATGTCCTGAGCTTTTCGTGCATAACCATTTCACCAGTTTACCGAGAATTGTTTGAAAAGCAAAAAGGTACCAGTGATCAGCAATCCTGTGGACACCTTAGGAGGATGCCGAGAATCATGCAGCAAACATACAGATGGGCCGCAACCTCATGAAGCATACCTGAATTCATCACTGGTGTGCAGAATGTCATCTCAGAACACATCACTTATCGGACTTTATTTTAAATGGGTTACAGCAGCTGAAGACCATGTTATGTGCCAATGTCAGTGAAGAGCAAGGAGTGTCTGGACTCTTGAGGAGTGAAAAAAGTTGTCTGGTCAGATGCATTCAGGTTCCTTTAGCATCATGCTGATGGAAAGATCAGAATTTGGTGTAAGTAACATGAGTCCACAGAGTCATTCTGTTTGCTGTCAACAGTATAGGCTGCTGGTGGCAAATGATGGTGTGGGGAATGTTTTCAGGACACACATTGGGCCTTATGATACCTACTGAAGAACATCTGAAAGGCACAGTGTATCTGAACATCCTTGTTGACCAAATTCATCCCTTCATGGCTACAATTTATCCACAATTGGATAGACACTTCTAGCATGATGCACTATGTCACAAGCCACCATTATGTCAGTGAATGGTTCCAGGAACATGACAGTGAGTTTTCATTGCTTCAGTGGTCTGTACAGCCCCTGAATCTCAACCCTGTTGAGCATTTTTGGGATGAGGTGGAAAGGACTGTTCACAGCAAATTTGTACAACCATCAAATTTACAGAAACTATGCAACACAAACATTTCTGCATGATACATTGTTGCAAAATGCATCCGGCATCTTGTAGAGTCTAAGCCCAGTTGAATTCATGCTGTTCTGATAGCCAAAGAAGGAGCAACACACTACTAGACAGTGTACCTAATAAACTGGCAACTGGTTTTAAGGCTAATGTCGATTCGTTTTAACTGCATTATAAATCAGAGTACTGTAAAGTTCTTTGCTAAGTTCCGTAAGAATACAGAAAAAAGGGAGGTTATCAAACCCGTTGTGTTATTGTCTTTACATTCTGAAAATGTGAATGGTAATGCTGTTTCTTGTTAAAATCCAACTTTTTAAAATTTCCATTGCAGTTTTCCAAAGCCATATGCCTGGTAAACAAATCCTGAAGAACCAGAAATTTCTAAATTACTGGAAAATCCATTTAACATCAAAGAGGAGCTCTGGTATGGTGCAGCAGGTGCTAAGAGATGTTCAAAGTAAATAAATCAGTTTGAAACTGGAGATAAATTCATCACAAACTGAGGCCAAGAGAGCCAGGTAACTATGACAACATGACACAAAGGTTTCTTGTAGACATCTTTTCTTACAGAGCTCAAAGCTTGGTTTCCTCCATCAGGCTGCTGTTCTCCTCACGACCAGGGCTCCAGTATGTGAGTGCACAGCTGGCAAGCATGGCACCTTCACCCAAAAACACTGTGTAGTCTATCCACTTCAATACTTTCTGTGGAAGCAGGCACAACAAAATGTGCAGACTTTCTCATTTTTTCTGCGCATCCATAAGCTTTCCCATTTAATAAAGTTGGTTTCAAATTTTCATATGATCCTTGTTTCGGAGTATACGTGAGTCTAATCAGAGCACATGAAGGTTCCAGACAAAATCACACTGTTGGCTGTGATGCTGGAGGACACCTTCTGAGAAAATTCAAGGTTTCTCCAATGGACACTCGTTCAATATACAGTCCCTGGAGAACATCAGCAATGAACATCAGGAGATCTTTTCTACCTAGGTGAAGTGAAATCCCAGATAAAGTACATTTTGGATCTGGGTTGTATTTTTACAGATTTCCCTACAGCCTGACGACAATAGCCTTGCTCCACCTCCTATAACAATGTCCTGTTTTGCTTGACTGTGATCCCTGCATCTCTCCCATGCAGTTGTGTGTAGTGTACATCTTGCTTTTTGTATGTGTGTTTTTTCAAAATGCATTTAGTTTGTGAGATGGCTATGCATCCAGCTGCATTCATTCTGTAGCAAGACATTCAGTGTGCAGAATTACTGTTCAGTGGAAGCAGATGTCTGTCAGTGGCCAGGCAGGGAATTGACTGGGTCTTGTGGTAACAATATAGTAAAAGCAAAGCATATGTATTGTACTCTCCTATTTCCTCATACACTTGTTTTAGTGTGGAGAAATGTTATTGTAGGAACGGCGAATCACTGCTGAGTGCCCCATGTGATGGTGGCCAAAGTGAAGTGCTGAGACTGCACCAGGACGTGGCCAGGGGGCAGCTGCTGTATTTGAAATGCTTTAGTCATGGGGCTAGCTGGTGGGGTCCTTTATCCTGTTGGCAAATGCTACTATTTTCTTGATCTCATAATCCTTCTGTGAGAGCAGGCCACCCTCCTCTGGCTTACATTTTGTTCTCAGCGTGAGTCAGTCACTATCTCTCCCACCCAGACTCCTGCTATTACTGCACTCCTTACTACCTCAGTCCACACCCTTGGGGGGGGGGTGTGGCTGTGCTACAGGGAGACCATTGTGTGGCCTCAGGATAAATTAACAACTGTAACAGTTTCCAGAAATGTTTCCAGAAGTCCTTCCAATCCTAGTAAAAAGTGTTATTGTAGGTTTCTCGGGATGTATTCACAGTGGATCTTGTGAGAATTAGTATCTTGTTGGCCCACTCCTACTACTTTGCAGGGGGCAAAGGCAAATGCTCTGACCACTATTACAAAGCCATAAATGGATGCCATGTTTTAGTTGCATGGACTGTGGATAGCGTAGCTAACTGAGAGCTTTCATATCTAGTGGAATGGGTAAAAAAATGTTCTATTCTTCTGAATGTAAACTTCTGTTTAGTTCCACCATCAACAGTTTTATTGTAAGCAGATGAAACTAAACGGGTTATTTGGGCAGAAGAGCAGCAACTGTGAGAGTGTGTATGTGTGTATGTTCATGTTTGTATTAACTACAGAAGACTGGTCAAAAGAAGGACAGCACCATTGGGCCAGTTGGATGTGAGTCTGAATCTGGCTCAGTCTATGTGGAGCTTACATATTTTTTCTGTGTCTTTGTGGATTTAACGTGAATGCTCTGTTTTCCTCCCACAATCCAAAGTCATATGTTTCAGGTTAATTGGTCACTCTAAATTGCCCATAGTGTGTGCATGTGTGTGACCACCCTGTGATGGACTGGCATCCCATCTGGGGGTCGTTTCATAGCCTAGTGCTTAACGCATCAGGGATAGGCTCTGGACTGCTGTGGGCCGTGACCAGGATTAAATGATAATTGATGAACGGATGGACGGTCAAAAGCTCCCCTATAGAAGGATGACCTCACAATGACACTTGTCATGTTCTTGCTTTTTAGAAGATACAAGTTCATGAAGTCGATAAGGACATGTATAGGTATACTGTGATACCAGCCATGAGGTTATCATATCACAGCCAGTTACCAAGATCCCTTTTGTTCTTCATGTATCCTCATGCTGTTGAACTATTTCTAGGATACAGTTTCACAGGCCCCAGATATGATGCTGTACCTTGAAAGGACCAAAGACTTGAAAGGAGTTTAAAACAAAGATGTACATGAAGATGTGCCAAAAGGTGTGCTTTTGTTCATGTTGATGGTGAAACTCTCACCTTTTTATGTCAGGCTCATACTACCCTAGGTGTAGGTGTAACTCCACAAGTAAGACTGATAAAAAAAATGAAACACTAGCTCATAGACTTTCCTTGAGTGCTAGATTGAGGAAAGGACACCCACCAACATTAAAAAAACACTTGTCATTCTCATAAACTGTCACTTGCAAATTCTGTCTTTGCCAAGATGGATATCATAAACATCAAATTGGCATACATGTGTTACTTCAAGAGAGCAGCATCTGCATGATGTCTGCTGAGACCCTCATCTTTAACAGCCATGTACATTTTTTAAAGGGACTTTTTTTATTTATTTGGAGTTAAAAAATAATTTATTTAAAAAACTGTGACCAAAGGAATATTGACCAGACAAAAAAACACAAATAGAAGCTTGTCTGAGCACATTTAGACCGCTTTCACACACCAACTCTGTTGCTTAGTGGTGCTAAGAAATGCAACACAGGCCTGATTTGTACGCTGGCTACTGAGCTATGTTTTGCTGATATTTAGGGTGTTTAAAGATTTTTTTCTATGGAGGTAAGGCTGCTGCAAAAGGGCAAATGGTGACATGCAGTGGAATCATATTGAATGTAGAAAAGCAAATCATTCAGAGGAAAAGACGAGAGGATGTAAAATGAAAACAGAAGTGGGGTGTGATTTCAAAGGCTTGCCTCAGATGACTGGAGCTAGATGGACACAAACGGTGTGTTTAAGAAAACAGTTTCATTCTGAGGGTTTGGAAAATGTAACAAGCTGGCTGGAGATGTAGTGGGATTCCACATGAAAAAACAAACCACCTGGGCTTCCCTCAGTCTTGCTCTTGCAACCGAGTAATTTGGGCATTTTTAGACAAAGAATAATACATGAAAAGACTTACAGCAGTTGCTATATATCAGAAGCTGTTGTGATTTCAAAAAAGTACAATTTTGAGTCAGTTGTATCCATGACTTACCCTGTGGCACCTTTTCTTGATGTTTTTCTTCTCATGTACATGGACAAAACTATTATCTCCTCGTTGTCTCCCATATTCTTAATAACTCAATATCTGGATGAAATTCTAGTGGTAGACTGGGGCGACAGCTCTGTCTTTTCATTAGGTGGATGATGAATGACATGGGTTTACATTATGGTAATATGGGATGGATTCTTGTGTCCGGCAAAGTGACAGAGTCGTTCATATTTCACTTTGTCCCTTTCAGAAGCCCTCATACACATATATATGGTTACAGCACATCTAGAATCTTTGCAGCGCTGTGTGTGCCAGTTACTAATGAGGGGCTGGCAGCACCGTGAGCTGTATGAGAAACACACCGTGTCTTTCTTCTTTCACCATTGTAAGCCTAGTCAAAACATCTCCAGCACGTCTGTGTGCTTACATCCAAACTGTGGTTCTATCGCACACATGTATACACACCCATATTATTATTTATACACTCAAATGAGCCCACACATGCATGTGCACATACTATAGTAAACACATATTTAGGCATGCACTCAGAGACATGCACAAGAACATACACACAGTTATAAATGTATAGTTATGCACACAAACCAACACATATCACAAAACCAAATTTTATATTTATTTTACTTATTACACTTATTTTAGACAAAGCCATGAATTATCTGCTGGCGATCAGAATAATATTATGTGTATTTCACATGGAGGGAACAGGATTTCATTTTTAATACCATTTCTCGATTTATGTGGTGATCTGTTTGATATGGTGTGCTACATAAATGAATACAGTAAAATATGGTGCTGCACTACATATGTGAATATGGTAATATTCAGGGCTATTCTACATGGGAAAATACAGTAATATTACGTGCTTTTCTATAGTGATGAATACAGTAATATTTTGTGCTAATCTACATATGTAAATAGAGTTAAGACGTTAGTTATCAATGACCTTGAGAATACAGTTCTAGCCATTTCGTTTGTACAAGTTGCATCTACAACTGGTTGTTGATAAAACAGGGTTATATTTGTTTATATCACAGTGACGGATCCTTTAAACACTACCACAACAGTGTATACAAAGTGTTGTTTCTTACATAAATTTTTGTAGGTCTTCTAGTAAAACCTGGGAAGATTGTTTAGGTTTTTACAGTAGGGTCGGAATGTATTATAATTTTCCTCTTAATGTTTTTGATTTACACTTTTGCACACAACACAGCATTTTCAGGAACCAATCAGGCATGCAAATCTATAGATGACTTTGCTTAAATAACAATTCAGTTGCTCAAGCAAAAGTTTAATAAACTTTCTGCTCAGTTTTTCATAAACACAGATGGAGGTTTATCAAATACTCCATGGCACTCAAGGGTTAGGGTTAGTCTAAGGGAAAATTGCAGCCAAAACCTCAGTAAAAGTGACTTCACTGATTTAAAGGAAGACTGTGGCTTGACTGTAAACAATGGCCAATGAAATGTATAGCAGCTTCTATAGCCAGCTCTCATCCATGGGAAATCCAATGGCTCCTTTACAGCCCTATGCAGCTTGTCAGGCTCTACAGGTGGGAGCAGAAACATCTATCCCTCTTCAACATGCATCTTTGTCATACTGTAGCTTGGAATAAGCCTGTTTTCCTTTACAAACTTCCTTTAATATGTATTTGTTCTGGATTCTTTGAGGTCTCTCTGTAAACTTTCATGATACTGCTGCTCAGTGTTTTCTTTCTCACACTCAAACTGACAGCAATTTCCTGCAGTTGCTAACAGTAAATCCCCTACCACCCTGGTCACACAAGGAGTCCTTCAAAATTCAGTACTTGGTAACTTTCTATAGTATATCTTTCTGATCTGTCTAGGCAACATAATTCAGTTTGGTGACCAAGATTTCCATTTTTTTGTAGATAACACTGAAATTTATGTTTTGTTGAAAAAAGCAGGGACAAAACTGAGGTGTTGCTTGCTTCTCATAAAGCTTTTTTGACAAAAACCGAGCTTGATTTGGAGGTCACTGACAGCATCATCAAAGCATCTAAAAGAATCTACAATTTGAGGGTGACTGTGTAGTACCTTTTACTTCAAGCCAGGCAATGTGAGCCAGCATGAGAAACAATTCAACTCGTCTTTCTAAGGGTTTGTGCTGAAAGTTTCACCGATGCCGGTACTTCAACTGGCTTAACTACTTCAGTGTCATACTTTTTGGCTTCCCCCAACAGCTTTGCAAATACGCTGTAGTATGTCTACAGCTTACTCACACCATGCCTTGGCAGCACATAACGTCAGCTGTAAAAGTTTCACTAAGTCTCAGTTTTATTCTCGTATCCACAACAAGACTTTACTCCTCATCTACAAGGCATTAAATTGTCTGGTAGGATCTCAATGGCCAGATTTGCTACATGGAGATGTCACATCCAGTATAAAATCTGCAAACCCTGGGGACATGAGGCTGGCTTCTTAAAGCTAAGCCTACAAGTTGCTGAACTACTCTGGATTTCCAGCTACTACATCTGTCCTGTGGAAGTCATCACCATGTAATTTCAGAGGCTACTGGTCCTGCTTTGCTTTCATATCTGAATACTGTCTTCAAAATAATTTAAAATTTCTTTTAATCAGAGTTTTAGAAACCATATCTATGAACTGGGGAAGAGTGTAGTGACACCAGACTGAGCAGGTTCAATTCTTCCTTTGCCCAGTAATGGTCTCTAGCTTCTCCTGTGGGATCTGCTGGCATTCCCAGGCAAGCTGTGAGGATCCTTACTCTACAGCCAGTTACCATTGTCAAGGCACAGTCCATCTAGGTCCATTGCACTTTACTTTGTAAGTGTTGCGCCCACAGCATGGCTCTACACTGCTGTCTTTGGCTGGGCCTGTTCTTTGAATAGTTTAAAACTAATTTTGGGCCACTCATTTAATTTGAGTATAATATTATATAGTCTGTCACATCTGTCCATCCATCCATCTATCTCATAGGGTTCTAGGCTATGAAACAATGCTTGAAAAAGATGCTAGTCCTTTCCAGGGTCCTTGTAATGTAGGTGCAATATAAAAAACAGTTGTGTGTGAATGCAGAGCCTATGAGTTTCTGATGATAAAGCCTGAGTACAAAGTGAATCTTAAGCATTGAACTTGTAGGGAAAGTGACAGAACCCCCCAGAAAAGCCCCTGCAGTCCTAAAGGTGGTCCGGAGCCACCACTGGAGCGCAGGCTGCTAGGTTAATCAGTCCCCCAGTACATGTTGAAACCAAGAGGATGGTTCTCTGTAAGGCATATTTGCACCATCTACTGGTCAGATAAATCACACCCTAGGATGATCCATGACCCCTAATCACAGCCTCAGTGCATAAATTTCTACTCCCCTAACACTAAAAGAGCTTCGGACAAAAAGTATCATTAACAAATGAGCCTCATGGGAACGTGAGTCCCGTGATGCCTTTGTTTGGTTAGCTGTGCTGCTGGTTAATGGTGAGTCCACACTATGTGAAAGTCCCCACTTTTGAGTTGGTGTTGGCAGACTCCCCACACATGACACTGCACTGAACTTCACTACTGCGGGCAGGCTGTGACATTCCAGTTTTAATACGTCAGACGTGTTTTGATAACTACAAATTGTAGATACATTGCACTGTGGTCAGGAGATCCAATGAGGGTATGGAAATCCAGATGTACAACTGGCATCTGGTTTATATAGAAGAGTATGGAAGAAGAATATGGAATTAATTACCACACTCCATATTTATGCTACCATTATCACTGATAATCTGGTTTGCATTGACTGGTTTTTGTGCTATGTTCGGTCTGCTATGACTTTTAAACACTGCATTTCTGTCCACGTCGTTGGAATAATTATAATCCATGTGCGTAGTGAGTTTTTGTCAACCCCCCACTGCCATCCCCGTGCCTCCAGACGTGGCATTTAATGGGGATTTCTTGCTTGTCAGTGGGATGACAAATGACCTTTGGCAGCACACATCTGATAAAGTTACTCACTTTCTGCAGTGACACAGGGTGTTAGCGGGTAATCTGAAAACCCCGAGCCTATCAGAGCAGTCAGTAATGTGGCTTTTCCATCCGTTAATGACAAGCGGGTGAGCAGAGGAACCTGCCTGCTTTGACATTATTGTCGTGACAGTGACCTAGTTCTTAGCCTCCTGTCCTCGCATGTCAGAGAGATGATGCACTTGTACCATGCATCCCCTGCCTGTCACTGGGCCTTGTGGCCATCGTGCTTCGGCACCAGTTACTTTGGGTCTTCCCCCATGTTACGTGGTGAAAATGAACAAGCGGATCGGTGGCAGACAACAGGCTTCTAGCACCAAGCTAACAGTTAATGTGGAGTAAGCAAGTGACCTGAATTAAGGTCCAGGCCCTGCTGCCTGTCAACGTCACATGTTAATCGCAAATGTAATTTGGATTTACATTAATGAATACAAATAGCTCCCTTGGCTCCTCAGGCCCCATGTAATAAATTATTATCGCTCCCAACAATCACATTTCTTAGCATTTTTCAATTACTTTCCCCTGCAGAGTTGTTCAAGGATAGCCCTGTTTGATGAAGACAAATGATCTCGCAGGCAAGGCAGAGTGTCTGGCAGTCTGCTTTAATAGTTTTCTAATTTGGTCATATCTATGCCGATAAATGCAGCCATTCATTTTTTAAAAGTCTGTCACGAGTTATGTAATTACGAGCAGGTGCTAATTACACGTTTGATGAGAAATCTAATTTGGGAGGAAAAGCGAACAAAGGGAGAGCCGTCCTTACTGTCACTTTAAACCACTTTTTATGTGGTTACTCGGCTTTCAGCTGAGTGTTGGACAAGTTTGACTGACGCCAGGCTGGCCCCTGTGACCTCCCTACTGACTGCTTTCACTTACGACTTTCACTTATGTTCTGCACATATAGAAAATAGTGTTAGCATATCAAAAGCCACCAAGCATCTTAAGAAAAGAGGTCTAAGGGAGCAAACATGAAAGTGTTTTTCATTTTAAGTCAGAGACAGGGAAAAATGAGAACATCTGAATGGAACCTTAAGCAATTTAAACTGTATATCTTGAAGATAATCTAATTTACCTTAAATGTACACAATGGTTTAATTCAAAGACAGCCACTATAATTCTGGGATTTTTAGGGAAGTGGGATATTACTGTGGTCCTGTGAAAGAAGTTTAAGGAAATTTGCTTTAGTAGCTACACTGATGAGCAGTATGAAGCAATGGAATTTTTGACATTTAGTTATCACAAATGTTGCTGGCATCCTGCACGAGTACATCATCTGTGGGCCGCCCTCAACACGCTCCGGGCTGCTGTCACTGTTAACCAGGGTCAAACAGGACTCTCATCAGTTCTTAAGCTGTTTGCCAGGCTCATGCTAACAAAATCAAACACCAGGGATCACCACCACCTGTTACTACATCATATTTCAGATATTTCATCGTTGCTGTTCATAAACACAGAGGGGAAGGTATCAAAGTCAAAGAGCTGCATTAAAAGCAAGACCAGTCCTTCAATCATTCCTTTTCAGAAGGATATATGGCCAGCACTGGAACTGCTTATATTTTCCCATGGTCACTTCGACTAATGTGGACTATCTCATCAGTTTAAGACTATAAAACTGTTTTAAGATCATTCAAACTGCCATAAATTTTAAGGTTCCACTTCCTACAAGTCACAACAGTTTGGGCATGTTTAGAAGTACAGGACTTCCTAGCAGAAAATAAATAACAATGGACCATGTGAGACACATGGCGTGTGGAACAAAATTATATTATTATTTTAACAGTGTTTAAATGTTTTGTGTGAAGTTTGATGTAAAGCTCACACAGATCTTGTTTGATGTGGTTTCTTAGATTCCTAGGACTCAACTTGGTTTAGTAGTTTTTCCTTTACCTGTTGTGGTCCCTGCAGTGGCTACGATGGTGGGATCTGACAACAAGCAGTTCTTGTTTGAGGAAGGCCTCTCCTGTTGTGCTGTTGACAGGTGCTTCACCTGAGTGTGAGGAAGTGAGATTTCTCTCAGTGCAGCCTGGCTTCAGTATCCCTTTCACTCCTACACAAACAGCATTGCTCATTTATTTGAAAAAACCTAATGATTTTACTTTATAATTCATACAGACATGTATCAAGTTCCTCTGGGCTTATTCTACTCAGCCAGTAACTGTTTTTTTGGTTTTACAAAACGCTGAGGTTCACAGATAATCTAATAAACAGTGCAATCAAGAGTGCAAGCGACTCGCATGTGCTTTGAGACACACTGGTTTTTTCTCCGACTTTATGTGCCCTTGGAGAAAAGTTAAGCTCTGTATGAGAGAAGATAAAGGAGCTGGTTTATAGATGTAGAAACCAGTTAGAATCAAATGATACAAGCACCCCTGGTAATTTCTTCCTCTCCTCATGTGAGTCTTGCCATTATGTCGTCTTTCTGGGTTTTATTTTTTAAATTGAGCCCACAAGCCAATGCTGGCTGAAATATGGACTGATGCTAATCCTACATGCCGAGAGCATTAAGATCCATCAGGATCCAATTACATCCTTGTCATCCCTACTAATTGCAATCATGCGAATGGGGCCGAATCATCAATCATTCAGCCTGGAGACCCATGTCGCTCACAGATTCTCCTCTAGACAGAGTCAATCACAGGTGACAACGTCCCCTCAGAGGAAACAATGCAAGTGAGATTTCCAGAGGGAACCCACAGACCTCAAGGTTGTTTACCTCGAGGGGAAAGTAGAAGTTTTTTCTCCTTTGGAGGCTCCTCACTGAGCACTGCTTGCTCTTCTTGCTGTGCACTTCCTTCAGTTCAATTTCAAGAAGGTTAACTGTCAGTCAAGTGAAGAAGTTCTTCAGTGCTCGTGTTGCTGTTTTCATAGGTGTAACCAGTGGTAACCAACTCTGTCTAAGGTGACAAACTCCCAAGTATTTTCACATAACAGAAAACACAAACACATCACACGAAAGAGTAGCCCTCAGAAAAAGTGCCTCTTGTTGTCATTCAGCAACAGAAATACACTGCTGACTGAAGCAGCAAAGAATGTCCCACCAATCCAGACGACTTAATTAGAGGCAAAATCTGCTAGAAAGACTTATCATAACTGGCTTTTCTTGACTTTTCCAGCTTTTTTCCTTGAAACCTCACAGCTCAGTAAGTGCTATTCTGTTGACATGAATGGTGCTTCTGTGTGTTACTGTGCCGTCACCAGCGCGACGCCAAGGGGCCTCACACAAGCAACAATGGCAAAAATAAACACACAGGCTCTACTGCCAGCACCACCCCCCACCCCACAACCCAAAGTCTCATTTGAGCTCCAAGCCCATTGAAAGGTGAGAGCAGCCGTCTGTGTCCTCTGACTGGCAACCCAAATGACCTTTACAGGGAACCTTCTGTCACTAGAGAAACAATATTTGTTTTCTGTTTGATTAAGTACAGAAGAGACCAGAACTGGGTCACCAAAACATAAAGAAGGAACCAATATACCGCATAAATGAAAATGCATACAGGTACCTAATACTATGCAAAGGCAATGGCAATATTTAGGAGTGGGTATATAGCACTATCTAACAAGTCCCAGAAAGGTGAACAAATGTTCCAGAATTCATCTGTGTCATTCTACAGGTCAAATATTAACTCTTCTAATGGAAGACACTTGGGTCAACCACATATTTGTGAAAAGAGCTTCTGGTGTGGGTTAGAGAGGAAAGAAAATGTAACTTTTTGAAAACATTGGCACGTACCTTTTCACAGTACCCTAACTCCAGTAACCTTGAAACTTATCAGAATCTCAGGATGAATGTAAAACTGTCAGAATGGGCCTATATTGAGAATACAGCTGAGATGTCCCTGGGAAATGTCCTACAAAGATGTACTGGAGTAGGATAAATAATATGAATGGACATGGAAGCAAAATGGATATTTCTATTAATTACCATAAAAAGGTGGCACCTCTGTTATTAAAGTTAAAGGAAGAAAGGTAAACTTGATCATCCCAGCCCTTTTTGTTTTAATTAGGTTCTTGAACTCTTTTCTCTTCCTTTTTTCCTTTAAAAAAACATTAAAATCCCTTTTGTCTTAGTTACACTGATGTCATAGTAGTAATTTGGAAAATCTCACCATTGATTTTTACCATAGAATAAAAGAGTAACCATTTCATATTAGCAAAAACGCATTTATGATGTACATCTGCATTTGTTCATTTAGGTGACATTTTTCTCCAAAGTGACATAGACAAGTCAGAGTAGACCCATCACAGACCAAGAGTTTTACATGCAGACATGCAGTTATTGTTAAATGTTATTATTTTGGTGTTGTACATTACACAAGTAACTGCAAATAGAATTAAGCCTTAAAGGAAAATACAAAAGTGATCCTGACAGATGGTGTAATGCAAATTTATGGAACTGTTAGATAAAGAAAGAGGTGTGCTTTGAGACCCTTCTTGAATCATGAAATGGATTTGGCCATGACCGAGGAAAGTAGAAGGGAGACGAGAAAAAAAGAGGAAGCTCAACATCAAACCCAAACAAACAATAGCAAAAACTATAAACAAGAATGCCAACAGCATTGCCCCCCTGTTAAGGTCTCTTTTGTGGCATCCTTGCGAATTGATGAGCTGAAAAAAACCATGAACTTTCCTCAGATACCAGCAAAAATTTAGAAACTGTATGAAGGCTATTGTCAGGATACGTCTGGGGATGCATCATTGTCGAGTCATTGTATTGTTGACAGAGAAGAATGCAGACAATGGAACCCTGCAAAGAAACCAAGGCACCAATGCCCTTGTGGACCCTGGAAGGTCTAATCCACTCAACACCTGGCTTGCTCAAACACATGTCTTCAGGAACATCTCCTATAGGGACAATTGTTCTTCATATATAAGTGAAACTCCAGCTGCAAAACCACAATGTGGGCAAGTTGTTCAGGTTTCTTTCAGTGCCCAACAACCTTGGCTGGGGCTGAGACAAAAAGCTAAACTACTCAACATTAAATCAGTTTAATGGAGAACTTGGATGAATCTCAGCTGAAGATGACACCTTTGGGTATGGAGTGACATTAGTGACAGGCAACCGATGTTTTTGACACTTTGGATGTTCAAACTGGTCTGCTTGATGCTCCATCTGCACAAAGATTAATTTTAAGCAGTAAGTCATAGGAAGCATTAATGTAGTTTTTGAAAACACCTGTGATTCAGGACCACATGGTGCTGGAGGAAATGACTATTTTGAATTTGTTCTGTTGAGGGACTGCTTACAGCTGGTGGACTACAGTTTGTGTCTTGTGCTTTTTTGAATGGGGCAGTAGCTTTGCACTGTGTTTGACCTAATTTAGCATCCATGCCCCACAAAAGCAGCAGGTCTTCTGTAACTGTAACTGTAACTTGTAACTGATGGAAGTTGCTGCTGCTCCCAATGGCTTTACTACTGCAGTGTCCACACACCTTCATGTTTCATTTTTCTCCCAATTATTCATTGCACTGCCTCAGTTTGGAGACAGTCATCCTAACCAAACACAACCAGAAACCCCATTCTCTGGCCCCAGGTAATGAGGATGAGACATCAGTATAGCAGGCCACTTCAATCCCTCACAAGACAGTATTTTTTTATTTTTAAAAGAAGTACAGTAATCCCTTGGTATCTAATTTGTAGCTGAAAATGTGCCTGATACCAAATTTTAAGATACCAAGTGCCTATTTCCCATTATTTTAAATGCAGAAAAATAAATAAATAATGTGGTCCCAGCCGTTTGGAAAACACCTATATAACTATCAACCCATGACTTCAGCATGATAAAATAAACACAAGTTACCTAATTAAAAAACACAAAGTTGTCATTAACTTGTGTATAACGTGTGGTACGGTGTGTGCAGTACAGGACATCTCACGTTAGTCCCCTCCAGCGTCACTGCATTGCACACAGGAGATGAGAGAAAACATGTGGGGTTCACAGCGGGAGTTCAGTATTATAAGATGTTAAATAAAAGGAATAAAGATGTGTGTCAAAGAAACCCATTGCCACCTCTTTGTCTAGCATTAAAATAAATGTTTATTTTTAAAAAATGAAATGTACAATAAATGTGGTGACACTGCGCAAATGTAGTCAAACACAGCAAAACAGGCGGAAACAGCTCATAACACCCGTGCACATGTTGGACATTGGATAAATTTGTAATAGAATACAATAGAGCATATTACAATAAATAACCTTTTTAAACTGCAATACACTGTACAGTACTGCATAGTATTTATTTGTACATTTTTAAGCATTTATTTTAATTTTTATATGCCTTTTGCCATTTTTTATCATGATCAGAAAAAAATTTATTATAGTAAAAGTTTCCATTTGGATAGCAATATATAGGTATTAATTTTCAAGAACCAGCAAAAATTTGGATCTAGAGTGTTTGAATATTGAGGAATTGCTGTACAGGGGTGTGTTGAGTTTAAGATCAGCTTGAACTTCAGTTAATTAAAAACATGTGGTCTTGTTTTCAAGGGAAAGACAGAATCTCAAATGCAGGATGGGGGGGGGGTCATTGAACTTTAAATATAAGAATCCAAACTGTGAAAGAAGACCTTCACATAAGCAGGTTGCAGCTTTCTTAGTTCTCAGGATGGCAAGGTGTCTTGGTTCACAAGTACTATACATCATTCTACTGTATGTGGAGGAGCTGTAGCTCAGTGTAAATGTGATGCCAAGAGGAGACTGTGTTTAGCTTCTGGTCATGGGGTTTCCTCTGGCCCAAGCCTCCAGCGTTTTCCTTCTCTCCATCAGCAAGTCCTGCATTTTCCATGCAGTCACAATGGGCCCTCTTTGACTCTGTGTTTATCCTCCTGTAAAACCTGAGAGGGACTTGTTGGTGGGGGTCACTGCAATAGCGTCACTTGCCGGATTTCCCACACAAATGCGTTAGAGCTCTGGGTCAGGTGCTGACAGGACTAGTGTTAGGCCAAAGTCCAGGCAGGACGTAGAGCTGGGTGGATGCTGGGTGGCTTAGGCAACGTCAACCACTGAACATCACACAGGGCTCTGGTCAGAATTTCAGCATTCACCGAAAGACCTTAACTGCTTTACCCCAGGACTTCACCACAAAACCACTCTCATTACACTTTATCTCACCTCTGTATCTCAAACAGTAATTGGGATAAACAGCTGTCCCACTATAACACCACAGTACCTTACTCAGCTCTCTGGATCTGACTCTCCAAAACAGTGAACCAGTTTCAGCATCAGCAACATCTCCAAAGATCACTTTCTCTGCTTTTAAGTGATATTCCTGGGCAATTGAAACCACCAAATTCACTTATTCAAATAATGACTTCTGACTGACTGTTCATCCTATGAAACCCGAGAGAAACAACTGGACAGATGGAAAGAAATGAAAGAGTGGATAACTTTATTGTAACATTTCCATCAAAGGACATGTTGGGTCTGACTGACAGTGGACAGAGAATAAAGAGGTGTGGGGCACACAGTGTAAATGGAAGCTTCAAGAAGTGAAAACTACATGAAGGTGCCATACACACAATAAAAAATGCACTCATAAAGCTTATATGAAAATGTATGTCACAGTGAAAGATTCTAGAGAGGGCAATGTATTGATTATTAATATAGAAACATAAACCCATAAATCTACAGTATTATATTTTTAATAAATGCAAGGTGTTCTCAAATGCAGTATTTCAATTATATTTGCTATTAAATATGAACCATTTACAAAAATTTTAGTCACGTTTAATATTTACTATTATTCAGCCTGAGCATCATTTCAATTGTGTATCTCATAAATAAAATCTGTATTTCATTTCATTCATATAAGCAGTAAACTAAGACTGAGATAAATTCAGCAGATAATAGGTTACAAAACACAATGCATGACCATTAATATGGTATAACTGAATCGTATTTGTACTTAAAATTTTAAGTAGGCTGTGGTCAGTTTATTAAAGCACACAGTTAAAATTATTTGCCAAAGTGTGTAAGCTGCAGCTCACACTGCGTGACTCGTATTAAAGTACTGAGTACGTAGCATTGTGAAAAGGTTTCAGATCACTCTGACCTTGTAAAGATGCTTACTCTGGATAAACATGTTTTCTGACTGTGTAACAGTGACAACAACAACAGCAGAAACAACAACAACAACAACAACAACAATAATAATGAAATCACACGCAGAGATGCTGAGCAGAGAGCCTACTGCTTGCTGTGCCTGTGGATCATAAACACAGTGAAGCGCGTCCTCTGTCCCAGTGGTCACACACAGCTGACCAGATACGCTGAGTAGTGATGTGTAAGGCACAATCTCTCCATCTCCTCTTTTATTTATGGATTACATAATAATTTATGACCATTTCACTGCAAGTATAACCTCTGCATCCTCCCTCTTAGGTCCAGTCTGTACATTTCATTTACTGTAAGACAAATTGACCTGTTCAGATTTATATTTAACTAAATAGATAATATCTGATATTATACGCAACACTTGCCCATTTTCTTCACATTCAACTGAGACAGAAGACATTAAATGGAAATATAGGAAATCAAAGAATTTTAAAAAAGGAATAATTAATGAGTGCCTTTGAAAATAAAAAGTTTCTAAACAGTTTTGACACAGTTTTCATTTTCAACTAACCCTTAAAGGCAAACTCTCTCCAAAAGGCTATGAATTAAGAGTGCTGTATGGTGACACAACAGTTACATCACAGCAGCACAATACAGTGTGACGCTGGAGTCTATGTCCTCCAGACGACTTTGCAAACACAGGTGTAGAAATGTGAAATACCACAGTGATTCCATTCACAAAAACACAGTTCAGAGTTAACCAAGAAAAGAACTAAGGTTAAAAATGCTTTGATAAATATACATACATACGTATGTTTCTTTACAAGGTTTTTTTCTTCAGGAAATGTAGGAGGCTTTGCCTGTTGAAACCTGTAGAATTCACAAGAGATTCTCCTGTGGCCACTGGGTGTCAGGAAGTAGCAGGATGTTCTGAAGGACATCCAGCCAAACTTTGTAACAGAAGAGGTACTGTTCCTGGAATTACAGGTAAGGACATGGTCATTATTAAAGAGCACTGTCTGCTGGATTTATTATGCTGCAACAGCCCATTTGGAAGAGGGAAAATCATCTGTGAGATGATGTAAGCAGCTGTTCTCTTTGGACAGTTTATTACATAAATGATGTCCGCTGGAGTTCTGCTAACAGCTTGGCAAGACATGGCTGTGGGAGCAGCTTTTCTGGCTGCTTGTTGCCTTTTTGTAGTGAAAACTGAGGGCCTGGGGATGGGAACAAGCCCATCCAGGTTACTCTCCACAGTCATTTCAGAGAGAACAAAATATGTACCTTGGTCTGTACCATCCCATAGCGCTGAAGTCTCATTTCCTTCACTATGTTGCTGATGTTTATCTGTTGGAACAAATCAGTGCATTTGTTACATGCAGGCTAACGTATAAATTGTGAGGTTTTTACACAGGGTTAGCGTTGTAGAGAATAGGTAGGGGCATAAATCTAGCTGCTAGGAAGGCGGCGATGCTGGTTAAGGTAGAACAGGAGATAGGGTTGATGCATACTGGGCCCAAATGTGTGGGGGAGGGATATCTCACACTCAGGTCCTTCTCGATGAGGCCGAGGATGACGTCGGTGCAGATGAGCACACCCGCACGGCCAATGCCAGCGCTGCAGTGCACAGTGATGGGACCCTCTGAATGCACCGACCGCATGTAGCGAACGAAACGCACCAGCTGCTCACAGGAATGTGGTGTACCATGGTCTGGCCAGGTGGTAAACTTCAAGTGCATCACCAGGTGTGTGTCTCCAGTCTGCAACAGTCCAGACCAATAGAGCAGGTGTGGGCTGGGATTAAAGGGCTGCACACTCAATACGCAACTGACCCGAGCAATAGGGTGACTGGCTGTAGCTTGCAAAATGCTTTCAATTTCAAAAACAGTCCCTTTCGAATTGCTATTTTATAGACTGCTCTTTTTCACAGAGCAAAACTTGAATGCTCAAAAACCCGAAAAACATGAAGCTATAACAAAAATCATTAATTTCAGCAAAAGCAACATGCCAGCCTTCTTTTACCACAGAATTCAGTAATTCTTTGCAATTTTGTGACTTACTTTTTTTTCCACCATCTTGATGATCTTAATGTGAAAGTATTCCTGTATCTGACAGTTTTCTAGGATGAGCTGGTAGCAGCCAACATCCATGGGTTCATGGAGCTTCTCGGGCCAGTACTTATGGCACTTGATACGGCCGTGCTCCACCTCCTGCGTTACCATGGCAATGACGTCTGAGTGGTTCTCCCACACCATTTGCCAGAAGCATGCCTGGGTACAAGGCAGTGGGCCCTGGGAGCAAATGTAGCTGAAGTCCTCCTCTGGGCCCACAGGTATGCGAATGTAGCTGGCATTAATGTACTCCTGCTGCTCCCCAACCAGGACTCGAGTTTTGTCATCTGTTGAGAACACAATGGGGGGCACCATTAGTCTAATTCTTGACAGGGAAAGTACGCTCATTGCATGTCCTGTTTTCCTTAAAGGCAGCATAAACACATTTGCTTTATTTCATGCACTATATAGATCACTGAAAAATTCTTCAAAGGGACTCAAAGACTCCTAACTACCCATCACTAGACACATTTTTCGCAAAAACAACATTTAGGATGTATAGCTGCTTAACATTTTGTTTTCATTCATTCAAATTATGAAATCATTTTAGAGCTCAGTTGTAATTAAGGAGAGAAAGACTCTACTTAAAACTTTGGGTACAGTACTGTTGTTCAACTCAGTTGAACATCTGAGTCACAGACGGTCTATTCTGGCAGTTGCTGTTATATTTTATGAGGTGAGCAGCACATCCTTTACAACCCAGGAGCATCATTCATCAATCAGCTGAAGACCCAGATGTGTGTTGGACCCCCCAAAAGGTATGCAACCCCCTGGAGCACTTCTAGAAGTTATGACCAAGCTTTCAGGATGGAATGTATGGAAATGTGCGCAACCACCGGTAAAGTTGTCCACTCTGATAGTAATGGTTGAAATTGGAAGCAGAGGAGATGCAGTGTGTGCCTGGCCCGCCTACACCATGGGTGGTATCAAGCTTCCTGCCCAGCATGGTGCTGTTTGAGCTGCTTCCAGCAACAACAGGCAGACTATATCCAGAGTGGTGGGGCCCCTAACCCCTACAGTAAACAAACATCTCCACAGACTCCTAGCATGCTTGGGGGTTGGCTCCCTTCCTGGGTTAGAAGAGCCTCACTTTTGCTGATGTGTGGACAAAACTGCACAGCAAACACTGCAGATAGAAACTAATGAGTCTCCTAGTTGGCCCTTGTTCCCTCATCACAATAAAAAACTACAGTTTCACTCTTTTCATTGGCGTCATGCTCCAAAACACTTTGGTAGACCACATTCATTGCGGCAGGACGAAGTGTGATAATGCCAGTGGGGGTGACCTTTCCCTCACCTCCTCCTGAGTAAAAGTGCTAACAGGTCATTTTACTGTACAGTGGGCAATCTCTGTGTCGGAGCAGAACTGAAAGAAACCTGGCTGAGATCATACACACAGTTGGGGCTGGGACTGGACACACAGTCTAGTTGAAAGCACAGCACATTCTTATACACACAAACACGTTTGTTTTGAAGAACAAAATGATTTTACCCTTGAAACTTGTCGGTGTAGAAGAAAATGACATTCGACACTACTTCTCTACACAGGGCAGCCTTGTGGTAGAGGAGGTAGAGTTGGTGCCTCACAGTTCCTAGACTGTTGTTTCAAATCAGACTGAATCTGTGAGGAGTCTGCATGTTCTCTACATTTTCAGCTATGTTTCCTTCATCTTCCTCTCATAGTCCAAAAACATGTTTCAGATGAAATGGTGACTCTAAATTGCTCATAGCATGAGTATACGTGTGAGTGAATAAGGGTGTGTGTATGACTATCCTCTGATGGACTCACACCCTATACTTCTGGAATGAGCTCTGGACTGTTGTGGCCATACAATTTCTACACTTGGCTGCAGTGCAGTAAGCAAAATAAAGGGATGTAAGATCATGAAATGGTGAACTGATGCTAAAAGTTGTGGCCCTCATACAACAAAGACCTCCTGGAGCCACTCACAAGGCAGGATGTCCCGGTATCGGTTTTTCTCCCTGTTCTCTGGAGCTTTTCCCACAAGGCAGTTGTCAGCAGGTTTCAGGTGCTCTAAGACCTGATGGGGACAACAGAAAATTCCATAAGTTATTCGTCATGGTGCCAAGCTAAAGAAGAATATGCAGTTTGACACACTTTGATGCCTTTGTTCACCTGAGAGTTAAGGAGAAACCTTCTCTTTTTCTCTCTGAACATACAAAGCATGTATGCAGCATGGGTAATAAATCTGAGCCATAAATTACACTGTCATCACTCTTCCTTATCCTTTCCCAACCACATGTCCCTGTGTGGACTGTCCCAGTAAATACTCTTACCTAGATACAAGGTAATACTATCTACCCATGAATACATAAATAAGCCTGTGGTTTCTAACTTGAGTCTGCGGCCGTGAGCCTGTTCATAAAACCGAGTGACTCGGTGTGTATTGAACCAGGGACTGTACCATAAATTCCTTCACCAACTCCTGCTGGGCCAGCTGGTGCTGCAAGATCTGAATAAGGGCTTTGACCCTTGATCTGGAGTACTGGCCATGTTTGCTAGGCCTTATTAAGGCCAGTCTTGTTAACTCCTCTTCAGACACTATTGGTCGACCTGCTTCGCAATGAAGAAAATACAAAGAAGGGCATTATAGCTATGCAAAATTTTACAATTTAATTATGATTTTAAATAACATAAGTAAACCTATTATACATTTAATGCCGTGAATTCATTTTTTTCAAAATCACGACAGTTAGGTGAGCTTCTCTTGTCAGGTGTTCAAATTTTCATGATTTTTGAGTTAAAAAAGTATGTTCACAGACAAAAAAAACATAACTTAAAATACAAAATGCAAAAATAAAATGTTTTTTTATTCATGACCATAACACCAATGTATTTTATATATTTTGTGATATAACAAAAATTATTTCTAGCTTGTCTTATGCAGTTTCACAATGATCTGGATCTTTCATGATAGTATTTTAAACATCATTTGAATGCCACCTTAAGAACAGGTGCAAAGATTTTTTTCTGCTGGGGAAAACCCTTAACTAGCAAACAGAGGAAAGTGGTGATTTCTAATGTCTTTTTTAAATTATCTTTTTATGTTATTTATAGCTTAGTGCTGTTGTTTTAATCTGGACAGCTTGTGCTGTCTCATTCTGAAGAATTGCTGCCCTGATGAGGGTTTTGCTAAAAAAAAAACTACTAGCTGAAATAACACAGTATGGACAACTGGCTTTCTTTTATCAGTCAATTTTATTCCCAAAAGTTTTTTGTTTCTTTCCCTCATTGAATTGTTTTGTGCCAGTGTGCATCGGTAGAACGAAGGTCACGCAGCAACTGCACTGCAGTGAGAGTGAATTATTTCTCTTAAAAACCTTCCACTGGTTAAAATAACATGGGAGCAAAGGCAAGTGATGCTGTTACATCTCCTTTTTCCCCATCTGTTGTTGAAGTAAAATGACCATATATCAGACCAAAATGCCATTGTATTTCATCACAATACTGTATCAAAAAAGTGTGCATTTTCATAAGCCCTTGCAGCAGTTTTTCGTTGTAGGGCACCACCCTTATACAAGGCCTGAGTGTAAATGTCAGATTATTATCCACTGATTAAAATGTTGGCCTGTTAAAACTGACCCAAATCAAACTACAGTTCTCATAAAACAGCATGCTTTGTCATTACTTCATAAAAATATTTATTGCAGCTTTTTATAAAATATGCAATGTATGCACATTTGAAGACCAGAAACATTTTGTGAAAAATGTTTTCCAGAAAAGCATAAGAACCATTTTTAAGAATGGTTCCTAGCCCTAAGCCTAACCCTCATATACATTTAGTTTTGAAAGTGCTGCTAGAAGAAAATACCAAAGCAGGTAAAATTATTATTATTACATGTGTCTGAAATTTAAAATCTGAAATTTAAAACCATGTAATGTGATCTACCACAATAACGTGCATTTAAAAATGCTGTATTAAATATCCCATTTATAATACTTTGATACCCAAAAACTGACGCTATTTTGTATATATTATACATTGTTGTGCAATGTGGGGCCTGACAGCCCGGCGACTGAACTCATTTATTGCTGCACTCCACCTGTTAAGGGCAGTGACTCCTGCAAGCCAGCATGAGATGAGTCTTCATCATCATCATCACCATCATCCTCAACATCACCATCACCATTATCATCATCCTCATCCTCACTGCTCCAGCCATCAGAGTGGCCTTTGCCCCTTCCCGTCTTGGCTTTTTCTTGGGGAGACCACTGGGGTGCGTTCCTGAAGGAGGATGGGGCAGTGTGAGGAGAGAGCTTGACCGCATTGCTACTGTTCCGTGGAGCAATCATGCAAGGCTGTTTTTCCTGCGATTTTTCCACCTAAAACGTAGAAAAGCTGCTAATTGTAACAGATTTGTAGCTTATAATTTGCGGCTTGGTTTCATCTGAGATTAAATTGTCAACAAGCACATCAGCAATATGGCTTTCATGAATGGCTCTCTATTGCCTCCTTGTGGACACAGTCACTGACAAGCCTCTTTCTTCTGCCTCAAAATTCACTAAAAATTTATCTCATCACTCATTTTTCATCATGGAAATTTGCTTTAACGAACCATGTGATACAGGACATGCAATACTACATAAAAGCTTACTTGTGAGCATCTGGCGACCACCACAGATGAATACACACATATAATGGGACAGCAGGTAGTGCAGTGGTTACAGCTGCTGCACTGTAGTCTGAAGGTTCCTGTTTGAATCCCCTCCTACTGTAGTACCCTTGAGCAAGGTTCTTTACTTCAATCAATACAGTAAGAATAAGCAGCTTGCTGTAGAAACCTAATATTGTAAGTTGCCTTGAATGCAGATGTCATCTAGATAGAGAATAGTCACTGCTCTGTCATTGCTCTGTCCACTTTGTATTGCACATGCATCCAGGCCATAATTTTTATTACATGTTATTTTTGCTTTACCATTAACTATGTGTTTGTTGTTTTTTATAACTGATTATGCATATGTTATCTATGGCAATGAAAAGCTGAAATGCAAAAATAAAATCTATCCCTGAGTGAGCAGATGAAAGAATTCTGTATTTATCGAGTTCTACAGTACACACAATTTGGCAAAAACTGAAAAAATGTCTGCTGTTACAATCGATCTTTGATAAACACGACATCATCTGTATAACAATTTTGCAATTATACCAATGTACTTCTTATTTTTGTGCATCTGAGGTGAAACACGGACTTGTTAACAGTCAGGAAATGAGGGAAATAGTGTGTGGGCTTGACAGAGATTTGTATAACGGACAGCTTTTGTGGAACAAAAAAGGAGACGCTGACTTTACTTGTAAGCTGACTTAGTCATAGTCATATTCAGCATGTTTCCTTATTTGCAACAGAAAAATTATCCCCTACAAAACACAGGAAAAACAATTTTGACAGCTTCATTCAATAATATGTAATGCTGTTGCCACACCTGACCGAAGCGTCTGGGACACAGAGGGAAGGACAGCAGCCCTGCCGATGGGGGACACATTTCTGACTGTTCTGCAGATGAAACAGGTGACATGTCAACAACACAGATGCTGGAACTGTGATATGAACAGCTTCTTTTCCCATCTGTATCCACCACATCTGGAGAACTGAGCTGACATGTTTACATCCTGGAATTCCATTACTCTCATTGTCTGCTTCTAATAAGGTGAATCTGCAAACTGACTCTCACTAGCAGGTAAAACCTTGTTCACTATGTTATTTCCTGTTACATCAGAGGACAATGTATCCTAAAGCAAGTGCACTACAGGGGAAATGTGATTTTTGTACTCGCAAAATGTCCATGCTACCTTCTCTGAGCTCTCAGAATGCCTTCTCATTGCCTTTCTCTCTTCAGAAGGTAAATTTGAAATGTCCTCTTGTGCCTCTGTTTCTGCAATGAACACGCAAAAGTAAAAGTAAAACCTGTGACCACTGGGTATTTAAGGGAAATTTTCCAAATGTGAACTACCGCTCATCTGTATAACTTAACCTGGGCGATGCTGTTCCAGGGGGGTGCTTGCTTTTAGGATTGGAGGGGGGAGGCTTTCCCTGTACAATGTCAGCTGCACTCTTCCCTCTGCCCCCCGCAAGATCTCCACCACCTTGCTGTAGCTGAGGCCTGATACAATGACATCATTCACCTGGAGTGATCAAATAAACAAAGACACAGATGAGGACGGAAATACATAAAAAGTGGGCCATACACAAAACCATTAAATCCAAGGAGGATTTTATGGAGAACAGGTTTCTAAGTTAATGAAGCTGCTAAAAAGCTGTGTATTTCTTTCTCATAAAGAACATAACATAACATAACATCTTTGACATAAATTATTGATCAGGTACCTCCAAGAGGATGTCGCCTACTCTCATCCTGCCATCCAACGAGGCCAGGCTGCCTGTACAGATGTCTTTCACTCTAAGAGCGCTGCCATTAACACCACCCATTAGAGCAAAGCCAAGCCCCCCAGTTCCTGGCTTCTGGAATTCTAACTGGAAGATGCAGCTCTATGCAAATGGAAGCAATCAGGTTACTTGATAGGCAACAGTCAATGAAAGGTTCTAATAACAAAGCAGCAGAGGGCAAATGGATCTTTTCAGCTGCCCAACCTACATCTCCAGGGGTCAACAAAATACAACTATAATCTGATATCTGAGCTCCCGGTTTCGGAGTTTCCGATGTAACGTGCAGTATATATTAATACCTGTCTCAGTATCCAAGTCGAGGTCGAAGTCCTGGTATAACAAACAACATTTCCAAGCAAAGCCAAGCCACATTAGAGAAACATTCAAAATTTGCACAAGCGCACAAGTGTGAAGCACTGTGCTGAACAGCCATGTTCTGTCTTTGTCTCGTGACCCGAGTTCAAACACAATTTGCGCTTTTGTGATTTTGTTCACTTCTTAGTCCTCTGTTAATAGTTATTGTAACAGCCCATTACAGTAAGTACATGTTGTTGTTTTTTCTGTTTTATATTGTTAAATTTCTTCATTTTTTAAGATAAAATTAAACATTTTTTGTTCTTACTAATACATACTTACGTAATGTATGATATCATATAAGAAAATAATGGCATATAAACACAAATGCAGGATTACCTCAACTTTTTTTAATGAGGTAATTGGTTTTTAGAGTGTTAGGGATATTTTGGGGAAATTAATTTGGGTTTCTCAGATGAACCCAGAACGTATAATAATTGTCCTCGTAAAAATAATGGAAATATCTTCCTGACATTTGAATTCACAGAATTCAAGCCATTTCTAGAAACCAATTACACTTGGACACCAGGGTGTAGATGTATAGCTGATCACAGGCACAGGGTTGTGATATTTTTTAAGAAGGAACCCATGAAATACTGATGTATGAATGGAGTGCAGGTGAAGTTTTCATTTATACCATAAACAGCTAATTCAAACTACAGCCAATAGTTTCATCTGGACAAAAGCATATGGGAGAGTTACCTGCTCCTCTGAGGTCATTGAGAGCTTATTTCTCAGTCTCCCTCCACCTTCAGGGAGTGTTCTTGCTGTAAAAAGATACACAATGATTGCTTACATTCTCCCGAGTCCTTTTGTTAGGCCAGGTTAAAACAGAAGCTTGTCATCCTCAAATTTGTACGTTTCTTTACTATCCTTGAAGCACACAACATAAAATTTTGATGGTCATTAGAAACCAAGGCAGTAATGAACTGTTTTTTACACTTTTTATAAGAACAACAACAATGAAATAAAGTATTCTACAAAGCAAAAACAATCTACAGTGAATGCATATATCTAGCAATGCATACATCTAAATCTCTGAGGCAAATGGGGCAACATCACAAGCAGCCAACATCAATCTAAGAGCATTGTGTTGCTTTAAACGCTATTGAAAACTAAATGGCGGATAAAAGTGTCAAACAAGTCACTTACAGTGCCATCCTTCCTCTATAGCCATCTCCTTGCTAAGTGGACTCTGTGTCCACCGGATAATGTCTCAAGGGCTACCCCCTGCCTAGCCGTCTCCCGGCAACCAGTGACATGGCCAACACGGTTGTGTCCTCTGTGGGCAGCAGGGTGTGCCAATACCCCGGTGGAGGTCTGCAGCCTTGCTAATAATTAATCCCAGGCAGCTTCTATCCTACATAGGTCTGTCTGTCAGCAGGGAGCAGTTTTGTGGGGCAGCATGCTGAAACCAAGATTCCTTACTGTCTGCACTGGCCACCTCCTGCTCTGAAGGGCTTGGCTCTTCAAACCGGGTGAACAGCTTAATGTCTTTCTTCCATTCAAACAATCCTGGATGTGAGTACAGTTGCAGAAAATGTTTCAGCCAGACTCACAGTCATAAAGACACCTGTTCTCTTCTCAGCAAGTGTCTAATAATGTGTGTGCACGTGTGCTGCTACACATTGAAGGAAACCGTGCACTCAAAATATGAGATATCAGACTCTTTAAGAATACCGCTCATAAAGTGGTTTGACTTTTAAAGTGGAGCATCAGAAGATAATACTTAAGTTGATCTTTCCAGCAGCAAGCTGTCTCATTTCACTTTACTTACTTACCTACCATGTAACAGCACATTCAGACTGCCATTCACTGAGACAGCTCTGGATAAACATTTAGAGTGGCCTATCCAGAAGAGTGTGTGTGCACTGGCAGACATGCTGTGGGTGGAGGCTGTTTGGCTGATGCAGCAGAGTTGCCACTGCAGGAAAAGTGGGAAGGCCAAGCCTAATGGAAGCTGACACAGTGCTCAGCGAGCCAGCGCAACCAGCCGAGCGTTCGCTGACGGCTGGCTTGCATGGCAGGCAGTGGAGCAGCTCTGGGTCTCGCCCATGTCACTTCTGACTAGAGCTCAATCTGCCGGCCATCGCCCAGCCTGCTCTGGCCACCCCCCACCCCACCAAGAAAGATGGAAGGCATTCTGACAGCCCAAGCGTTTAATTAGCCCAGGGGAAGGTTAACAAGACATGAATGTTAATGCCCAGTAGACGATCTGATGCAGATGAATGGAAAGGAGTAGTTCTTCAGCAGCACTGAGGGGGCTCAGTTGGGCATGTTCATAGGATTTTGCCTGCTAATGCAGTAACTCATTTCTTTAAATATAACTAGGAAGCAGGAAACGTGATGCTCCTCACACAAGAGAATTAACAACTCTGTGAATGTTGTTCTTAATATCTATCATGGACATTTTTTTCTTACTTTCTTACTCATAACTGTTTTGATATAGAAAAACCAAATCAACACTCACCATTCCGCTTCCCTTTGGGCAGCACGGGCTGGTCCTCTCTGTTCAGAAGATAGAGATCATTATTGTTGCTGTGCTGATGACAGGAGAGCTTTAGAGTTGTAGTACCAAGTATCTGGGAACACAGGAGCGTACCTGGTAGCCTTCAGTTTGACCTTGCGTGGGGCAGATTCACAAGCCTTGACTGCATCTTCCAGAGTCATGCCCATAGTGCACTTCCCACAGATATAGAGGATCTTGTCTTTGGGCTGGATGCTGCCATCCTCACTGGCAGGGGAATTGGGCACCACTTCCATCACATAGATGCCCTGCCACCAGCTGCCAATGCCGCCTGTCAGCTTGATCCCTTCAGAACCAAAGCAGTGAGAAGGGAATGTAGGGGCAGTCCTCTCCACAATTCAGGGATTGACATAAAAGATGGATGGGTGCATAGCACCATAGTGTACATGTAGTGACAGTGACATGGTCACATTCATCATGTTGACACAGGAATTTACCACATTACTGAGGCTGCAGTAAAAACAGTACTTTTCTCAACAGATGCAAGCAAAGGTATATGCAATCTTTCAAATGTCTTAAGAACGGAATCCCTTTCCCTAGGTGCATTTCTTTTGTGACAGCAAGGTCAAATACCACATTAGCATTTACAGTGTTCCTACCTGAATGAGATTGTGAAAGAGTGTGAACTCACCTAACTGCCCGTTTGGCCGTTTGTAGAGCACAATGTCAGGGAGGCTGTCTGGAGTCGGTGGGGCTCGAAGGTTTTGCACAGCTCGGCCCAAGACCATCATGAGGCGCTTGGGTGATGAGCGCAGTATGGACAAGGCAAACTCCTCTGTAACATTGGTCACATTGTGACCGTTGACCTACAATAGAACGTGTTTAGAATTTGTACCTATACAAATTGGCCAAAAAAAGAACAAATAATGTAAAGAGACAAATGCCAAATTGATAAAATTCAACTCAGAGTTACTAAAACAAACAGCAAAAGTGAAAAAGGCAGAACAACAGCAACATGAAAAGGGAAACTAGTGTGCGATGACTTTTCATACCATAATGAGTCTGTCTCCTGGTCTTAATCTACCATCTGCTTTTGCAGGGCTATCCAGGATGTCCTGGACATAGTAGCAGCTGTCCAGTTTGCTGCGGGTGATAGTAAAGCCAAAACTGCCACTCCAGGACTTGCTTAGAGTTACAGTGAGCTCAAACTCCTTGGTTCTTCCCTGCATAACATAAGAAAACTCTGCACATGAGGCTTTATTTCTGTAGCAGCACACCAGCTTCATGGAGCTGTTCCATACACCCTCATTGCAACTAACTGGTACAGTATCATTGGTTGTGTTGTAACATCTCACCTTCCTGGAGTCTTCCTCATCCTGTTCCTCCTCTTGCTCTAGACCTGAACAGTTGTCCTCTTGTTTAGGATCTTGTACGATCTCAGTAGGCGCTGGGTGGGCATGCTGGTTATTGAGAGGCCCTGAACTGCAATTTGAGATGGTATCTGAGGTAGAGCTTATGGTTAGGTACTCCTCATCAGCCAGTATAGTTAGATTGTTTTGCACCAGGCAATGTGCCTTGATTTTCTTCTCCTTTCCAAAGCCACTGCAAGCACAGGACATCAGTCATTAGAATCAGATTTAGAGGGACTCTTTCAGTAATAACTTACTACCACCCTCTCAGCAATTGAGGAATGAAGTTCCAGATCAAGATATTACAACTAATCTATAATGCATTGTACCATCTCTAAGACTGAACTATGAAAACATTTTTGAACAATACTAATATCCAATCAGTTTTCGGCAGAATTCCAGCAGCCCATACCTCTCTGTGACTTGGACAAGGTTTTTTTGAAAGCAAGGCTCATCCTCATGATCATCCTCCTGCTTAGTTGTGGGGTCTACAAATACAGGCCCCTCTGGTGTTGATATTGCATCCTCCAGTGTCAGTAACCCTTCCTGGTCTCCAGAGTCACTACTGCAAGGAAATGATGGGCTGGGTTCCACCTGGGGTTCACTTTCTGCAATCGCTTTAACATCAGGGAAATAGGAAGTTTGGCCTGCGACACTGGCTCGACGTAGAACTCTCTCCTGGGCCTTCTGCAGCAGAATCTGGCTAAACTCACGTGTGACCTCACTCATGTGGATGTCCAGGGACTTGGATCTGACCTCTCTGGTGGGTAAAGGAGAGGGACTCTGCCAAAAGGCAGAAAATGCCATTTATTTTTGACAACCTAAAATTTAGTTTTTAGATGATGTAATACAAGAATCTTTCTCACTATTTGTAGTTCACCAAACACAGAGAAATTTGACAGCTAACACATGCTACATTTTTTCTTGACAGAACTTAGACTAAAGATGTAACTACACTGAAGCATCCTCTGTGCTCAGAGGAATTTTCTCTGAATACATCACACAAAGACTTGAAGTCTTCATTGTAATTTGATTAACGGTAATGGATAATGTGAATTTTGTGCAACACAACTGGCACACAAAAGATGAGCAGAAGTCAGAAAATAGTCAGTAAAAAGTATTAAAGTATCAGTTTCATACTAACAAATCATGACACGGAGTACAGTCAGGGCCACCAAGGAACCCTGTCCAGGAGACCTTACCAAAACCATCTCTGGAAGGTCACCTGGAGCTGGGCGACACACACACAACCTGACCTCAGATGGGGTGCTCTGCATCAGGTGGACAACTTTCTGTGAAGAAAAAACAATGCAGGTCAGGGCAGGGGCCAGTTTTTTTTATCATAATTGTTATCAATCTGTTCAGAAGAAGATGAAGAATTTTATGTTGAGCAAATTATTTACAAAATCCATTTTGACAATGAAAGTAAACACATTGGGAGCAATGATTCATTTTAAGAATTCCTTGAATCAGGATACATCTCCAGCAGAAACAAATCCTCATTTCAAAATTGAGACTTTGAGGAAACTGGAAGCCCTATTACCAGGTAAGAGAGGCCTTTGACTGACTGCCCATTTATAGCTAGGATGACATCCCCCTCCTGCAGCTCTCCATAGTGATGGGTGGGCTGCCCAGGAAAAATCCTCCCCACACGAACAACACTCCCGCAGTTCGGCAGCAGTCCTGCTGGACAGAGGAGGAAGCTGAACCCCAAGCTGCCCATGTGCTTCCTCAACGTCACCTCCAGAGTGTTGTCTGCAGGACATAGTAGGACACGGGGCTGAATTAGGGCACAGCCAGCCATAATTCAGCGAGAATCAGTGATTGTTCCTATACCATCATAAAAGCATTATAATGCTTTTCCTGTCAAATTTTATTGGCTTTAAAGATTATCTGAAGATTATCTAGATGATATAAAGGGTTTTTGGGCACTGAGTTTTTATTACTTAGACAAAACAATGTAAGAAAAGTGGTTTAGCAAATATAAAGCAATAGTTTAAATGTTCATCTCAATAGGCCAAATATGAGTAAGGATGCCTCAGTGCTATCTTGTCACTCTGTTTTTCCCAGGGGCAGTGCTCTGGTGTCCAGTTGCTGTCACATCCTGTTGAGATGCATCTCTCTTCTATACCATCTCGTCTTACCGTCTGACACAAAGCTGTAGTCCTTGGTCTTGACAGACAAGGGTGTTTCCATAGTAACAGCAAGATTGTGCTGTTGCATGGTGATGCTGTGGCCTGGGGGGGCAGAGGGGCTCTCTGGGCTTCTGGAGTCCCTCTCCAACAGCAGCTTCACCACCTAGAACAATGACCTGCTATTTCAGTGCCTGGCCATACAGCCCAGGAACAAGCAGTGAGGACACTGAATGTTGGAACTGTGGGCATTTCATGGAAGGTTTACAATTACAAATTGAAGGTTTGTTTAGAATTTCAAACATGACACAATTTACTGAGGTGATGTTACCTAATGAAAGTGTTACCAATAATGAGAAGAGGACTAAGATTCATCGGCGAACTGCTTGTCAATGTGACTGCAAACATGAATGGATGTTACCCTGTCTCATCCCTGAAATCGAATTAAATCTAATGAAATCTAATTATCACGAGTAAAAATACCAACAAATGCAAACATATGTTCTTTCTGCTGTGTGTCACTCTGCATAGCAGCACTGCTCCTCTCATGACTACCACAGCTCCGAGTGCAATACCTCCTGGCAACAAAAATCAGCCTGGTGCTGTCAAGCTGAGGGCTGCTCAGCTGGGAGGTACTGACCCGTAGAAAGCCCCTTGAGTATCGGCTAAGAACTGAGCAAGTCTTGGTGGACATCATGACAGATGTTGTTTTAAAAAGAATGGTCTTTGACAGCTGACACAAGCAGCCGATTAAAACGGTGGGGGTGGGATGCTCGCAATTGGGACTATCCCAGAGGAGTTCAGGTGAAGTCACTTCACTGTGTGGGTTCTAGGTGGGGCTGCACTGTTTTGTCGAATGAGCTTTGAAAACCTACCTCTCCTGTTCTCTTCAGGTGGTCCACGGCCTGCTTGTGTGTAGCACCCCGCAGGCTTGTGCCATCCACCTCCAGCAGCTTGTCACCTGCGGGAGAAGCCACTGTCCTGTCACAGTGCATCATGGCACCAGCTCTGCAGCTCATACCCTCGGAGAGGGCACCTCACAGGCAATGAAAGAAGAACACTGAAGAGCAGAGTTGAGATGTCATAGCAGTACCATACAGAGGGTGTATTACACAACGGCAATTCCTATTGGTAATGTTTCAAAGCAGTACTATAGATATATCAGTTACAAGATGTGGCATGGCCATACTAGTACTGGATACGGTACCTATTTGGATACACCCATCTTGTTCAGCAGCTCCTCCTGGGACCAGACTTTTGATGTAGATTGCACTGTTGCATACCCCAGTGTGGATGCCCCCCTGAAGACAATTATTATAAGAAACATATAGACATATTTTAAAAAGGGCAATACAATACAAATGTATGATCTCAGCAGCATGAACAAGAGGAAACGCTAAACAAATTGCATGTGACTGAGTTAGGCAGATGACGTTTGCATTGCCTCTTAGTGATCATATGTCCCTGACCCTGTTAAATCGTTCCCCACTGCCCCTCCCCTGCGAGACCACTGGGCTATCCCGAGGTCTCAGTGCTCCACCGTCTGGAAAATACCCATCATTGCTTAAGCAAATTAGACTCAAACACTCGTGGAAGATCTGGGATTAGAGAAAGGGCAGCTCACCTGACCCCTTCACTATGGGGAAGGGGGTGGTTGACTCACTCTAGCTGTTCACAGTACTGCTGCCACACACTCAGTATCAACAAGAGATGAGAGTTTATCTACAGACAGAGAACTTTATCCAGGTAATGACTCAAATGCTGTTTACATCTGAGTTTTGCATATCTGCTTGTTGTTAATGATACTACTACTACTTTTACAGTGAATCACGAAAACACATGCATTCACCCGCGTAAAGCTGAAAAGAAGATAACCATTAGTGATGACCACAGAACTGAATAACTTACACTGACACTGATTCCCAAGCTACCATTTTCCTTCTTCAGCTCCACAGCAAGAAGCTCTCCTTGTTTTTCACTGGAGAAGCTTTCCTAGATAAAACATGGGTGTTGCATCACAATCGTGGTATTACCGTCACTGCATAAGGAAATGTAATGCAAGCAGCAGGGACATGAAGGTGCATACCCGAGCATCCATGATGCAGACCATGGGTATGGGTTGTCTGTTCCCTAATTTGGGTGTCATGACAGTGGTCAGAACCTCCTCCAACTCCTTCAAAGCAGGCTGGTACTCGGCTGTGATGGTGTTCTGGGAATCGCAACTTCTCTCTAGCATGAGAGCCAAGTTGCTTTGAGCCAGGGAGGACTTACTCAAAATCTCTGGGTTCAACAGAGCAAGAGAAGAAAATAACTAAGATGCCAACCAATGTTCAGTAAGAGTTGAGACTGTAAGTTAATACTGCAAGAGAAGGCAAGAGAACATACGTTTTTGCTGAGACACAATGAGTTCCACCTCTTCAGGGCTGTTCTGCAGGATGCAGGCAGCAGTGCTAAAGGTTACACCCTCCAAGCTGGTCTTGTTGAGAGAGATGAGCCTTCCACCTTAGTGAGGCAGAGATACATGAAATAATGCAACCTAATTCAGACCTTGGAAACTACTGTGATATTCTTGAAGGTGGTGCTGTTGGTGCTCCAGGTCACCTGGTCTTATTCGGCCATCTCTGTCCGCTGGCCCATCTGGGACAACAGATGCAATGAAGATCCCAAGATCTAACTTCCCTGTGTTGTCTTCCCCCATAATGATAATGCCTGTAAATGAAAATGTAAGTAAGTTGGACATTTTCTGATACTGCAGCAATGCCAGGTGTTCAGCTCCATTTTTTAATTAACTTTTACCTCGACTTACCAAAGCCAAGTATGGGGTCCTTTTTTAGAGTCACACAAATGATTTCCCTCTCTGGAGCAGTTCTAGTAGGTGTGTCAACTGTGCAAGGCAGACAGAACAATCTCTGAATAAGACTAAAGTCATTTAATGAAAAACAGTGAAGAGAATAACTGCTGGTCTAAAGTTTTTTGAGATTCATATCCCAGTTTGAAGGTGAAAGCTAACTCATGAAACTAACAATGTGAAGATATTGACAGCTGAATTCTTTGTAATAATAAATGGAACAATAGTAAACAAGATACAGTTCTGAGATCACTTAAACCCAAACTTACCCCTGATGGAAGAGGAGGTGGAGAGAGCTTCAGAGTCCTGCTTCTGCAAGGAGATACTGGATTGCATTCTATTCATCTGGTCTGGAGTACTACATGAAACAGAACATTTCCATAAAGTGTCAGGATGACATTTACCCACCATCGTAACTGTTATTGTTTCATGGGTATTATAAGCATTGACTTATTAGTCAAAATAGAGTTAACAGCAGTATGTTTCATAATGGTAATTTGGATTTCTGAAACCAGGCCAACATCCTTCTCCTTGAACAAGACACATAAGCCAATGTGGTATCATGTTTAACCTGTGATCCTGAACAAAAACCCTTAGGTTGGTTGAGCAGGTAGTACCTCCAGCTCAAGCTTTGACCCTGTGGCACTGTCTGCCGGTGGCCCTGTGTTTCCATTTTGGCAGAGAGGTCATCACAAGACTTGCTGATAGAGCTGTTGGGTGTGACGCTCAGGCCAGGAGTATTGAGCACCATCTCTGAACACGAAAGCCTCTTCAGCTGGTTCTGCCATGTCCTGCTTGTGGTTACATGCTTTGCTATATTCTCTTCTGGAACAGAAAAGCTTTTTAATTGCTGTTCTCTATGCGGAGAGCCTTACACAGCACCCCCTTTATATGTATAGTGGCAATAATTTGGTAATTGTTAAATGACACTCCTCACCAAACACATCACGTATACACAATACATTATTTTCTTTCAGTTTTCAATTCTAATCTCTATACCTATAAAGCTCATTCTCTGTTTGTTCTTCATGCACATTTGGCACACAAGTAATTCTCAGCCTCAATTCAGGTTTTAACATAGTCAAGTTGATTCAACTCCAAAAGGTCACATACTATTTTGACAATTTTAAATTGTCTCTGAAATAAGGCTTGGAAAGATGCATGTATTCTAAACCTATACATCACACACAGGGCATAATGAAACATGATGTTGGTGCACTTTGACTCAGTATCACACTCAAAATATGACACACACACACACACACACGCGCGCGCGTGCGCGTGTGCGCGCGCACGTGTGGAGCATGTGTGCAAACATTTACCTCATGTATGAACTGCAGCCAGCTTAAGTGATAAATGAGAACTGCGAGGAACACATACAGGGCAGACAACAAGAACTCTTTCTTTCATTCACTTTCTGTCTCACATACATGCCGTGCTATACACATTAGTGATGTGTGCCAGGAGGCAGTTCCTAGCTAATTCGTCAAAAGGAGAACAAATGGGGGAGTTTGGCTGCTGAGGAACAACAGTGAACAGTTCTAACAGTACTTATGCACTAAATACAAGAAATTTAATGGTAAAAAAGTTTGGTAACTTTTTACTTCTCTACCTTTCTAATTTCTAACCAATCAACCTTGGAAAACTTGGCTATTAAACTATATTAGGTTTAAGCACGTTTGTGTACATTGATTATACTGTCCATGTAAAACAGGAATAACAGTTCATATGCAGTTGCTAGAAACCAAAACCTCAGATCATCAGTGATAAGCACAATCTGAGACCATTCTGCTGCACACCTGAGGCCAGACTGTGAGTCAACTGTCGTGAACCCATTTCATTGTGGAACTTGTGCTGTGCAGAGCAGAGGTTGAGAAGGTACTGGGCAATCTTGGAGCTCTCTGTCAGGAAGCAGTGCTTCTTTCCAGTGGTGCTGCTCTCCACAGTGAACTTCCGCCGCTGGGGAGGGTACACACAAGCAGGAACAGCACAGTTTTACACGTTTACACAAAGGTACAGTCACAAATAGACCATGGTACAACATCAAGCTAACACAAAAGCAGTCGCATTCATTCACAGTTCTATTCTCCAGGGCAGAACGAGGCACTTGGTATATGAGAAGTTGGTAGGAGATGGGACAGGATGCGCTTACTGTTGCAGAGATGCTCTCTGTCTCCCTCCAGAGCAGCCTCAGTGTTGCACTGCGAATGTTGTTCTTCATTTCATAGACAATGATCCCTTTGGCACATATTCCTAGAGCCACATCCCCCACAAGTGGATTCTTCTCCGCACGCGCCATCCGGTGGAACAGCACTCCATACTCCGGGAGTTGCTGGGTTAGCTGGAGATGGTAGGCACAATAGCAGCAAATCACCAGATAGAATGACACACAAACACAACCTACAAGCACAGAGAGAGAGTCTTAGGTAGAGAATGCCATACCTTTAAAAACTCTATCTCAGCTTCATCGGGAAGCATTTGAGCGTTACTGGCATGTAATCGTGGCATTTCTTCTCTTAACCAGGGTAAGGCCATCTTCTCCAGCAGTCTTCTACTGATGTACTGCTCAGGCTGGTAGTAATTCTTCCCATAAACCTTAAATAGGTCACACATACACTCTATTTCAGTAAACTGCACTTCTATCAATTCCAGAAATGTATTAATGTCACATTTGTCCAATATGTCAGAAAAGTTACAAATGTGCATATAATTGTTGTTACAACAGGCAGGCTTTAATTGTCTTCTTTTATACTTTGTTCTGTGTGAGCAGACTGTGCGCAACTAGTGATGGACAGGTATATGTCACCATACCTCTGGAATGTAATCCCCAAATTCAGCCTGCAGAGCAAGGGCCCCAAGAAGCAGACCAGTCTCCTCATTGCAGTGTAACCTGTCCTCCACAACATCTTTCCGCAGCTGCAAGTAGTACTGGTGGCGTGTAAGCCTGTGCCTGAGAAATCCCAGAATGGTTTCACACATACAAAAAGCAAACCCTGCCAGAAAACATTTATAGTTCTTTTTAGTGTCTTTTGAATGTCTCTTTTTCCACAGTGTAAACAGCAAAAATCGTTCAGAGGGAGGAAACACTGATTTTACTTACAAAATGAACCCTATGTCATCAACGAAAAACTTCACTCGGAGGAAGAGAGCAAAACTAGCAGAGGGTGTCTTCTTCCAGCAGTCTGGAGCCACTTTTGAGATTTTTGTCTCATGATCCAGAAAGAAAAACTCATCATCTAGCCATCGTCAAGGAAACAAGGAATTATAGCACTCATCAATAGGAGGCAATAATCGCTTTTTACAAACGAGTTATATACAAATATCTTTACAAATATGAATAATTAACTTTACAATAATTTAGATCTTAAAGAAGGTCTCTTGATAGAAACTGATTATTATGGTCACATTACCATCAATGAATGCAAGGCCAAAGTAGAAGTGTTCCACCAGGTTGGCATGGGCCACCACCATGTCGAAAACATCCCTGCCTCTGGAGCCCACGTCACACCTGACAAGGATGCACTGTCCGCTGGGCATGGTGACGCTCAGCTCTCGCTGTGAAGCCCCAAGCTTTCCTTTCTTGGACTTAGTTTGTTGGGTGATACAGGAGTGGGAGGGGAGCAGATTAAGTGCTATTCTTCTGGCTAGCAAACACAAGACCAATGGCCACGATCACAGTATACAGAAAGGTCAAGATTCATATTTACCACAATGGACCCAGGCAGCTCCAGCACAATCTGTGGCTCCTCCAGCATCCTGATGAACTCTGGTCCCAAACCCTGCAGGGGAGACATACGTACCGACTGGTGAATGGGAACCAAAGGATAAAGGGATGTACCAGGGAACATTTGAGTCCTCAGCAAGCTGCATCCCACTCTGCCCCTGGGAAAACATGTGACTGCAGTGGCGACCCAATGTGTGGCCTGCCCTGTGCCAGTGAGCAGGAGCTCTGGGTACTGGCAAGCTTGGTCTGTTACATAACCTTGCAGTGGTGACTGTGAACACACTGTTGCTCTTATTGTTGTGTATTCTTGTATTGAAACCCTTGTACAGACCAACTTGATTAAGTTATTCTTGCACTCATCCATTTACAGATGTTGTGTGGTGACATGAAATTCTAGCAGTACTACTCGCCCTGTTTTATCTACTACTATTACAACTAAAAAATACATATTACTTTTTGATCAGTGAATTACTAAGTTACAACGGCATAGGAGCACAAAAAAGAAACCAGTGGGAAAACTCACTAACTCTGAGAAAATTAACATGATTCAAGAGAAAGATAACTGCAAATAACTCTGGGTTACGAGAACCTTGAAGCTGAGCACACGACCTAGTGTATAGGCCTGAATTAGAGAGTTGTGGATGATGGTACCTTAGCCTTCTTCTGAGTGAGACTGAGAATAGACTCGCTGATTCCGACAGACGTGTTCAAAGGTTGGGGGTCAGCCTGGTGGGGGATGTCTAGATATGTGCCCCAGGTCACACAGCTGAAGTCACAGCCCCTGAGACTGAAGCCTCTTGGTATTCTGGCAGGAAAACAAGTGAGAAATAAGGGATTTTTGCTCAGAGGTGACTATGCTGTGACAGAAGAAACACTGGTTTAAAGAAGATTATCTCTTACTCTCAATTCCAGACTTGCATGCCAGCCACTGCCTAATGGGAATGAACTTGCTGGCAGATGGAGAAGGAGTAAGAAAGGGGAAACTACCTTTCTGATAACTACTCTTTGTGAGGGGGTGGAGGGAGGATGAGAGGTCTCTTTACCTCTCAGGGGTAGCCCTGTTTGAGGGGGAACCCTTGTTGGACTGGGACCATGCTGCCTGGCAAGACAAGACACCTGCAGAACCAATAGGCAAGACTCACCACTCAAGTCAAAACACTAAAGAGAACCATTATAGATAAATGAATGAATTTACAACCACGGTTAGATCAATGTTGCTTAAACTCCAAATATTTAAAAATGTGAATGTCTCACCAGTGTTATCCTTAAACTGCCCAGAAAGGATTAACCAGCCCCATGTTGCAAATATGAAGTAACTTGTCTGTTTTTTCTGGGTTATGTTATTGTTTTACAGTTTATGCATGATGCAGCCAAGAGCTCATCAGTTTCAGATCAGTGAGCACATTAGACCGTGGCTTTCTTCTATTCCCATGGTATAGCCATTTTTAGTTTATTTGTTCATTCAGCATATGCTCTTATCAAGAGTCACTTATAAGGCTGACAAAAAAGACATGATAGGTGTGTTGCTTAAGGGAGTAAAGGACTGGAGGAAAGCTTGTTATTGAGAGTGGGGTTGCAGGAAAGCTAAGGCAAAGAAAGAAACAATAAACTGAATTGTTTTGTCCATGATCTGAAGAGTAACAGTGGGGTTAAATAGTCCTGAGGACTGCTTTCTGGTTAAAAGGCGTAAATAAAAATGAGCTCCAGCATTGTATTTTGGATTTGAGTATGTATGCAATATTTTAATACTGAATTAGCATGTACTGAAGGTTATACTGCACCCCTGATGATATCATGTTGCACAGCAAAAATGATTTTTTTTATTGCACAGCACAAATGATTTTACAAGACAATGCATACAACTGCATTTAGTACATTTGTTGTGGTATAACTGGAACATTAAAGAAGAATAAATAATTAAGCAAAATAACACATTTCAAAGTCAAACTTGAGTTAGTAACAGTGAAAAACAACTAACCTTCCTTTGTTTCTGTGCCTGCGGTCAAGGTGGAACCTTCTCCTGATACGGCATTAGTCTCAGTGCACTCCGAATACTGTCCCTGACGTCCTGTGTGCCGCGAAAAGTCAAGAAAAGAATGGCAGTGGGTGGAAGGAAGGCCTTCAGGTCCATGATAGTGAAGACAAAGGTGGGCAAAGCTAAGCATACTGACATACCTTGGGGTTTGGTATAAGCATCCATGCTTATTCCTGATTACAGGTCAACAAGGATCTTAATCTTGTGTTGGGTTTAGGATAAACCCTTAATCCTATTGTGTGCTGAGTGCATTATACTTGTGCATATTTTGATCTGCAGTGCATATGCTTGGTTTAAATCGATAGATATAATCTGCACCTGGGATTCCAGCTGATACAGCATAACATGATTAATATCAGGGAATTACTAACATATTTATATATGTATAAATGCTAAAGCCCTGTGTCTTCAAAGTCCTATTTGTTGAAAAGAATAAGAAGCCACAGCCATAGGTTCATCCCACTCTATGAGTCCCCACTACATGGTGTCTTTGGAGAGCTGGTCCTGACCCACATACTTACCCCTCAGTGTTTCCACCCCTGTTATTATTTGATAATTTAACAGGCCCCTTTGTCCAAGATGACTTAGAAAGTTGGGTTTTGTGGAGTGCACTGCTTAGAGTTACTAACTCATTCTACAAGTGGGTGATTTTTAGTGGAGCAATTCAGGGTAAATACCTTGATCAAAGGGACTACAGTCGGAGGTGAGATTTAAACCTGGATGTGTCCATTCTAAGAAGATTCAATACAATTCAATTTATTTTTATAGAGCGTTTCTCACACAGCGAGCACTGAACACTTAGGATAACGGAACAGAAAACAGGTATAAAGTGAAGCTATAAATAAAAGGTTGAATATAATGAGAGCAGCTGTAAAGGGTACAAATCAGTAAGCCTGCCAGCAACTGAGGAGAGGAAAAAAAAAAGCTCCCCACCAGGAGGCAAGGGAAAAAAATAAACCTCTATGGGTCTGTTACCTCTAACCATTACTCACTGACCCAAGATCAGTACATACATATCATTACATCCTCACTCCTTACAAGTGTCCATTCTGTATGTCAACAGTCCAGCATTCCTCACTGCTGGTACATACCATGCAGCCTCTCCCTGATCACGCGACTCCGACTGCTCAGAATGACCACATCTTCAGTCAGTGTTGTGGGGTCCCCCTGGGTGACAGCAAAAAAAAAAAACAACACAGAGGAGCTGTAGCACTCATGCAGTGAGATGACATAGTCCAAAATTATTTTACCTTTATTTATTAACAGTATAAGTGGCCATACAAATATTTCTTCATACTGAGTACTGTGAAAAAAGACTTCCATTGAGATCGACTATGTTAGAAGAGTTTTGACTACTTTGGTCTACTTCCATGCTATATTTGGAATGCATCTGTGCCTGATCATTGATTTGTATGGATGCTTTGCTCACTCAATTATAATTCAGCTTTTGTAACTCTACACCTGCAGCCCTCCACCCCCCCTGCATTTGAATCCCAGTGGTATTGTGCGAGCCATCATTTAAGTAAGATAACAGCAGTGGTTTGCACAAAGAAAGCAAAGCAGACAGTTCAGTAGAGACATACAGGCATCTGGCTCATGTTGTGTTCTGCTTCAGTGGTGCTGTTGGGTATACAACGGAAGAGACCATGGAGGGCCATGGCCAGGTCACCTTCAGCGTGAGTACTGCTGCTGAACACACCTACATCTGTGCACAGGGCTGGGTCTTGACCACTGTCCCACTGGAACTCGGTCTGCACCACTGGGTCCCTCACACGAATTCAGTGGAAAGCACCCCAAATTCCAGCTTCAGCACCACATTTGGAAGCCCTTTGGCTTGCAAAGTTAAGCAAACGTGGCAACTGGCTTCCTAATACATTTATGTTTTCAGTGACTATTTCTGTACTTATTTACAAAAATGACTCAAAATTTTATCTTTAAGATTAACTGGCCTGCTGTTTATTTAATACATTGGCATCTTGTCAGCACAGTGTGTGTCTCCTCACTGTTGAGCAAGTTCATCTTCACTGTGTGTGGACTTTACAGTACAGTACAGTACAGTATAGTATAGCCAGTATCACTCTTTTCACACACTTTAAGCCCCTGTTACTGGTTTGCAAAGGAAAACAATGTTCCAAAATTATGCAAACTTTGCAATTTATTGTGTATTAAACAACAAACTTTAATAACATCAGTTCTCAGTGTTCTCATAAGCTGCTATTAATGTATTCATAATGCTTTCTTTTATGAGATTTCTATATCCCTATCTCAGGTTTTCAGAGTAAAAGGGATAACACTATCATATTTTCATGGCTTCTTAAACCAGGTGCTTTTAAAAGACATTATGACCTGTATCTCAGTCCTATTTCAGACAGACTCATTTCCTTTTACTGTGTTTTACAACTAAACTTTCCACCAAATTCCATTTTTATTTGCCTTGAGGTTGAAACTATACAATAAACCATTTTACAACCTCAGGTTATTGTGGAGCATGATCAAGTCATATGAATGTTTTAATAATGCCAATACAGTTGTGTTCAACTGTTTTATATGTTTTAAATTTAATTAACAATACAATAAAGATTAAGCCTCCTTGCAGTTGAACTGTTTCCCAGCTGACCAGCAGGGGGTCTCGTACCCCTGACATCAGCACACCTGCCTGCAAGGTGGTCATTAGTTTTACTATAACCAGAAACTGTTTGAAATGAAGGGAAATTATAGTATATACTGTAGATTAGTAGTCTGCTGGTTAAGGTACAGCTCAGTTAAGGTAATCTCAGCAAATAACACACTCGGCGGCTATGGGTTGGAAAGCGGAAAGAGCTGCATAGTGAGATTAGCATATTTACAATGTTTAATTATAAATCCTTGCAAATAATAGCAGATAAATTGTAATGAACTACATTCCAGAATCTTTAATTAATGTCCATCCATCCATTATTAGTAAGTACTTTTCTAGTGTGGAGATGTACTAAACAGGCACTTGGTATCTGAAATTTTGGTATTGGTCCTGTTTTCTGAGAAAAAAATAGATTCAGATGCGGAAGGATTCCTGTAGTCAACGTTTTGTTAGTCTGTTCAGTGTATGTTCTACCTGAGATGGTCAGCTTTTTTTGACCAAAAATGTAATGAGTGAATAAATGAGAAAGAACAACCATGAAAAAAAGCTTACAAAAAACTATGAAATTTGAAAACACTGTCAGTCAAGGCATGGCCTCCTTCCATTCACAGTGCAGAGCCCTAACAGAATTCTGGCTGTGAAACTTACAGAATGGCGAAAGATGTCCTCAGCCAGCTGTTTGACAACTTGGCTGGCAGGAGGAAGGGCAGCTGCTTTGTGGTGCTTCTCACATGCATCCAAAATGGCTGTTAGACTGACCCGTCTGTGGGCCATGTCCTCGCACATGCTCAGCAGGAGGCAGTTCAGATGGTCATTCAGCCGAACAGGCTGGAAGAACAAACACAATCACTAGGATGGAGGCCATGGAGGTGATGTGGTTCAAACAGAAGCTATGGCATCAAACACAACCATACCTGGTTCTGAGGAAGCTGATAGTCCACACACCAGTACAGAGTCATCCCCAATGAGTACACAATCACCTGAACACAAAAGCAGGTCCATGTCATTGAATTTTTTTAAAAGAGATTTGGTTTGAATCAAGATAAGACAAAAAATAAACTGGCAAACGAGGTTTCTGCCATAGTACCATGTAACTTCAAGAACAAAATTTCATTATAACTTGCATCAAACCGGTCGTTGGTCACTGAGTCTTTATTTATTAGTACATATTTGCTGTAGAAAGAATTTCTTATATCCAGATCAAATGATTTCCAGTGTTTGTGATCTTCTACCACTAGGTGGAGGTATTTTTTTCACTTGGGTAATTGGTTTATGTGTTTATGAAAGGTCTCTCGAGGTGCATGGGATTACTGTGTACTTCACAAAGTGGAAAAGTCATGTTACCAATAATAAAAATAAGGCATTAAGGCTGATGTAATCACTGTGTATTCTGCTCAGGGCAATTTAAATCCTCCTCCAGTTCTTCAGATACTGCATCACATGCAGTATGGACATTGCCGATAATTCACCTTTTCCATAGCCAGCCTGGTGGTGATGGAGCGGCCCTGGAGCATCTCAGGAGCCGTAAAGGAGGAGACCTCACTGGAGATCCCACAGCTCTTAAATGCAAGCTGGCCATTGGCAGACAGCAGGAGAGACCAGGGGCTGATTAAGGTGACGTTGCCAACATTTTGACCTGACAAACAAAGAGAGAGATCAGAGAAAATATTTGCAACTAGCCGTTCAGATTTTAATCAAACCTTCTGAGCTATGAGTGTACATCCAATAACTGTGTGTTTGCGGTTATACAGTAGGCTGAGAGTAAGAAGGCCCAAGATGAGATGTACCTACACGAAATCATCGATTATACAGGACATATGCTCTGCAAACAGAATTGCTGCTGTTACTGTGGGGCTTTCAGGTTCACCCCTGCTTTATTATCCTAGCCCTATCCCAAACAAATCTTTAAAACACATGTAAACTGATAAACAAAAAGCATGTACTTTTTATGCCATTTTTTAAATAAAAAATTACATTTTATGCATATTTTCAGGTTTACTGCATATTTCATCTCATTTTCCTTGCGATGACATTTTGCTTAAAAATGTACACATAAAAGTCAATTTTAACAGAAGTCATGCCATTCTAGTCAAAGTCAATTTAAAAGAAGAATCTGCTTATTTACCAACCCTATGCCAAGCCTTCCTCTTAATAAATTGTATTTAATAATACAATAATTATGTTGCTCACTAACATTTACCACTTTTCAGGGTTGTGACAATAATAAGTCAGCTTAAATCACTTGACTGGCTGTTTGCCAGTGGAAATCACAACCTATGAGCATGTCTCCGATTTGCATCATAGTTAAACTAAACAAAGAGCCTCACAAATCTACCAACTTTGTGATTTAATTACTTCCAGTTGTATTACTGTTGGACTGGTGATGTTACAGTCTGAGAAACTACTGTGCCAAAGAGCGCTAACTGAATTGCCACACTTTCTGGTGAAGGTCAAAAATACAAAAAATTCATGTAATTAGGGTTCCAGACGTATCAACAAGAGAAATTCAGCAGAAATTCAACTCTTTAGAAGCTAGTTGATCTGCATGACTTGATATTACTTTTCACTTTGCTCTTTTCAATTATACAAGGGCTCTTGCAGTCATATGCCACAGTCCTGTACAATGAAAAATCTCTACAGTGTCTTATATTAAATATATATTACACTTTTTTATAAAACTCACGTATCATTCAGTATAGCAGCATTTCTGTCTAATTATGAGGTTATTTTACTTCCATAAGAGGAGTTTAAGTCACTGCCTGCTATGTCTCTCTCTTGCTACAAAGCAGATTGAGGCAATGCTTCAAGCATAATAAAATCATATACTTCTTATTTCTATTTTCTGTCACAATGACAATATTGGCGAATCACAACCAGTAGATCCTAATGTAACGAAAATTTGAGTAACATTTTTTTCAGATACATTTTTCAATTTATTCATTTATTTAGACTAACATTTTCTTCACCATTCTGTTTTCTAATAATTTCTTCCTTTGCAAGGCAACAATGAACTGCAAAACACACTCAGAGTAGAAACAATGTAGGCGTCTCCATTGTCACAGCTCCAGTTTGGTGTTTCTCTATATTGGAGATGAACAGTCAACAACTTTAAGAGTGTTAGACTCTCATCACTGATGACTTACAGCCACAGCAGTGCCATACTGAGGTCCAGTTTAGAACTTATTAACTGTACCATGTGCATGTTTATGAAATGAACTGTTCAACACTCAGGATTCAGTTTGTGTTGGTTTTATCTTTGTATTCATTTTGATTCTGAATTATTTTAAATTAGTTTTGGCTGTTCTGTACCTTAAACATGATAAACTTAAAAGTGTTACAAGGTATTTTCATTTACTGTGGCAGTGTGTAAGATTTTTGCATAACCCTAGCCATAAATGAGTGAAGACATTAATTTTCTTGAGCTTTTCTTTGAAAGTGGATATTAATTTAGTTTGAAGCTAATAAAAAGGAATGTTACAGAACATGTTACATAACATTCTTTACAGAATGTAACAGAAATGTTACAATGCAATGATGTGACTCCTTTGATAAAGCGAACCAGCACGACTCAGCACTCCACAAGTCATTTTTGATAATGGATTGAATGGAAGTGTTACAGAGTATTTTTATTAATTATGGCTTTGTCTGAGATTTTTGACAGAACCTAATCTGTTAAGAAAAATTGGAGGAGTTAGGCTTTTACTGTTTCTGCTTTCACTGACTGCAACATGTTATGGAGTTGGAGTTATGAACAAACTGAGCTGTGAACAGACTTCCTGTCCAAACTGCATTAGTTGAGACAGAAACATTATTACTATTAACTCAGTTAGAGAATGCTTTTCTATAAAAGCCACTTTCAGTTTTAACCCATTGATACAGCAGTGTAATTTGTACAGAAGCAATTTAGTTTGTTTTTCCAATCGCATATATATACATATACGTATATGTGCACATATATATTTATTATCACACACACACACACACACACACACACACACACACACACACACTTAAAAATCCCCTTTATTTTGGCATTTTAATTTTAGGTAACCTGTTTTCAACCAGGAACCAGCTATTTTTTCACATAAGAAATTTCTAAAGGAATTCACATAATTAAGTCAGTTTTGTAGAGAATTGGTGTATACGGTGCAATCTAAATCCTGTGATAGTTTGCAGGAAAGTGGAGATTTGTGCTTGAGAAAACATAAAGCATCGTAATGTTTCAAGAAATGTTAGGATAAGTCTTAATGGCAGAGGTGCTTTTTTCTGGATTGTCTTCCCAAAATGCTAGCAAAGGTACAAAATAACGGACAGTAATAGCAAGTGACCTATTATGAATTCACAGTCAACTTTGATACAGCTGAATGTGTTTACCTTTGCTGGATAAGTCCACCAGTGACTCGGCACTCCCCATCAGGAGGGACCAAATCTCATCTTCCTCCAGGGGTCCACCCCTCATTTCCAGTACCTCTGCCAGGGTCACAAATGTGTTGCTCATCCTGTAAGATGTGGGCCAAGTACAAAAAAGGCCTTTCAATTTGCGACCCATGGTTTATCCCAGCTGATGTATTTTGTGTGTTTTCACACATGTTCACACTGCTGACTCTACACTGCACACTTTCCACGAACGGCTTCAAGCCCTTGATCCTCACTAATTTGCCTTCCCACAGAGATGACAGTGGAAAATATTATGGCAACAAAAAATGTAGCACTTTCAGTTTTTTAAAAGCTGATGAAAAATTTACACGTGTAATATTTTTCTGGAAAAGGTCTTGTTAAAGATGAAGAAAATTAAACAGCATGCACAGAGACAATCACAGAACACATAAAATACATGTGTAATATTTCTCATCATATTTATGTTGAAATGTGACACTAACAATAGGATTTGTAGGATCTAAATTAAAGGCTGTCCTTAATCAGATATCAATGATTTAAAAAACATAAAAAATTTGGCACATTTATAATATTTATTTCAAAACTTAAACCTTTTTATGAGCTGATCTGAAGGTGGTCCTTGGAAGACTCAATGGGCAAATATCAGAAACAATATCCTTCAAATATAGTAAAAAATACCATGATGCTCATTTACTAACATGGTATCGACTCAGTTGTCAGACAATACACACAATGTACGGAACAATCCTTCACTCTTCTATTTGCTATCGTTTTGTATGTATTTTATTAACTGTGATTAAAAAATTAATGTTAAAAAGTCAGACAAAAATAATTTAGTCCACAGCAAACTCTGTGCTGCAGTGTCCCAACCTACTAATTTCTGTGCACTGTAACAATGTTATAACTGTAATAATCCTCTTCAAGGAGGAGGAAACGTGTGCTGCTCTCAAGCAGCAGCCACAAGCTTGGCCTAGAGATATGTCTATGCAGAGACTGAGGTGTATTTTTATTTAGTTAGGGCCTAATCACTGGAAGCCATAGTGCCCTGTTATTTCTGTGCTGTCACAGAAGTTCCCATTAAGTCTTTCGGACGGGACCCCTAATAAGGGTAAATCACAGCTCAACAAAGCCGCCACACAAGCCCAGAACTACAGATTCATAAACAGGAAAAACTTTCTAATGCACAACATTCCTGTTAAATCTTGCAATATACCCCTTTTTTCCATATCCCCGCAGGTTTTGTGACATCTTGTGATTACAAGCAAACAATTTCTGAGTCACGTCCAAGATTAAGCTAGTGGCACAGGAGGATTTCCAGCTGACAGGAGTTTCAGCACACATCTTTCAATTGCCATCTAATCCAAATAGTAAATTCACCAGTTTACTGTTTACTTGACTTCTAAGTCTTTTTCTGAGGCTTGAGTTGTGTTCAGCTAAGCTGCCGGTAGGGAAGTACACAGTCCTCTGATCTATGACACTGTAAAAGAAATTCATACTTCTAGATAAGTTCCTTGCTTCTATACAGTATCAGAATTGTACAGAAATGAACTAGCTCCATATAAATCCTTTCCACAAAGCAATGTGCAAAAGTAAGACACAAATAAGCATCACTGACAGCATACAAATGCACATCAGAACACACAAACTGGCTGGATAATCGAGTCTTGTTGACCGACTGTAAATACAGAGAACTTGGAGTATTACTAAAAGATAGTCCTCTTTAACGTAACGTTGGAAATTAAATAAATGAACTGAACTCCACAGTTATATATATATATATATATTTCAATATTAAGACAACTATTTCTGGTTTAGAAGGTCACGGTGGAAATGTTTCCCCTGTGGTGCTTTACTTGTCTATAAAGTAGCGCAAAAGTTGGCGATACACAATAATCTATGCAATAAATCAACTGTAATTAATGATTTCAAATTTTATTAGAAGGATAAAAGTAATAATTAGTTTCAAACAAATAGTCCTGAAAAGATCAGCAAAGTGTTTACTTAATTGACACACGATGATGGAAAGAGAAAACAGCGGAAAAGAAATGTTACCTTGAGACATTCAGTTGGTGGTGGCGCTTTGCTCCCTGTAGTACCTTAAACGTCTCTACTGCGCAAAAACATCCCTTTCAGTCACCGCATGTTTATTATTGTTGTATATAATTATTGAGATTATTGTTGTTGTTGGGAGCTGTTGTTCTATTCCTGGTTAACAAGGTCCTGCATCCGGACAGATGACCTTTCAGCGAGCATCATTTCCATGTCTTGTGCTATCCGCTGTCATGTTCATTTTCCCCAGCGCCCATCTGCGCCGCCTCTGCGGCTCCCAACTTTTCTACATTGGCGCTATTTTTAGAGGAGCACAATAAGAACTCAATTGGATTACACGGCCAGTTTGACAGGTGCCAGGGCCCCCAGGCGAGCGCCGTTGGGGTTGCGTGAGATCAACGCACAAACCCGTGCGCCTAATCTGTGCGTCGCTCGCCGTACGCGGAGCTGCCGCCCAGGGTCTGGGTTCTTCTGCATTGACTGACAAACGCTACACCTGGCAGGTTCTTCCAAACTGACAGTAATCTGAACAAATGTGCCTCTGCTCTGTAACTAAACGTCTTTGGATTCATTCTGACATCTAGGATAAAAACCCTTATTTTGAGTATCACGTCAGGCCCTCGCCCTATAGAGATTCTGCATTAATTTGTAAAATCTGGCCATCCTCTGTGTGTGTGTGTGTGTGTGTGTGCGGTGGAACATTAACAATTTAGATCTGTCACTTTACACTCTGTGAGGTGAGTTAACGGTTCTCTTGGGGCTGAGGGGTGATTATACCGTATTTACACGAATATGTGACGGCACAGTGTCACAGGTGCACTTTGCAGTCCACGTCGTTTTTGCTCTTATCAAAGTCGAGTTTAAAGTCCAAAGACAGTTTTTATTAATGCAAAATACAAACAACAAACTCCCCAAAAAACACAGAATAATGCCTATATATTCCTTGCAGCAATCAAAGAAGCCAAACAGCATGTTTTTGCATGATAATGAGTGGCAATTTTTTTGGGATGATTTTTTTTTGTACTTTTTTCAAACTTTTACAGTGTATGTGTATTGTCAGAACAACTTTAACATGAATACTTATCTGCAAACAATTTCGAAATATAAACGCAAGGAAGCGATTCGAACCCTTTCGGGGTTTACTTTGTTTAATCTTTTTGGATAATAAGTATGAGCATTATAATGTATATCTCCTATGTTTCTAAAAATGTTATATGTACTCTTGTTTGTATTATATTTTGTAAATAAAAAAGCACTGCCAGATCTTCACACGTCAGAAAACAACGTACAGCAATCGACACCTAAGTGTGACGTAAGCGCAAGGCGACGTGACGTGGTACGCACGTGCCCCGCAGCGACTTGTGTGACGTAGAGCGCGCGCGTGTTCTGCGGCGAACACGGACGCGGAGGCGGAGGCGAGCGTGAGGCCTGCCAGTGTGGCGTGTGTGTGTGAACGCCGACAGCTTGGGCTCCGCGGCGCCACCGTGACACCAGCCGCTCTCAGCCTGTCTGCTCGTCTCGGCAAACGGTGGCACCTGAAGCCGCGAGCGGCAGCGGTGAGGAAGCTGGGCTGTTTTGAAGCGCCCGTGTTGTGTGCCTGTGGGGGAAGGGTGCGCGGGGTCAAGACGGGAACTGATTTTCTTATGGTTGTCTGAGCTTTCTTAACCGACACTGCTGTGCGGGTACCGGCCAGGGAGCTCCTGCAAACTGCCTGCGTACGAGTGTGTGTTTGGTCTGGTCTTTTAAGCGTGTTCCCGGTGTGTTGGAGGAGTCCGGCGAGCGGGGTCGCTTCCCCCAAGTTGTTTATTGTTAACTGGCGGTCGCGGCTCAGCTGTGTCCCCCCGCGTTTCCCTGCTGCTCCAGGACGTGGTGCGCGGTGCCGGGCTGTCAGGGCAGCAGCGCCGGGAATCGAGGTTCCAAACACACGGTAACCAGTTGTATGCCGCTGGTTAGCTGCGAACTAACCTGTAGTCACCGTTTGGCCGCTTGCTGTTCGGAACTCCGCTGTCAGTTATTGTCATCTTCTTAAGTCCTACAGTTGTCTCTAGTTTTGTGACAAATATCGTCGTACAGGTGCAAGGCTGTTTTGTTTACCAGTGATTTGTTGTTCAGATCAGAGCTTCTTACTACTGATGCGTTTCCAGAAATGTGCTGTTTTGGTACCTTTTGGTTTATTTAAGCTCGTTTGCTTAAATCGCCATGTGAGTGATTCCATTTCTGTACGATGATCTTTATTTTCTCCTTTGCCATGTTGTGCAGTAGAGACCTGCAGGAGATGCTGTGCACAGCTATACATCTGATGCTGACACTGATGTAGAAAACATGGCTACAATAGTGTACAATACTGCCCATTTTACCAAGTTTTTGGAATCTTATGTGCAGGGAATACATTTTTAGGGTTTTTCTGTGTTTCATATATGTGGGCAACCAGCAGGTGACAGTGGTTTGGCCATGTCCCCTTGTGATGTGAAGATTTGCTGTGAGAATCACAGTCCTCCTGTACTACTTTTGATGAATTATTCCCTGTATACTTAACATTATAAGTCACATCTGACAGAAGTGTTGGTTAAATATGACTCATAATTAATGGTGTAGCTAGAAACTTAAACTGCTTCTTGCTTACTCCGTAAATCTCATACTCTGCAAATTTGATAGAAATTATTCACACTGGCTGTTGCTGTGTGACATAATGTTCTGAGATTAAAAAGCAATGTTTAATTAAGCATTGTTTGCATGACTCTTAACAACCATTTTAGAAGGATGGTATTTATGTAATTTGTCCTTTTAACAAAGGTCTCTGCCACAGTGTTTATCGACTGTAATAACATGGTCCAGCGTTTGTTCCGTTGTTCATATTGTCTGTGAACTTGCTGGTCCTGATGCATTCTGAATATTTCTCCTGTCTGTGCCACAGATTAGCAGTTGTTATGGATTATTAATGCTGTCATATGTAATGTCTATAATTGGCTGCAGGTAAGGTTGCAGAAGTGAATTATGGTCTTGGTTATGTTTACATGAAGGAGTGAAATGGGAGCAAATTAGTTTATTCTCTGCAAGTTGCCCAAGTCTGTAGTTACATGTTCAAAACACCTTATTCATTCTTCATAAAAAAAAAATTGATGTACGTTTCAAACCACTATTTGGTATTAATATGTAAAGGAGAAAGAAAACCAGGAATGTAGTATAAACAAAGACTTTCAGCAGGCATTCCTTGCTCGAGTAATAGCAGCCACTACAGGCAGGTTTCAATACCCCCTCAGCCCCCTGGCAGTCTTGGCACCTTGAATGTGTTGCATCTTGGGTGCGAAACAGTCAGGGATCAGTAATGTGGATGATAACAGACGTTGGTCACATTTGATGACTCACCCTTTCTCTCAAATTTTTTTGTTTCTGTATAGAACTAAGACTTTTTCAAGGACCACCAAATGTCTTTCCAAGAGCAGTTACCAGATCTCTAATACGCCATAAATGAGACTATATTCAGTGTTTTGTTAGGGTTCTGAGTTAACTGCTGTTCTAAGCTTCATGTTTGATGGTAATATGTGGATACCTACGTGCCTGGTAGGCATGAAAGGAAAGTTTTACTGGCAGTGTTTGCAACAGCTGTTGCCACAGGGTAATTCCATACAGAGTGAAGGTGACCAGAGTGCCTACTGACATGCACTATCATGCCCACACTCTGTTGCAGACCTTTGTTTACTAGCTTTGTTACCCAATGACACGTTGTTGGGTGTAAGTATGTATGGCCATTAGTGAACCATGGAATGCCATGTATTTGCCACAATCTACCTTATTTCCTCTGTATTATAAGCAGCTATATTTTTGGCTGCACATGTAAGGTAATGAAGTGCAGCAGAAGGTTAACTTGACGGTCAATAGCTAACCCGGCCCATTGCAGTATCTGTACTCCGCTGTTGCAGTTCATTTGGCGTATAAAGAACTTGGAGGGAATGCAGTCCAAGTCTGTTACTTTCCTGTGTTGTGTAGATGAGTAAACATTTCTAAGTATCTCAATGTAGTGCATCTAGCACTGTAGTGATAATGAGAAAAATAAGAAATATATTCTTTGTAATGCTCCAAAGTGCACATATTTTCTGTCAGCCATGTAGGGTTCGTGTGTGCATCAGGTTCTTGGCTTACAGCAGTGGCTCTGTAGTGTGTTTTGCTCATCCACTAGTTTCACTTGGTTTGACTCCTTTTAATATTGTACTATAAGGGCTTATTTTGTGATGGCCAGCTATGTGAACTAGCTACCAGAGTAGTGGTTTTATTGTTTTGACTATAGAGGATGTCAGTACTCTTCTACCTTCCAGCAGAATTCTTGCCATCAGCAGGTCCAGGGAAGGTTGAGCTGTGTGAATGGATAAGTAAAGTTGTAAGCACATCCATATGTCCCGAAGGATGCTGTCTCCTAAAGAAATAAAAGATAATGCCTGCATTTGAGTGCGGAGCCTGAGGGATTCCTCTTAGTAGACATTTTTTGTGAAATAGGCATGTCTGTGAATGTGTTAAAATATATAGTGTATAAGTGTTTTTTTTCCCCCTCCTCCTCAGGCACTGAGAAAGAAGATTTGGTTTGAATGCTCAGAAGAAAACTTGCCACGATACAACAATGAATAAAAACAAGCGTGAAAAAGAATTCTACAGTTTAGATGTGGGAGATTCCACATTCACAGTGTTGAAGCGCTATCAGAACCTGCGACCTATTGGTTCAGGAGCCCAGGGAATTGTCTGGTAAGTTGCACAGCCTTTGTGAAAAACGTTGTACAGATATGGTGTTTAACTCCTAGCCTCTCAGAAATATTAGTCTGTCAGGTTACACAGCAGTGGGTCATATTTTACTTATCTTTTTTGTCATTGATGAAGTTGCTGAATTTAGTTGTTAAGAGCTGTCAGCAGTGTTAAAGGTGAGTTTGGGTTTGAATAATGCGGTAAAATTTGCAATCTGAAAACTTATCCAATGTCCCATTTTTCAGTTCAGCATATGACCACATCCTTGAACGAAATGTTGCGATTAAGAAGCTCAGTCGGCCTTTTCAGAACCAGACCCATGCCAAGCGGGCCTATCGGGAGCTGGTGCTCATGAAATGTGTCAACCACAAAAATGTGAGTCCCTGATGTCTTTTGTGCTTTGAGTTGGCAATTTAGAATTTTTGGAGCTCAAACCTGTGCGCGGTAAATAACACATTTCATGTTTTCACACCATAGCTCCTTGTGGGTGGGAATGTATAGTTACCTGATATTAATAATGTGGTATTTACCTACAGCAAGCTGTCCTGATATTGTATACTCAGCGTAGGTGTTAAATTCAGTATCCAACTTATTTGTTCCAGGTAACATGCTGAGATGTGCACATTACCATTTATAAACAGTTTGCCATTGCTCCCAGTGTGGTACTTGCCTTAACTGGTCCTATTAACACAAAATGTAGTATTTAAGTTCTAGTTCTAAATACTTCCAGAAATATTCTTGCAATGTTTTGTTTTTCTTATGTTATAAGGGAAAATCTGATTATTCAGACACCCCAGGGAACCACTTGTCTTATAACATTGTAAACAGGCTGACTGAAACAAAAACCAGAAAGGATAACATTCTGGAGTTACTATTATAGATTTATATATGTTTGGCCTGAAAACTAAACAATAATGAGTTGTGACAAAGGAGTAACATATTTATGATTATTTCTTTTACTTCCATAGATTATTGGGCTGTTAAATGTATTCACTCCACAAAAAACACTTGAAGAGTTTCAGGATGTGTAAGTATTCTGTCCAGCGTGTGGCACAGTATCTTTATGTTTAGGAAATATCTTTGTGATGTTTTGGGTAAATCCTTAGTGAGCACACATTTATTGATTTAACAGAGATTTGTTTTGGAACTATTTCTTTCAGTGTTTGTTGTACTTGCTAAGTTTTATTGATGCATTTAAAATGGAGATTGAACTAATGGTGATTAGGGAATAAGATAGGATGCCTTTAATCAATACATTTTTTAATACTGATTGATTTAAGAAAGCAAAATTTATGAAAGAAATCTTGAATGAAGTTGTTTCAGTTGCTCAGTGATTTGGCCATGTGACCCACTTGTTTGCTGTAGGACTATAGCAGTAATGTACTTTAGTATTGTACTATAGCAAAAGGATCCCCCTTTGCTTGACTGTTTCTTTTTTTCTTGGCTTTGTAGATACCTGGTCATGGAGCTGATGGATGCCAACCTCTGCCAGGTGATCCAGATGGAGCTGGACCACGAGCGGCTCTCTTACCTGCTTTACCAAATGCTGTGTGGAATTAAGCACCTGCACTCAGCTGGAATCATCCACAGGGTAGGTCAATATTCTGTTTGGTGGTGGAGGATGTGTGGGGTGTGGTGACAATTACAGAGGCTGCAGAGTGGGGGAATGGTCTGCATACTTCTCCCTCTTGTGAAAATCACTGTTATCATTGTATTGGTTGTATATTAAAATTGTGCTTACATTGAATGTATTATCACTTTATTTAAATTTCAGGATTTTGTTTTTAGGTATCTATATTTCTCCTCAGTTTGGAATTGCAAAAGATGGAGTTCACCACCAAATGTCCTTTAATAACGAATGGTCTTGAATGGCATGATAATGGGATGTTGGCATATGGATTGCTGAACTTTCGAGGACTTTAATAGAACCATTTGTCTTCCTCCACTCAGGACTTGAAGCCCAGTAACATCGTAGTGAAATCTGACTGTACCCTTAAGATCCTGGACTTTGGACTGGCTCGAACGGCAGCCACAGGACTGCTGATGACCCCTTATGTGGTGACGCGCTACTATCGGGCTCCCGAGGTCATCTTGGGGATGGGATACCAGGCCAATGGTCAGTGCTGAAACAGAAGCCTACATGTGCCCCTTGTTCCAGGAGGCAGATTGCCATAGGGTTGTCACCAGAAGTCTTTTTTTAATAAAGCTATTGGTAGCCATTGTTTATCTGTTGGAGTGAAGTACAAACATTACTTAAGTCTTGTCTGCTCCAGGTCATGTAATGCGCTTGTCTTGATCATTTCCTAACTTTTTCTGAAAAAAGTTTAATGCTCAGATTTAACAGCCTTTAACCAGATTATTGCTGCAAGTTTTTATGGGAGCAAACTGCTTTGCTGGGCACCACTGTGAAAAGCATTGCAGTAGCACACATGTGGGCAGTAGCACGCATGTGGAATAAGAGACAATGTTGAAGTGTGGCCGTGTTCCTGCTCACTAGATGCTTTGCTGTCTTCTCTCCTTCTTTCTGTGCTAAACTCGCTTAGTGGACATTTGGTCTGTGGGGTGCATTATGGCAGAAATGGTTCGGCACAAAATCCTTTTCCCTGGAAGGGACTGTATCCTTGTACTGCTGGCAGCAATTTGATGCTTTAAATTTTCAGTTTTGTCCAAAGTTCAGCATTCCAAAGTTTGGATTGTTTGCTTTTTTCGTCTCCTTTTTTTATGTTCTGTAGGGTGTGGTACGGCATATCAGGTGGTATTGGTAATGTGCAATCTTTGTGCTTTTAAAGAAGCTGGGTCTAAATTCAAAATTGGGGGAAATTCTTGTAATGTAAAATATATTTGCAAAATACACTGCCTAAATTTAAATGTCATACTTTTCTACTGGACTTAATCATTCCAGTCCTGCTGCCTCTAAAGTTAGAAAAAGCTGCCTATAGACACCCAGTGGATAGGCCTGTGATGTTTTCTGTGGCTGGACTGTGGTGCGTGTTGCATGTTTTCTTAATTTTTCCTAGTATCCATCCATCCAGTCATCTTGTGTATTTGCATCTTTCCATTTTGCTTGTTGGTGCTGCATGTTAATCTCATGTCATTTTTTCAGTTGATGTCTGGTCTATTGGCTGCATCATGGCAGAAATGGTCAGAGGTAGTGTGTTGTTTCCTGGCACTGATCGTATCCTTGTCCATACAGTGTTTGTCTGTGTCTTCTCTCCCCAGTCACGTTTTACCCCATTTTGATGGCTGGTGGTGTGTATGAGGTTTTTTTTTTTTGTTTGTTTCACCCCTCGCTACTAAGAAGGGTAATATAACAAAGTTTTCACACATCATCAGAGGTGTACAAAACCTGTTTGATTGTGTTCTTTGCATGTCAAGACAGAGGAGAAAAAAATCAGGTCTTATCAGGTGTACATGATACACATACACACTCATTAGCTGAGCCAAGACAGGGTGCTCCTTACATGCACACTGTTAGATATCGACCAGTGGAACAAAGTGATCGAGCAGCTGGGAACCCCATCGCAAGACTTCCTGATGAAGCTGAACCAGTCTGTGCGCACCTACGTGGAGAACAGGCCACGCTACGCTGGTTACAGTTTCGAGAAGCTCTTCCCTGATGTGCTCTTCCCCGCGGACTCGGACCACAGCAAGCTAAAGGGTGAGCGAGGTCTGGTAGCATGCTGGATTAAACTTGTTTAATTGCACATCACAAAAGCCTGATAAAATAAGGTACTATGCCCAGGCAATCCATGTTAGTTTTGTTTGTCAGTTTTGTGTGCATTTTATTAGAGCAGCTTTAATGTCTGCTGCTGTATAGTGGGCAGGGCTGATCCTTCCTGTGACTCGGTTTCAGCGAGTCAAGCCAGAGATCTGCTGTCCAAGATGCTAGTTATAGATGCATCCAAGCGCATCTCGGTGGATGAGGCCCTCCAACACCCCTACATCAATGTGTGGTATGACCCGACTGAAGTGGAGGCGGTAAGTGCTCTATAGGGTAAACTGTGGCCTACAAGCTGACATTAATCACTGAAGAAATGGTCCCAGAGCAGAAACTAAAGAAACATTAATAAACAATTTCATAAATTTGGTAATTTTTTGCATAAATCAATTGGTCCTAATGTTCCAAAGGTTTGCCATTATATTTTGATACCCTTGTTAGCATGACAGAAACTGGGTGGAAAGCTGCATGTATAACAGTCTCATAGTAGATTATCCAGCTTTGCTCTTGGGTGATCTGGTCCCCGATATATTGCAGTAAATAGGCTTGTTAGCGCTTGGATTTTTCTCACCCCTCGGTCTGCTCCCTTGCAGCCCCCGCCGTTAATCACAGACAAGCAGCTGGATGAGCGGGAGCATTCAGTGGAGGAGTGGAAAGGTAGTGTGACGTCCTACTGTATTACCTATTATGCATAACCTGAGGCTGGGGGAGCTGAGATGGCCGCTGCCTGTGTGTTGATGCATATTGCTGACGCCCTCCAAGTCCAGCCCAGTAAAGTCATCCACAGTAGTTATAGTTGCTACAGACATACATATGGATGTTTGCAGCAAATCTCAATTTAGAAAGATGAATACAATTCCCTGCTCAACGTATGAACATAATTGAATCAAAGGGCTGTTAGTAACTCGTTGCTAACCCAAATGTCACTTTTACCTATAAGTCACAATCAGTAAAAGCTGAATAATACAAATGTATAATTTGGGTTAGCTTGCTTTACTTTTGAGTTAGCTTTTAATTTTGGTCGGGGGGGCAAGTGCGTGCTGCCTTTACCCCACTACACAGTGAATTTAAAAAAATAGTTAATTGAAGAAAGTGCAGTTAAAAATAAACTTAGAAGTCTGTCTATGACAGTTTGTAACTTGACCCTGTGTAAATTGAGGAGCCAAGATTCTTATCCTTGTGTGGGATGTCAGACCAAATGTCAGACCACATGTTTGGATTCTGTTTGTGTACTATGTTTCCTGTTGATCTCATTTGCTATTACTTTCTTTCATTCTAGAGCTGATTTACAAGGAGGTCCTGGAGTGGGAAGAGAGAACAAAAAACGGGGTGATTCGAGGACAGCCGGCCTCTTTAGGTTAGCCAAAATGGTGGCTAGTGCCAGCTGCTGAAGCAGCATGATTGGGTTCTGTTGGGAGCCCATGACCAGTGATGTTTGAAGAAACGATTGCAGGGGGCATGAAATACTAAGTGTCTCCATCAAAGAAATACCCCCTGGTTATTTCACTTATAATACTGCTCTTTTGCTCTTTTGTGCAGGTACTTTTGTCTGAGATGTTGTCATAATGACATGGAATAGAAAATGTGTGAATCATATACAGTTCTACTACTTTCTCTAAATGTGGGATGTGATGTTAAACCTTTGGTAGCTCTAAACCTGGACCTGCTCTGTTTACTGTGACTGAGGAACAGAGGGAAGCCCCCATCTGCGCCTCTGTGTTTATCTGTGATGGAGCGGAAAGGCAATGGTTTATGTGAATAATGTAGCAGGATAACACCCCCCATGGGTCCGAACATGCAGCGCTTATTAATTGGACAAGCTCACTATGGGATTTGAGGGAGGAAAGTCAGGGGTGCTGGTGTTGAATGCTGCTAGGTAGGTTAATATTAGTTTTAAAGGTTTATTAAGGTTTCCTTGGAAACAGGTATATAAACCTTTATAGATAACACAGATAGAAAGTATTATTAATTTGTTATAAAATACTGCCAATTTGTTAGAGCCACTATAGTATATACAAATACTAGCTGGGTTACCTGGCCCTGTCTGTTAGAAAGTAGAAAGTTGAAAAGCAATAATGCATTATATAATCACCAAACTGTATTATCCTTAAAGTGGTTGCATTTTGCGCATAAGTATTGTTAGTGCTGTCAAATAGGTACAGAGAGCAAAGGGCATGCAGTGTGTGCATGTGAAGCGGTCTGTTTGTCCTCATCCTGGCGAATAAGATGGGAACTGCCTGGAAGCACACGTGACTAGGTTTTGTTTTGTATTTATCACTGTGCCAAATTTCAAGGCTGGCATGAAAAACAAAGCTGTGTATAAAGAATGGACAACAGATGGATGAACAGACAGATTGTACTAGTATTCATTGTTATTAATAGGGGTTTTATAAAATAAAAAATGCATTATAAGCATAGCTGTCATTTCAATCACATTCAAGACCAAGTATTTCTAAATTTTTGTCCAGATATTCTGTATTGCATTTTAAATAATGTGAAATTGATTCATGTTTTCTGAAGTTTTTAAATTAGTTTCTCTGTAGAGCAGTAGTAGTATGATCTAACTGCCTAGTGGAGGTGCTGCCAGGGCTGCTTTATAATGAGTGTTGCTGCCAGAAGCTCCCTCACAGCACAAAGCAAACCTCCTAACCATTTGTAAGGAGCATTGGAGGTTAGCAGGTGGGGCAGTTTCACCTGTGATGTAATGCTCTGCTTCTCATAGCACAGGTGCAGCCATGATGGACTCTCAGGACCCGTCGTCATCATCGTCCGTTAATGACATGTCCTCCATGTCTACTGACCCCACCATGGCTTCTGATACAGACAGCAGCCTGGAGACCTCAGCTGGGACCCTGGGCTGCTGCAGATGACCCCCTGACCTCTGAGATTCATGTTCCTGTCCTAACGCCCACAGTGAGGCGGTGTACAACCTTGACCAGTTTGTAGGACACGCAACAGCTTCTCTTCAGTTCTTTCTCCAAATGTGTGTGGTTTTATTATTTTCTTTTAAACTGTATATTATTTCAGCATATATTTTCCGGAAAGAGACTGGCAACGTGGGTCTGAAACACTATGGTATTTAATTTTAAATATACACAATAAGTACTACAAGTACTATACTTTCAAAGCTACAACAATAGCATTTTACAAACATATCACGGCAGAAATGTCGTTTATAAAGATTTTAATGGTAAATATATTTTTAAATATTTCTTTGTTTGACCCATTTTCACACTGAGATCGTTTTCAACCTCTGTTACTTTCATGTTTTTCCATGAAATGAGAAATAAGGGTCTTCCTGCAGCTACTTCCTGTCTTTCACAGAGTGGATTTTGTACAAAATGTACTAGTCTGCTCTGCATTTAAGATACTTGGTATAGGTTCCTGTATTTAACTTTCTTTGTACAAGTTTTCAATTCACAATGTAGCTTTTTTTTTTATAATGAAGTTGGCTTTAAGGGGTTTTAGAGATTCTTTAAGATAATGTGTTAAGGATAGTTGTAACAACTCTCCTGGTTTTTCATTGGTTTTCAGCTGTTTTCTGCAGTGGTTGGTTGGCTTTTTGTTTCCTTTCCTGCTACTGAATTTCCTGAAGTCAAGGCATGATGGGACACCATGGAAATCTGTCCGAGCGGAACCTCAGCTTACGAAGTGACTTTCTCAGTGTCCTACATTGTTGGTGAGGCAGTGAGGAAGGAAGAGACACGTTAATGGTGTTGCATTGTCTAGTAACAAGGAAATGTAGCACAGATCTGAACCCTGCAGGATTTCAACTACATGCTACACATGGCAATACTAAGAAATGTTGTTTGGAAGCTGAGCAAACTAGGTTTTTATAATTCTTATGCTCTTCTATTTGAGTAACGTGTCTTTTTTTTAACTGCATTTTGAGCTTGCAGTACTGTTTACATTGTTTTGAGCTTTATTGGTTCAGTTAAAAATGAAATCCAACTGGAATTATGGGGAGATAATGGAGGGGGCGGGATTCAGCCCCATTTCTTTCTAGGTCTGTTCTGCTGTCCATTGAACACAACACAGCTAATGAAACTGAAGCTAAGCTGTATGCAATAGTGGCGTCCTTTCACAGTTGCTGTTGTACTTGGAAAAGAAGTGCCTGCAGTTGTCACACATTCATTCCTGAAGAACTAGGTGGCTGGATTTTGTGAGACTTGTATGTGTGAAAAGCTTGTTTCCATCATATTCCATGGGGGGGTGTATATAACATCTTTTTTTTTTTTAATACATTTCATTGCTGTAACCTAAATTTGGGAAAGATGGTCTGTCAAAGGGGAAAAAATACACTAGACAGTTTTATCTTTTTTAAATTGATCATTTAAAAATGTTCTGATCTGAAGGGCAATTTGATCAAGGTAAAAATGATTTTTTTGTGGCAATGAAAGGTGGGCAGTCTGTTCCTACTAAATTGCAATGATGTTGATCTAAGTTTCTTGTTCTCTCCAGCCAACGTTTGTTGCAGTTTGGAGGGTTATTGCCTGAACGTTTGCAGTACCGTATGCTACGGTGTGGAAATGTACCAGTTTGCAGTGTATAGGAACGTGACAGGTGAAGGGAGACGGGAGAATGTGAGAAAAGCAGACGAGTTTTGGTCTTTAGGCTCATGTGACACAACAACCACATCGGGGTGTGACTGCCTGCATGAAAGCTTGTCAGAAGGGACATTTATGTTTTTGTCCTTTGTTTTTTGTTTTTAAGTGCTCTTACTTTCCCAGCTGATTTGAACCTTCTGCTGGTTCAGCTGAAGCAGTAGAGCAGGTTTTCTTATCCTTTATATCACTCAAGTTGTAAGACTGTCAGTAAAGTAGGCTTTGAACTACCTCACACTAAGTTACTGAGTCCCTGGACAGGCTCAGCTGCCCGCATTAGCAAGAAAAGCAAATGTGAAATGCATTATTTATTTATTTTGAAAGTGTATTGTTGTCAATATTAGGATACTTCTGGTATTGTATGTCTTATATACTTCACTTACAAGTATAAAAACTTAATTTTTTTTCCTTTTTCCCCATTCATGTGCAATACCCTCTGCAGATTGTGTGAGTAGCGAGTGCTTGATCTTGCCATGTAGATGTTTGTTTTTGAAAGTAGAAAAATGTTTGGTACTATCAACCCATGTTGTCTTTTTGTAAACTAAACCAATTTTCCATGACTGGATGTAGTCGTGGTTTTTTGCCATTCGCCCTCCTTCTCAGTGTCTGTGCCCAGGCTGGGCATCGGAGGTGGGGTGGATCTTGTGCGGCCGCTCTTCATGGACAGGGCCACACACAGAAAACACCCAAGAGTGTTATGGGTAGGTGTGCTGCCATGAGCAGCAGGTTGTGTAGAGACCACTGGTCCTGGGTCTTTTCCTCACAGAGTTTGAAAGAGCACAACTAGATGTATGCACTGGAATTTAATGCCAACCCTAAAACATGTTCTGCAAATAAACTGTTGAGTACAATTGTGTGTCATTGCAAAATCCCTCTTCTATTGAAAAATGACATTTGGTGTTTTATTATCCAGAATTCACACTGATCATTAAAGAATGTACAAATGTATGGAGAATAGAGTGTTTGCCCCAGATCATTTTTATTCAGTTTGACAGGGCTGTATGTATGATGCGGTTTTGCAGAGGTTTTGAATGTGTAGCAAGAAAAATATGATCAATGATAATATAAATACTGATTGATGGTTTGGTGTTTCTTATTTCCCAATAGTTATTTTTGCACCAAAATGAATAGTTTTATCCTAATACTGACAGTTTTCACAACCATGCCAGACAACTATGCACAGTCCATACAACCTTCAAAAATGATTGAATCGATTGATTAATCATTAAAATGAATACCTCTCTCAATTTGTAATCTTTTATCAAGTAGTTAAACTGAAAAACCATACATGAGCTCTAGAACTAAGGAAATTACTCTTAGTCATTTACTGTGGTTTGTTATGATTTCCTTAAGAATTTGTCAGAAGGATATGGATGAACCCATCATGGAATGCATAGATACTGCAGACCTTTCATCAGTTTATACAGTAGCCCTGCCATGAAAGCATGGGACTTCCAGATGTTCTGCCTGACTAGCTATGAATAATGGTGGTGTGTATTTCAGAGATACATGGTAGGATTAGTGACCTAACCTTACTAGCAGCTGCACATTTTAAATTGGGATAAACCTGATTTAAAGTTTGGAAAAATTTCAACATCACACCAAATACACTGAATGCAGCTTGTTTTTTGGCGACCAGCTGTTGGCAGTAAAACTCACTCGGACCGAGCAGAAACGGAACAGGACTGTGGGACCAGAGTTATTCAACTGCCTCTCGCACTGTTCACACTTCATGCTCAGTGTTCCTTGGTGTCACTGATCAACAATATGGGATGAGTCAGAGTGCAGTGAATCGAGCTTTGCATGTGGAAAGCGTATTTTTAATTATTTTACATAATTAATATGCTTGCCAATAATCATATTTATACAGTTTATTAATAAAATTATTTGTAATTTTAATTTAGCTTGAAAACAACAAAAATCAAAGATTTTTTATTTTGCGTTTTATTCAAGCTGTAGTCTTATTTTCATTTCATCTATTTCCAAGACTTGAAAATAACTAACAAATTATCAAGGAACTTCTGTTTTTTATTAAGGTATGATTATGCAAAGAGAATTTGAAGGCAAACCCTGGATGTGCTTATGGCAAACTGTCAAACAGGAGGTTGTGAATATTATTTTTTTCAATCGTTTTAAATGAGGTTAAACTGAAAAATAGTTTATGAAAAATTAAGATTTATACTGCAATGCAATGACATGTCCAGAGTTTACTCTGCCACGTGACCTATGGCTCTGGAATAAGCTCTGCATTTCCACATGTCTGCATTAGCACAAATGGTTATGGATAAAGAAAGGATGATGGTGTTTCTTCATTCATAAAGTCCTTTTTATTTATGGTCACTCTGAGATTTTTGCAGAACCTGGCATGTTAATTGGCAGATGGGCATGTGTATTATTCTGCTGTCTCTTGTGATGTAGTAAAAATGGCTTAATATACAAACTTATTGAGTTATGAAGAGACCTCTGGTCTCAGTCTTAAGGTGAGGACCCAGTGTACATTTTCAAAATGCTTTTGGTTTTATGTAACATCTAGTGTAAAATAAACAGTTAACTGATGGACATACATACAAATTGGTGCTGTACACTTGAAAAGCATCTGTATTGTAGTCAAGCAATGCTTTCTTGACCCATCTGATGACCCCAAAAAAGGCACAGTTGAGGTGACTCATTCAGTTGAGGTTGAAGTCATGTTGGCTGGAACCAACAGCAGTTTTTAATTTGAAATCTCTCATGCTTTGGTTCTCTTTGTGCGTATGTGATGGCTTCATGATAGTGACAACAATAACAGCCAATCCGACATGTATTTAAATTCTTTAACAAAGTCCTATATCATTAGGCGCAAACAGGGTATCATTGCTGTCACAAAACAGCAAGGAGAGGAATACTGTTATACTCATGATACATGAGTACAGTGTTAAAAAGTTTAATCCACCACAGTTCACCTGTGTCCTATCTTGGCAAGTGCTACATCTTGCCAGTTCCAGTGCTGAGTGTGAGGTCACCTAGCGTAGAGAAGAACTCCTCCATCTCCTTCTGCAGGAGGCGGTTGCGGGTCTCAGCATCCTCGTGGGCTCGCTCTGAGTTACGCAGCTTGATCTCCAGCATGCGGTGCTTCTTCCGCTCCTGGTCTAGCTCCTCCTGCAGATGCTCCACTTGGGCCTGTAGTGCAGCCACAGAGGACTCCAGCCTGTAAGCACAGCCCTCAGGTCATTAACCACAGAGAGGCTCCAGCCTGTACCCACCTCCATGCTTCTGCATCAGAGACATATTAATATGTCTAAATGTTTAGGACAATTTCCTGTATTATAATCATAATGTGCCATAGTGAGTATGGCTATTCTTTTCATCCACCTGCTTGTTTGTCTGTTTGGGTTTTATTTATATTATAAATGCCAGTGTATTAGGTGCACCTCCTACCTTCCCTCAAACTGTACATTCTTACAAGTGATATGTCACATAACTGATACATTTCAGCTAGACCAGCATTTCTAGCATCAGTTAGTGTTGAACTGTGTGTTGCTGTGGGAGAAAAAGGTGACCTTAGTGACTCTGAGCATCGCATGACAGTTGTTGCAAGGCATGCCGATTCTAGCATCTTCCAATTGACTGTTGTCCTGGGCTTTTCATGAATAACCATTTCAAATTTTTACAGAGAATGGTGTGAAAAGTAAAGAAGTACCAGTGATTAGGGATCCTGTGGAGAAAACCAACTTGTGGATCAGAGGGGTCAAAGCAGAATGGTGAGAATCATGCAAGCAGACAGACAGGACACAACCAGGCAGATCAAATCCCAATTCAACATTGGGGTGCAGAATATCCTCTCAGAATACACTGCTTATTGGGCTTTGTCTCTAATAGGCTACAACAACTGAAGGCCATGTAGGGTGCTGATTCTGTCAGTGAAGAACAAGAAAGCAGAAAAAAAGATATCTGGTCAGATGAATTCAGGTTCCTTTTGCATCATGTTGATGGAATGATCAGAATTTGGCACAAGCAACATGAGTTCATGAAGCGATTCTGTTTGGTGCCAACAGCACAGGCTGGTGGTGGCAGGGTGATTGTGAAGTGAATGTTTTCCTGGCACACATTAGGGGAAGAGCATCTGAATGGCACCATGTATCTTGACGTCATTGCTGACCAACTTCGTCCGGCTGCAGTTTATCCACACTTAGACACTTCCAGCAAGATCATGCACCATGTCATAAGGCTTGTATCATCACTGAATGGTTCCAGAAACATGACAGTGAGTTTTCATTGCTTGACTGGCCTGTACAGTCCAGCAATTGTAACCTGATTGAGCATCTTTAAGTCATGGAGGAAACAGCTGTTTGCATCAACTGTACAGCTATCCACACAGCATCTACACAACAGTCATTTCCACATGATAAAGCATTCCCATACAGTGCAGCCAGAATCTTGTAGAATCCAATACAGACAAATTTGTACTGTTCTAAAGGCCAAAGGAGGCACAAAACACTACTAGATAGGTGTACCTAATAAGCTAGCAACTCTATATATATGGTGTATGAACAATTCTTAAAGATCATTTCAATGAAGACTGAATTTGATCCTTAAGTGTTTTATAGAGATAAACTGTGAATTTGTAATGTTTTCAATGGGACTGTCTTGTAATACATACATCTTAAGTCATATAAAACGGAACAGAGAAAATAATTATTAAATAAAATGAATGTGATGCCTACTTCTTGGCCCTGGTTCCATAGGCCACTTTCTGTTGCCGCAGCTCCTCCTTCAGCTCCGTCACCCAGGTAGCAAGATCCTCGGCGCTGCCATTGCTATTGCAGATCCTGGCGACAGCCATGCAGTCGACCTCATTGCCGCTGGTACTGCTGGCACAGGGATCCAGAGCACTGTTGCTGACCCCAAATTCCAGGGGCTCCTCTCCATTCTGTTTATTAAGGGCCTCCTCCTTTCCATAGTTCAGGCTAGATGGCTTGGTATCACCAGACTCCTCTGCCGAGGTCTCTGGAGGCAAGGTGGACCAAGCCTTGCTGACCACACTGGGCACACTCAAGCTACAGGGGGACACATTATCATAGGTCGAAAGCCTGTTCTGCCCCCCTGGCCCGCTAGCCCCACCCACCCTCTCCCCAGATGATGTACGGCGATGGCTCCGCAGCGATGATAGCCCATTCATCCACCAGCTGCCAGTAGACATGCTGGGAATATCCACAGAAGAACCACCCATCTTGCCTGTGCCTTTGAAGGACTTCCAGCCAGGCAGGGATTTGGCCTGCTTGCTGGGACTGACAGCTGGCTCTGCCTTTTCCTGAGGTGTAAGCCTGGAGGACACACTGCCGATGGCATCCAGGCAGGGGGTGCTGCTGCACAAATCCCCAGAAGGTTGGATGCTCCCAGCTGTGGTGGAGCAGTCTTCCTCAGAGATCCACCCCACCATGCTGCGTTGGTTCTGGACATTGGTGTCCTGTATTCCATCAGCAGGATCTGCATCAGCCCCTTCATACAGCTGCTTGTGTTCGCTGATGAGCACTGTCATGAGGTGCTGCACTTGGGAGGTGCCTAGAAACAGGAATAAGGCTCAGTGCAGCCAAGCTCATGTACCACGCGTGGAAAATGATACAAATACAGTGTCTTGCAGAATGTATTGAGAACCTTGAAAAAAATCAAACATTTTACTAGATAACTAAAAGAGGCTTTAATGTTTCTGTCCATGTGATATTTTAAATCAAAGTAATAATGCAGCAACCTCTCGGTATCCAAACTCTCTATGTCAAAATTTTTACTGCTGTTGAAAATGACTACCCATATAACAGTATCTGAATGGAAACTTTTGCTATAATGATTTTTTTATCTGAAGCTTATCCATAATAAAAAAATCCATGTAAAAAATCTACAAATAAATACAGTACATTACTGTGCCGTGTACTGTAATAAAATAATGCTGCATTTATTTTAATAAAGTCTATTGTGCACTATTACAAATTTATCGAAAGTTAGACACGAGAGGGCACAGGTGTTATCAGCTGTTTCTGGCTGTTTTGCTTTGGACACATCCCATCCCAGTTTACTCCATCATCAAAAAATGGTTGAAGCATCATTCAATCCAGACACGACCTAGACCAGGCCATCCTTCCAAACTGAGCATTTGGGTGAGAAGGGAACTGGTAAGAGATGCTACTCTGAGGCCAACATCAGCTTTGAAAAAGTTGCAGAGTTCAACATCTGCAATGGAAGAAAATGAGCAGTCAACCATTGCCAGAATACTGCATAAAAGCAGCCTGTACGGCAGGGCGGCAAGATTTAAGTCATTGCTTAAAAAAACCACATCAAAGCTCGCCTAGAGTTTGCCACAAAGCCCCTGAGTGATCTGGCAAAAAAATGGTAAAAGATACTGTGGTCAGATGAAATAAAAGTCTAACTTTTTGTACTTTAAGCAAAGTGTTAAATTTGGCACTGAGCACACCCAGTCCATCAGCCAGGTAACACCAAAAAGATTTGGTGCTACAGTTGCTGCAAAAGGTGTTTGGACCAAATTCTGAGTTCAAGGATTTCAATACTTATACAAGTGGGATATTTCAGTTTTTTCTTCTTTAAAAATATTTTGTGATGTAAAGCTCATATTGACTTAAAAAGTCATTTTGAAATAAAATACCACATGGAGAGAAATATTAAAGCATTATCCACTAAAGTATGTGATTTTGTGGAGGACTTTAATAATTTAGCAAAGCAAAGTACATAAGTAGAGCAGTATCAGCCCATGGAAAGTATATGATGTGGTCCACCTTGGAAAAAAACACACCTTCCATAATTTTCACAGGATCCTCCATTTTAGGCCGAAGGATGTTGGGTCCAAACACTGTCGCAAGGTTCTGTACACTCATCTTATTCTCATTTGAATGGGACTGAACTTCATCAAGGAACCTATGCAGAGCAGTAAACTGTTTGAGAAAAGACTTGACTTGCGTGCAAGAAACGTAACTATTACCTGGGATCTTGATGCTAGACAAATTTTCCATCATAACCTCAAAAGTGTCATATCTGATATTGGGCATAATGAGGCATTAAGCTCACTGAACAAACCTTTGCAGTCTCTCTACCATCTACAATGAAAATATGAAAATATGTATGAAAATATGTATGAAAGTTAACATTAGTGCCCAAAATGTTAATGTTAGCTAAAATTGTTGGTAAAGTTTGTTATGGCTGTTCTCTATCTGTAGAGATCACTTAACAGCTGTGGTGGAAGTCACTTAGCAAAACCAGCTATGTGAAGATTTTATTTCAGCTAGCCACAGTCACACCTGAACTTTAAAATCACCCTGCAATTGTAAATAATATTTACTTTGAAATTCTTGAGTATGAATTAAGAAATGTAGAAGTAAGAAAAAAAAAATCACTTCAGTGCCAGAATTTCTTGATACACCTCCTCATAACTCTTTTTTACACATAGCAATGTATTTTATATATCATGTCAAGTAGTTCTTTTAAATATTCCATGTGACGCCTGATTAGAAGAACACATTTTTAAGGTAATACTTTGACAGCTGGATTTTAGAAACTAAACAACAGTAAAAATCGACCTGTATTGTTTAACTGATTATTATCTATTGTACCTACTGAAGGTTAGCAGCTTGTCCAGCGATCTTTTAATTTGCTTTTTAAAGCTTCTAATGACACTGCTGGAAAGTGAGATGGCAGGGAGAAGGTCAGAGAACGTACTTGAACAAAATAAAGTTGGAAAACATACTTGCAGATGTATTTCAACAGGTTAAAATTGGCCTGCGGAAGGGTCTTCACTTGTCTTGCCAGTTCCTGTGTTCCCTTGAAGGAAACATTTCAAAATGTTTTTCAGCAGGGTTCACTGATCCTTTGTGGTTGATCCATAATTTTAAACAGATGTGTATATACAATTTACATAAAAATTGTTTAAGGGAACTTGCTTTTTCACACCTTAATTCCAGTAAAGAGAGGGGACGCAGTATAGCAGCAGTCCAGATCATCTAGGTGACCCTGGCTAACCTAGGCTCTATTACACACTCCACAGCACTTGTGTCATACTTGTATGTTCGCCCTATCAGCTGCTTATGATAAATTCCTTGTACACTTATGTCCACATGTAGGAGGCAATTTGAGATACAACCGTCATATCCATGGTAGCCGTTTGATGTTGGGGTAAGAGATTGAGTTCTAGAGAACTCTATATTTCAGAATCACCCATCAGTCACAAATATCAGTTCATGGTTCATTAAGTTCCTTAACCTCTTAACTTATAGAGTAACTGTACTGAAATGCAATAGGGTCTTCCTGATCTTACAGTCTAAAAAAGACACACCAGGGTAAACGAACCCACATTCTGGTACAGGTTTTATTTTTACACCTCTAAGAGCCAACCAAAGCTAATATTAATGCATGTGTGCATGCCCAAGCCAGCATAGGATTTTATGTGCATAACAGTAGTCCATCTTGGCTTGAGTGTCGACATGACACAGGATCAACTTCAATGGATCAACTGACAGACTTATCAGTAACTCCTAAATCTTGAGTTTGATGGTGGGAGGGAATCAGTGGACATAGAGGAGTTTACACAGAAGCACTGAAAAGCACTCACTGTATCCTCATCTTTGGCCAGCAGCTGAGCACAGGTGAGGAAATCCTGGTACTTGTCAAAGGGTACAACAGGTTCTGGCAGCTCCCGTAGGTATAGCTTCAGTAGGGATGCCACCGTGTGGACATCTGTGTTGCTGTCAGCAGTAGCACAAGGTTCAATGTACTACCATTTCAAACACCAAGACACTGACAGGACCCTCATACAGCAAAGTCTGACAAAATAGAATTAAAATTATGTTTAAAATTTAGCTGCACTACTCTGCTCTTTATTAACCCTGGCAGTAATTCTGGATATATCTACAGGTTTTGCTGAGAACCTCATCTCAAGCTAGAAAGGCTTTATTTTGTCTCCCATGTGTGTTTTGACTTTAGATAAGTCATCCTTCACAACTGCCCTCAGACTACTATCTTATCACTCTCTGGAACTGGACATGCAGCTTGCATCAGTATATGTTGATTCCTTGATTTATGTATATTCACACAACACATTTTCATTAATGGATATGGTAATATATTCTGCTAATCTACATGGGTGAATATGGTAATATGTCCTGTTATTCTGCAGAAGTGAATATGGTAATATATAGTGATCTTCTACATGGGTTAATACAGTAAGGATGTTAGTTATCACTGACCCTGACAATACAGTTCAAAGGGTTTCATTTGTACAACAAAACTGTGTGTACACCTGATAGTTAAAAAAACAGTGTTTTACTTGTTTTGATTATGTCGCAGTGGCCAGTACTTTTAAACACTACTTTGGCCTTTTATGTTCACTGTAGCATTGGCCACTACAGTGAACACCAAGTGTTGTTTCTTATATAAATAAACTTTTTTCAGGGTGATAATGAAATTTGGGAAAATTTTCCGTTGTTTTTTGTGGACTTTTTTATGGAATTATAATTCTCCCCATAAGAAATAATTGAAGTAGTTGTCACATTGTCGCAGTTTAAATGTTTACAGACAATGTGGCCTTTTCAGGAACTATTTAGGTATGTAAATTGAGGGATGACTATTTTATTGGCTGTTTTTGGTTTTGAAATGATTATCTAAAGAGAAGTTGGTACAGTGGGTTGTGGTAGTAGACCAATTAAAATAAACACACTTGAAACAGGAATACAAGCGGAATGATAGAGCACAGTTCCTGGAGGTACCTGTCAAACAGGGGTTTGTCTCCACAGTCGAAGGCATCCTGCAGCTCCTTCACTAGGTTAGCCTGTCCTGGCAAACGGAACAACCCCTCCTCCCGCAGACCCTGGTCCTGGATGAAGTCCACACATTGCTCCACCAGCCTTGGGACTCGTCGTGGACCGAACCGTTGGTCATACTGCATCGTGTCCTCCAGCCTCTGTCCGAAGATGCCTGGACACACATAGGTTTGCAGAAATGAAGACAAGATTCTACGATTATTCATATTTGTAAAGACATTTCATTTTCACCCAAGAAGCTGGTAAAAGGCTTGTACTAGCAGCTATGACAAAATCACAATGCCTCATGTTACAAACATCTAAATTACACATTTTTAAGATGCATATTTCCATATTATAGTTCATACTTGATTTAGGGGACCTTGATTTTATGGATTTTGGATTTTACGGACCAACACCAAAATTTTACAGAAAAAATAATAGATATTAAAAAAAAATTATTTTTAAAGATAATATATGGGACATATAAAATATAACTAGTTATTACTTTTTGTCAAAAATAACTTGCAAAAAATAATTTTGTAGACAAGTTTGATACTGTCTGAAAAAAGAACAATTCAGTTGTCCCCACTGTTCCCCTCTAGTTCCCCTGTAGCGACATCCTGATAGAGTACCTTATTCACTGCTCTCTATGTATAATTCAGTGTGCTGTATGTATCCATATTTCAGTTACACTACTGACTTCATTTCATTTTATTAGGAACATTACATTAAATTATAAGCATTGCTGTAGTACATAGTGCAATACTACAGTAAAAAAAAACACTTAAAATAGGCTTTTAATTTTCCAGCCTTTCATCATATCTGGACATGTGCTCCTTCCATATAGTCCAGAAAATCAAAGATAGACTGCACTTATTTATGGTCTTTGCATCTTCTTGACATCTGTTGTTTAACATCTGTGAGGCCAGAAGATGACATATGTTGCAAACTCTTGACAGATGAATTGGGCAACCATTGGGACTGATTAGGAGGTAGTAGAAACTAGTATTTTTAAAAATTTTACTAGTTTTAGATTAATTTGATTTTTATTTTGTCTAAATTGAAAAAAATAATGTTTTACAGATTTTTTAAAAAATCTGAACCAAACAGAGAAAAAAAATCAATGGGATATCTGTATTACAAAGCTTTTTCTGTGAATCTGTAGAAAAACTGACTGTGTAGTTACAAACAAATAAAGTTGCAAAATGATTCCTTGTCTCAACTGTATGCATAAATTGTGAAGCCAGTATATTGTTGTTTGCTACGTGATGCCACTGCAGTTCCATCTCAGTGCCCCAGTTTCTATGATCTTTTGTGGTCAGTAGGAAGGGTGGTTAGTTGTGGTCAGGGATAACCTTTCATTTAAGGGATCTAGGTCTGTGATGCAGAGCCTCTTGCAACCCCTCAAGGCTACTCTTGTGCAAAATACAGGCTAGAGCATATGTGTTTTTACTATGACATGTTGCCCTTGTTTGGCCCTGTGTGGAAAACATTACAGGCCCTGCACATAAAAACAGCTTAAATACTTCCTGCACTTACAGCTCTGCTCCTGGTTGCTGTATGTGGGAGGGTTTCAGAAGACTACGTGTTCATACTGGGACTTGTGTTCTGGAAATTTTTACCTATTCCCCATGGATCCCCTACTGTACAAACATCCCTACAAACACCTGCCTATCAGAGCTCAGCTCAACATTATGTAAATTACTATGGCCAGTGCTGGAGTTAGTAGTCTCACAGTTTAGGAGCAATGTATGCTGTTTTATCCTCAAGCTGCAGCATTAAGCGATTCCCACTCATTCAGTGTTGATGAATTAGTGGGTGTGTGCATCTGTGTGACTGGCACTACCTCCTCCCACTGGGGCCCAGATAACACGACGGATGGCCTTCACCCACTCCTCCATGTCAGCATGGGAACTGGCCATCAGCAGCAGGGCTTCTTGGCCAAGGGCCCCTCGGTCCCAGTCTCCCGCCTTACCTGCAGCACACATAGGCATTCTGTAACCAGCTGGCTTAAAGCGGGATTCCTGCTTTTAAAGATGTATCCTATCATGCAGAGTTGTCTTTGTATTTAAAAAATTTAAAAAATAAAAAAAGATTAGGTTGGATACAGTGACATTATCAGAACCACTGTTTTTCCCTCAATGTATTACCAAGAGGCAACTTGGGAGCAGCAGGTGGCACAGTGGGTACAACTCCCACCTTGTACGCAAAGAACCCAGGTTAAATCCCACCTCCTACTGTAAATATCAAGAATACTGCAATGGACTGGAGCGCTGTCTGTCGTGTATACCCCCATCCTTCTGCCCAGTGACTCTGGAATAGGCTTCATACCACCATGATCCTGACCAGAACTAGTGATTAATAGAAATGGATGGATGAACAGCTGCACAAACCCAGGCTGCAGCCATCACAGAAATGTCTCGATCTGTTGGTACCACGGCTGTTTGGTCTGGGACAGCCTGTCCCGACATGTGCTCTTCCTCACTCTAGTTCTGGATGCAAACCTCCTCCCAAGAGGGCAGTTAAGCACTTGTTGTGTTTTTTTGTGAAGCTGTTGCATTAGTTAAGTGCCTAAAATCAATTGGCAGTGGATCTAAAGTCATCCTTGGCACCAAAGACCTTTTCTGCAGTACTTATTTTTACAGCATGGATCTGTTAAAGTGAAGAGAATTAAAAAGTGATCTTTTATTTCTATTGAGAAGGAAAAATCCATATTCTATCACATGTTCTTATTTGTTTCAACTACAATTTTCAGCCTATAAAGCACTCAAATAGTGAGAAAGCAGTGAGGCTCATATCAGTAAAAATATCACCTTTAAAATGATCTTGAGCAATGAATACTCATCTGTGGCCATAGAACTGAACATATGTCTATTGAACTAATTTACAAGTTATTGGACTATGCATGATGATGGGTTCTGCTATATTACACGTCATTGCATCTTGTCCACTTTGTCTGTTCCCCTATACATATAGCTGTTTAGGAAGATGGAGCACCTGTCAGACATTGATTTTTAATCCACAACAGCCATCTGATGCACATCTAGAACTTCCCAAAATGGCTTGAGACTATTTCTGAAATTGCGCTTTCACTATGATAGGAGCTGTATTCTGAGCTTCAAATACTGCTTTTTATCTTCAGATTTTAAAGGAAACACACACTTTCAGACACAGATGCTTGTAGTTCTCTACATGAATTATATATTTACAAAGTTGCTTAGAACCTTGACCATGGTTAAAAATGAGATGCAAAAAGAATATGCAAATAATGTCAAGCACTCAACTGCACATCATTTATAAAAAACTTGCCAGAAACTACTTCCTAACTGCCCATAAACATGACTGTGCTGCAAATCCCGAACAAATGCAAGAAGATAGAGGATCCATTTAGTTCATTATTCCCCTTCTGACCTAAATCCTAAATTGTCATTGACTTTTCTTCAGGGCCTCAGTGTTGTCTTGATGTAATGCAGTTAATTTGTTATTACAGATACACAGATGGATGAAGAAGAGCTGCTAATATAATGACTGAGCGTGAAGTCTAGCCAGGAGTGAAATCAATGCAATGTAAACTGATGTTGATATTCTGAAAGAAAGTTTAGTTTTTACAGCAGATTCCTACACAGTGCTTATATAAGCACAAATGTCTTATTTCAATTATATTAAGTAGAAATCTTGGTGTTTAAATGGCTTCACTGGCAAAGCCTTTTTCATTTGTTGAACCCTGTACATGTGCAAGAGCAACTGCAGACTCAGGGCTTTGCTAAAGCCAACTCTCATTTATCATTTCATCTGGAGTTGTATGGCCAGTCAGCACAGATATGCAGCTGAGACTGGCACTGCAGCCAGTATGACATCTGGGAGGTAATATGTGCTTGGCATAAGTGGTGTAGTGCCAGGACTACTAATATTGGCTACTTCTGTTCCAGCAGCTTATGACTTTTATCATTACATCAGACAATCACAAGTTTGAATGACTACACTCTAATTATTCCATCCATCCATCCATCCATCCATCCATCCATCCATCTTTTATCATTAACCACTTTAACCAGGACAGCGTTGTGGCGGTCTGGAGCCTATCGTGGAATCACTGGGTGCTAGGCTATAAAACCACACCCTGAATTGGGCTCCAGACCATCGTAATAATTAAATAATATTAATGCTTATTCATTTAGCTGATGCCTTTCTCCAAAGCAAATTACATGTGAGGTTTATATTATAAGCTTATAACCATTTACCTATTTAGGTGGGTAATGTTTACTGGAGCAATTCTGGGTAAGTAGCTAGTTCAAGGGTACTACAGTGGGAGTGGGGATTTGAACCTGGGTCTTTTGACTATAAGTGATGCAGTCTGCTTGCTCCTTATTTGAAGAAACCTGTTTCACTGGTGTCAAAAGAACAAAGATTATATAAGAGTATATAAAGAGTTCAGCTTAAGAGCTCATCTACCATTGAAGCAAGCATGGATGGTTATTCAAGACTTTGATGTTGAGCATCATCATATATTTGAATTAGAATCATTATAAGCTAAAGAATGAGCTCCCACAGCAGTGCACAGTTGAGTATATTTAATTTAGTATTAAATGTCTTGAGAATATTGTATTAATATTTTTGTGGCAATAGTCTTACTTGTCACTAGATGGCACGATTGCTGTAGCTTTACATCAGCATCATGCTGTAAATGAGAGGTTCTCTACAACTGGGCATGAATGTTGCTTTCCCAGGCCACGGAAAGACCACTTAGTTGATAAATATATAAACAACCTGAATATTTTTTGAGTAGCATAAAGAAATATATATTATTTATTTTATTGATTCATAAAATATAAAACATTTATTGATAAAAATAAATAAGTAATACCTATATTCAGTTCAGTGCTGCTACATGACCGGTGGAGTTTTGGATTCGCTGGATTAGTTTCATTAGCTATGGTATACAGATGTGGAGTGTACACAATATGCATGAGTAGTAACTCTCTTGTTTTGTCTCATCTTGTGCACGCTACATAAACAGAAGATGGTGTTCGGCAAACATCAGTGGATCGTTTTTTTGCTGGCTGCTCACTTAAAAGAAACAACGAAGGGAACACAACATCTGAAAATACTAAAAAAACTACTGAATAATAACTGACTACACTGGTTCATGAAAAAAATGTATACGTATGTTTACTTGTCTACAGCACAAAAAAGGTTCATAATCATTGCACTAAATGACCTCATGCATTATAAACGACCGCTAATGGAACAGTTTAGATAGAGTTTATAATTCATTTTTGTCATTCATCAGTTTCCTCACACAGGATGTTTTCTTGTTTTACTTGCTTGTCTGAGCAGTGAACAGATCAAAGTCCTTCAATAAGACAGCTACACCAGACATGTAAATGTATAAATCCAGCATGCCCAGAGTCCCCCAAACTTATTGTTAGACTACAATCAGTTAATGTCAGGCTCAGGTTTTCATGACTGCGCATGACTGCTGTGTGTTGAGGAAGCAGAAGTATCATTTCCCAAGTGACAAATTCATTAGTTGCATTTTCATTTCTCCAGTGGCAAAGGCCACAATATGCAAAAATTGAGCTCCATCTAAAGCAAAAAAGTGACAGCAGAGTTATAATCCCACTCCAACACTGGAAATAAGGCACATACTGTAGAAAACTACAGGCACATGTGTAGCATTTGGCAATCCTGATTCCTACAATAACGTGACTGTTTTTGCACATGGAATCATACTCAGATTCTATTGGGTTATTACTCTTGCTGTTCCCACACTCTTTCTCACCAGGCTCTTTCACAGCTGATAGCTAACATGATAGGAGGTTATAGGTTATTTTTATCTTTTTTTAAAAAGTTTCAACAGGAAACCAACTCTCATTTCTTCAAAACCCTTTTGAAGAAATTACAAGAGATGCAGGGTACTTAAGGGTTGCTTTGCTATGATAATTATGCAAGTTGTTTTCACTTGTTTTAATAAGTTCAAAATTTTACTTGTACATGTTTAACTCCCCACAAACAATCATTTCTTTACAGCCCTAGTACCCCCTTTCTGCCTGGCACCTTAGGATTAGGGTTACGGAAAGCAAGATTTTTAGATTTATAGCATTTTACTTATAATTTTATCCAATATTTAGATTTAAAAATGTATGCATCAGTGGGGAAAGATGCCAATTATATCATGGTGATTGTATTTATTTTTTTATTACATACTAGATACTACATGAATGAATAAAAACGGAATTACATAAAAATGAACTTTAAGATTAATGATGACAACTTTCAATATTTTAAAATAAACTTGAACATTTACAGTCAGGTTTAATTAATCATCTACTAACTGAGTTACCCCTTGCTGCTTAGGTCAAAAAGGTGTAGCAGTGGAAAGGCAAAAAATAATAACACATTATATAATCACCAAACTGTTTTACAATTAAAGTGGTTGTATTTAGTACCTAAGTAGGACAGGTGAACACCACAGATAGTGATGCACCAGTCATAGTGAAGTAAAAAGGAATAAAAAGGAAAAACAAGGTAAATATATATTGCCTAACCTTATTACATTAACATTACTAATTTGGTGCTGAACCCTGTGTATGTATACGTGTGTCATGTATAATTTCTTATTAATTTTTACATTTTCATTTGCTTACATGTAACAGCTACTGGGTGCTGTGATTGAACATGTGTGGAGCAAGAGGAACAGCGTCAAATAGAGACGCTTTGTGTGTGATGTTTCTTCATGCTGGGTATGACATCACTACTCCTGCTTCTCAAAACCTTGTCAGGGACTGAATTTTAAATGTTCAAAATAATGTGCAGCCTTTTTGGATTTTAAAGAACTTGACTAACCCAAAAACCTCATTTAGGGTGAGAAGTACCTCTGAGTCAGATTTCAAGTTTGGGGCTTGAAAAGCAAAGCTGTGCATAAAGAACAAACAAACAAAAGAAACTGAACTTTCTAGCTATAGTAAATAATTAAATAAAACGCTGCCTGTTTTTATTTATTCCAGTTATGACCCCATTGTGTTTGTCTCTATGTTTAATTTTAAATGTATTATCCTTTTGACCTATATATGTTGCAGTTATATTAGTACTTCAGAGGTCGATGAATTTGGTCCAGCTATAGAAATTCCCTTTTAAGCAAGTGTGTAGGTCTTATTTGACTGGCTAAGAAATGCAATGATCTGAATAGCTGTCCAGTCCTTCTCTGTACAGATTAACAGGGTTTCAGCCACTTTTCTGCATGAAAGGAAACTGCTAAGGATCTAGATATTATTCAGAACAGCTCACTCTAATTATCCCCTTAATAATATTCAGTAAAGGTATAGAATGGCTACATTTTGTTATCAATGATCATACTTTTCATTATCTTCCACACCATGAAAAACAATACTAGTGTCACTTTTGGTCTCTAAAGCTCCCTTGATAAACTTCTAGAACTGACAAAAAGATATGATCAAATTTAATGTGGAAAAGCTGCAAAAATAGAGAAAACCTAAAAGAGCCCATGTGCCTTATATAAAGCTGTAACTACTGGTGATCTTCATAACACAAACTCCTTCAGTGTTTAGTGAAGGAGGTCACTGACCCTTTTCAAAATAAACTGCATGGTTTTGAAGCAGCTCTCTACAGTAGATGAACATATCTAGCAAATTTTTGGCCTGTTGTGAACTTCATATTTTGAGATAGACAAGCCTTGAAGCTAAACTGAGTAAATACATTTCGAAACAGTATGTTTGATTCTTTATCTATCACACACCTGATAAAATGTATCATCTTATTGAAAACCAGAGAGAGCAGACTACCTTTATGGGCACATGTGCAGATTGTAAAATGATTACAGACATTGGAAAGGTTATAGTGTATGTTCACTACTGCTTATGTGTTCTGTATAGCTGTATTGTGTATGTTGTGCATGTAGTCAACAAATTGTTTTCTTACTAAAACACACCTTATACATAGTCATATCACGTGACAGACACCTCAGAGAATCTGTAACTGAACTCCATAACATCAGCCAGCCAACAAGAGGACAATGGTAATGTACTGTGCAGCTGAATCCATCTACTGATTTTGCTTCTCAGAAGAGCAAGTTGAGCTGTGAAGTATTTGCCTTTGTCTTTTCATTCTGGATTTTTAAAAAATCCCCCCACTAAGAGCAACGTACAAATGAGCCAGCAATGTGATTAGTTTCTTACACAAAAAACTTACAAGAATTCTATCGGTAATGACCAACCACCCTGTGAAACCTGTTGACAATGTAATACATTTGAAAAGCTGGTTCTGTTCTAACTTACAAAAGAAAAATAATGTTTAATCTCTGATTTCTGATCACTGAAATTTTCCTGCAAGGATGGTGTGCCTGTACAGTACTGTCTCTAGCTGTTTGCACACTGATCTTTGTGACAAACTGCATTATTTTGGTTACAGATTTTACTTCTTAATTCAAGATAATCATGATGTATGATCATTTCATATAATTTGTTCTTGTGTAACTGTTGAAGATCCAGTAGATGCTTAAATCCAAACTACTTTAGTGATTCTACTCCTTACCATAGACTCATTCTGTTGGTAAGCTGCACTAGAAAAAAGTTGCCTCTAGAGTGGAGTTCAGTACAATTAAAAAGTAAAGGACTGTACAAGGCTGCATGCTTTGTGCTCAGCCTCACCTGGAACAACTTCAAAAAGATGGCGGCCAGGTTCCTCGGGGTTAGCTGAGAGCTCAGTCACCTGACTGCCATGGAGGGGGATGCAGCCCTGTGAAGGGGAGGAGTGGTGAGGACAGAAGAAGCGGCCCTAATGCTTGTGTGACCATCTATCACAGATACAGGTTTACCTATCTGAGATCAGCTAAATTAAAATGAATAAAACAGCCAAGTTTGCAGTTTCAGGAGCTACAGAAAGTAGGGTGACTGAGTGATGATACACTAAACACATACAGTAAATTGTAACAGAAGACGTACGGTGTCAAGCATCACTTAAATACTGCAGAGTAATGAATGTGTTAAAGTGCTGCTGCTGTTCACTGTAAAATATGGTGAATAAAATCCAGAGCCACTTCAAGCTTGGACATGAGTCCCTTCTCTGCATGTCCAGCCTGAGTCTTCAATACACTTTAGTTTTTGGGTTACTTAAAGTCTGTGTGGCATCCTCTTGTACCTAAATGGTGTAGATTTCCCAGAAAGGCTTTACATTATTGTCCTGAGAAATCCTGAATCAGAGTGCCCTATATCAGCTGTGGGGCAACATCAGGGAGTTGAAAACAGATGTGCTAGGACACTGTTGGTCATTTGAGTGCAGCAGAGCAGATGTTTCACGAGGGTATGAGGTCATCTCTGCCATATTTGGCAAACAATTTGTCTTGTGGTGCTGCTGAATGTGGAGGAAGGCCCTCTCTCTCAGCATGACAGTACAGAGGTCTAAGGCCAACTAATTGCCATGCCCTTTTCTGCATGTCAGTCTATATCAAGGGGGAGCACAATTGGACATTTTTGAGTGTTGCATGTGTTGCATTTTGCCATTTCCTTAGCTGTCCGGGACAAGAGCAGATGTGGTGCATCTCAACATTATCAGCATCAGCTAACCAGTTCATTGTGGTAAGTGACAGCAACGAGGTCAAGGATGTGACAGCATTATTGATAAATCCCCTGCATTTTATTACTTGCCAGTTACCTTTTAATGCTAAGAGTTTTTGCTATTATTATTCCATCCATCTGAATTCAAATGGTTACCCTTTGTAGGTTGATCTATAAAGCCTTGAAGTGCATCTGAGAGTATAGAAAGTACCCAGTATTGTAGGTATAGGCAAATCTTCTTACTACACAGGCTGATTTTGGGTGAGGGTGAGGCGCTTTGGAGTTTATTGTAATCAGCTCATCCTGGAGCATCATAGATACTAGATTACTGGGAGGATGTTAGTGAGCTGTGTATATGCTCTCAAAGTTACTCAGTGAAGGTGTGGGTACTGGAAGACAAGAGAGGCTCACCTGTGGCTTGGTCTCCTCCTCATCCTTGTAGAAATAGAGCTGGTCAGCCCGCAGCACAAACCAGCGCAGCTGCCAGTTCTTCATGATGCTACGTTGCTTCTTCAGCCACCCAGCCTTGAGCACCCTCTCCTGGAGGCCTGGGGTGCAAGGCCGACCAGAGCGAGACAGCTCCCCCATCACCATGCTCTTGGACCTGGCTGCAGACAGACACATAGGTGCGGTTATGTACACATAAAAATGACAGTATATGAGCTCTGCCACTCGAGTCTTTGTTACCTTGGTGAAGCACACATCCTATATCACACATTCAACAGGTATGCATTGGGTGTTATCAGGGCCAACATCTTCTTAGCGCGTTCAGGATGGCTGCATACAAATTCGTTTTCAATGATCCTTCTATGTCATGGCTTTAAAACTTAAACCCGGCTTTCAGAGTACATTCATGTAATTTAGTAATTGTTTGTAACTTTTTTTACTTGTAACATAGGGTGGCACAGCGATTTTTCTGCTCTTCTTCACAGAGTTGTGCTCAGAATCCTGATTTCTGTGGCTACAGCACACACAGGTCATATGAGAACTAGATGAGTGTGTGAGGCCCAGCATATGGAACACACATTGTGATTAAGCCAACTAGACCATCCTGTGATAGAGAAACCCTTATTTACACAACACTGAGGCAAACACAACCGTGAACATTTTTAGGAACAGATTATCTGACTGTGTAATTTTGACAACAACGTTTTCGATGGGGCTCTGTGGCAGAGACAGCAGATGAATGAATCCTTTGCAGTATACGAAAATCAATGTTTTTTTCCCTGTTTGCTCTTAGTGCTGAAGGCAGAGAAAGTCCCTTGGCTTCTGCAGGCTGCTACTGTTTGCCGGCAGCTCCTTTATTGCAGAGTCATGACTGCCGCTTGTCTGGCTTGCCTGGGCTGTGTTGGTAATGGCCTCGCTCTTCTACCCAGGGAGCCCTTTTATTATCCCACATGTCCCTGCATACTGTCCACTGCAGAACCTGCACAATCTCATTACATCCCAGGCTGGGTTAATGGAGCCTTCATTAGAGTTAGTGCCTATCTCACAGCTCTGGGAGAAGGCAAACCACTCACTAGCCTTAACAGCAGTGGGTATGGGAGATGCAGGTCTCTGGGGGAAGTAATAAATGGTGCTCCTCCTTATTAGTCATAAAGCAGAGTGATCACAGCATGTCTGCTGGATGAGTGACAGAGCATGGAGCCTCCAGGACTCCAGTAACATGTTAATTCATTTATAGGGCACTCTGCTGGGACCACCGTGCTTACCAGGCACCAGGAGCCTGGCTTTGATGACCTAAGTCACATTTTATAAAACCATGTTTCAACAAAAGAAATGCTGTATGTCTTTATTTTCCATTTGCCTTGATGTATATTTTTGTCTAAATTAAAACGGAATTGGCATAAGATGTGTGGCTTCTCTGCTTACAGTGGTATGCACACCAACAAGTAATGCACTGCTTCCAGACACCACATCCACAGCACAAGTTCAGTATGAGCCCTTTTAAAGTTTAATGGGTTGAAAATTTTTCCACAAATCTTTCAACATATTTTTCTGTACCAAGTTTGTGACTCAGCAATTTACCCACTGAGTTGTATGCCAATACCCAGCACTGATTCCCTTTCCTATTCAGGCTCAGCATCTATGGCTCTGGATGTTAAATTAATAAGTGATGCTCCTCCAGGGAGTGTGGAGATGAGAGAGGTGAGGGAGGGATTCAAACTGTGATCACCCCTGGTGACATTGGGTTCATCACATCACCTCAACCATAGTCACTGTACAGAATAGCCAAGGAACATTCTGCATGTGAACAGTAAGAAGCATGCTAAGAAATTTTAGCTTTATTCTGGAATTTTCACATAACATTCCCTTTAAAACGCTTTAACTGGTAATCAGAGCTCCAGGAAAGATTGCAGTTGACCGTTGAGTTAATTTTCATCAAGAATACTGTGCTCACTGGTTCCTACTTCCTGCTGTCATAGTCACCTGATATGTAAANGAGGGGGATTCTGCATGTGAACAGTAAGAAGCATGCTAAGAAATTTTAGCTTTATTCTGGAATTTTCACATAACATTCCCTTTAAAACGCTTTAACTGGTAATCAGAGCTCCAGGAAAGATTGCAGTTGACCGTTGAGTTAATTTTCATCAAGAATACTGTGCTCACTGGTTCCTACTTCCTGCTGTCATAGTCACCTGATATGTAAATCTACGTAACTGGACTGTGTACAGTATAATAAAGGCTTTGGATTCTGATCCAGCATGTACTGAGGCTTTATGGTGCAGATTAGCAGAATATTAAGCAAAGCGAGGTCTAGGAAAAGGGAGTCTAAACTTCATGGAGGACATGCATCTGGAGCCCACAAAATTCAACCCCACAAACCTGGGTGCTACATTTCCTCTAAGGGTTGCCCAACAAAAGGATGCAAGACCAGCCTCTGCTCTCAGACACTCCCCGGTGTTGTGTTTCACAGAGAACAGGAAACTGACCACAAATAGCATCCATGACTACAGGGGCCTTATCGAAATGCTCAAACGAACGTAAACCTTGAGCTCATGTATCTGCACCGCACTCGTGTTTTTTTTCCATATACTGTTTTCACAGTTCTGCTGCTTTGTCACCAACTACAATAATAACTGCAAAAATAAAATTAGCAGGTACTGTAGTGGATTCAGCTGTTGCATTGAAATTAAAAGATTCGGCTTTACCTTTGAACAAGATGCTTAACCCTGACTTGCTCCAAAGAAATAAAAAAATTTGCAGGTGTATAAACTGGTAAATCATCAGATAAGTATTTAAGAAGGCTAAAAGAGTAAGTTGCCTTACACAATTTGTCAAGTAAATTAACAAATTTAAATACAAAATTAGAAAATTATTTGCTGAGCTTAAGCTTTTATTACAAGTGACTTATAGTGTTTGAAACATCTATACAGCTACTTACTTCCCTGAAGCCATTCAAGGTAAATACCATGGTGAATAGTACTAGAGTGACAGCAGGGTGCAGGGCTTCAGTGTTTGAAGTGATCTGAAGCCCATGCCTTCAAATGTTGCATCTGCTGAGCTATGCAGAAGGTACAAGAATCTTTTAAATATTATAAATGGAAATAAAAGAGATTTACATCTGGGAGTCTTTATGTAGCTATTGATTAAACATAAACTCACGAATCATGCAATGGCACCTTGATCAGAAATCACTTATTACAAAGCACAAAAAAATACATTCAGGTGTATAACTGCATGTGACTTTTCGTTGGAACTACGTCTCAGTTATTTCTCAGCTTCAGGAATCAAACAAAATAGCTGTTTGGCCTGAACTAGTAGGGATGTTGATTCCACAATCTACAAGCACTATACTAGGTATGTTACACTGAACACACTAAGGCATGATGCTCTTCCTCATTTTTATTGGTATAAATGCTGTTTTCCAATTGCTGCTGCATTGCTGCACACAGCTCAGGATGAACTTCCTGCATGTATACAGTGAACTAACAACACATTACAGCAAGGTGGGACTGCATTTCATCTGACAGCTGTGCAGGGAGCAGCAGCACACTACAGAGGTGGATAGATGGGGACTCCAGGGGAACCAAAGGTCCTGACACGAGGGATCTTGCTTACCTCTTCTCGTCTGCCGGATCTTGGGGCTCAGCATGGCTCCCTCTCAGCGACAACGCAGCCTCGCCCTACAGCACCACATCCCGTCCCGCTTTCCACTGGCCGCTCGGCCGTGTTTTTCCAGCCCCACTGGTTTGCACGGAGCAGGGCTGCGCAGACCACGCCCCTCTAACACATACACACACAGCGCACACATTCCACCCCCCGACACACAATGACTCCCGCCTGCTGCATTATTCATCCCCTACTACCAAACACACACCACTGTGAGCCAGACAGCACACTGGTGATCGACGTCAATAACTCACTGGAGCAGAAATGCCCTGTGTCCCCTGCACTCCTCCTTTTTCTTTTATCTTGCCTTGTGTGTATCTGTGTGTGTGTTTGACTTCCTCCCTGCTCCTTTTCACAGCAACATACTGCCTATACTCTCCTATCCTCTCCGACTGTGAGCACTGTAGTAGCCACTCTCTCAGGACCAGCTGCATCAATGGCCTAGAGAGGAAAACCCAGTTTGCAACTGACCTATTTTGGAAGCCATTCTGTCTATAAGACACCTAGTATTTTCAGAACAAGATATACAAGTTCATGTTCGACTACCGATTTGTATGCAGGACCTGTTTTCAGTACCACAACCAGTTTCAGTGGTTTTATCATCTGTGATTTTGGGAGCATCAGGGAATGCAGAAGGAAGCTCCTGTGCATCTGTCATGTGGGCAGGTGGTACATGTGTGGTACAGAGAAATCTCCTTCCTTAGGAGCCTCACCACGGTCCATCAAACTGTATCAGTGCAATAGCAGAGCACTAACTCACAGTAATCACTAGGAATAAAAAACTGGTTTTGGTTAGGCAATGTGGGTGCAGGAGATGTGGTACGTTACCTGACAGTCTCTGTTTTGTCCGTGACAGATTCATTGCACCAGCTGCTCTTTTCCCAGATGTGCTGTGGTGGAATGACAAAGGGTAGTAATGCACACCTTTGTGGCTCAGGTCTTCAGGATGCTGGTGAACCTGTAGCACTATCTCATGACCCTGAACAGGTGACCGCTCTGGAGCTGTCCATGGTTAGCCTGGATCTATTGTGAGAGCTGTCCCTCTTGCCTCTTGTTTCCAAAGGCAAAAGATGCCCAAAGAAGTAGAACATATCAGACATGAAGTAAATGGAGGAACTGAGCCTTTACATTGCAGAAGTGAAAACTGCAGATTTCTGCGTATAAACATACAGTGCGTTATGATTTTATTTTAAAATATTACTGAATGCTATACTTGACATTCATACCAAGCAAAATGCACCATTCAGAAAATGCAGATTTTTTTTTCCCTTTGGCAGATTGCTGTATACTGTAGAGGATATGCATTAAAATATAAACTCCACTCACAAATGTCATAAAAATCATGCCAACATTACTCTATGGTGCATTTGATAGGTATTTATAGATCTATGATTGTGTTCATACATCACCAGGTGCACACAGATTGGTGCTTTATGGCAGAATCTCTACTCTCCCCACCTCAGGAGCCATTACGTTTCATGTGGTGTGTAAAGACCATCTCCTCATGGCTGCTTCTTCAACAGAGCCCCCTAACAAACAGAGGCATTCAGCCAGGTTCACAACCAGGACATTGAAGCTGCAAATGTACTAATTGTGTTACTGGAAATTAGAGGGAAATGTGATTTAATTTCCTAATGGGAGTAATTTGATGGCAATGCTTGTTGTAAAGCCGCGGATCAAGGCTGGTCCCATTCACACACAGCCAACTCATGCCGGGGACATGATAGTGCAGTAGTCACTGCAATGTTAAGTGTGGCGAGTGACACCTACACAGCTCTTGTGTGTTCTTCTGACAACGATGGGGAAACTGTGATCAAGCACCAATCCAGGCAGGTTCCCTCCATTAGCTGCTCTAGGAGCGGTAGGAGCGCGAGCTGCCCGTTGTCCAAAACCGTACTGAATAGTATATGAGTGCAGTCCCACTTCTCCGCAACCCGTCCTGGTGTTAATTCTTGCTTGTTTCCGATGCCCTTCTATGCTGCATCTCAGACGGAGGGTCACCGTGGAGGTCCGGGTGAACACGGACTAGTTAGCACATGCGCATTTCACCTGGGTAGTTCAACTCTTTAAGATTGGTCGCTCGCTTTATAGAGAGTACGGTAATATAGTCGTACCAGTTCAGGTTGTTTATTAAACGGTATTAAACATGGGACTTCCATTATAAAATGCTTAAGTATATGTATCTGATTCAAAAATACTGTACAATAATCAATAATGATCTTTTTGTGTATATAAATAAAGAATATATGGTGGATGCTAGAGGTCCATATAAACGTAATGAAGATGAAGAGAAGTGCAGTTTATAGGATTCTGCGTAGTATGTCAAATAAAAAACGTACATTTTTAAGAAGTTTATTAACCGAAAGTTCCTAAGAAATGTCTGTAAAGTAGGTGTTCATAATTTCTTTTTTGAGCCACTGGAGGACACAGTGTCAACCGGGCTGTAGGTTTAGCCGCAACAGCGTCATTCCCATCATGCACCAGGCAACACATGGACGACAGGAAAGTCCCTTTTCGAAACTGAGTGGAAACGGAATTATGACATCTACCGAGAAAATATTCGATCACAAACTAAACTAAAGAGCTTTCATTTAAAAGTATACATCTAATATATAATACAAAGCGAAATTTAACCAAATGTAGAAAAGACAGATGATTCATGTGTATTTTGTGAGGCAGGGCAACAAACTGCTATAAATCTATTCTATGAGTATTTATCGTAAATTGCTCTGGACTGATATGGAAACTTTAATATATAAACATTTGAAGGTTACAGTATCACATTTCACAGATAAATATAATTTTCTCATATATAATATTAATCTAAAAACGTTCATCAAGATATGTGCACCTCAATAAACATATATATATATATAACTTTTGGTAAGCACCATATCCACAAACAAATGGTTAGATGCTAAACCCAGTATTACATTGTTAATAACTGAATTAGAGCAATATAGAGAAACTTTACCTCATGTCAAAAACAATAATGCAAGACACATTATTAAAATGTTTGACCTATATGGTTCCTTTACCATGTAACTGTAAACTCTGACATTTTTGTTTGGTCTGGTTCCTTTTTTGTTTGTTTTTTTATTTATTTGTATTTTGTCTTTTGTACACTTAAGAATTATAAACATAATTTCATACTGTGTTATACAATTAGATATACTATACCATGTTTGTTATTGCATTAAAATAAAAATTAAGATACCTAACATGACTTGGTACAACAGTACTCTGCGATATAAATGGGTAGTTCTCTGTAATACTTCTTTCATCGTTAGGTTCACAGATTACCATAAACATAAAAGTAGCAATACATTTTAAATCAAGACACTCAAAGTCCATTGCTTCCAGCTTAACTCCATGTACTCATAGTATTTATTTTGAAAATTTCACAACACCCTAGAAATAATTTTGTAGACAGCATAAAATACATTAAGAGCATGTAAAACACTCAGATCTTTATATTAATAAGAACACCCTTTTAAATACTTGTGAAATTCACTGACCATTTTTGGTGGGGGACATTCTTAGACATTCTGGACCTTTGACCTTGACCTCTGATTACAATATGAATCAACAGTAGATTTATACACGCTAGCAGTTCATAAAAACAGAAAAAAAAAAAATTCCAAATATAAACATATGAACTGGGCAAATATAACATCTTATCGACTTGACTGATCCCGATCAGTTATGTACGGTGTTTGAACCTTTACAACATTAAATTGATTGCTGCTGAAATAGATTACAAATTCATGGTGTTTTTTTTTCTTCTGAACGTTCAAGAGCTGCTTTCCTATGATGTGGGTTCAACAAGTGTACAGCAGAGATGCCATGTAGCATCACTGTCTTTTAAACATCTACAGATGAGGTACGCATCTGATCCCAGTTCAGCCTACCCTCCATCAGAAAGGAGATGATGGCACCCCATCGCTGCCTGGGGGGGCGCAGTGGGTATGGGGGATGCTTAAAGTAGGTGGTGGTGCCCATGGCAAGAGCCTGGAGCTGCTCCCTCAGCAACCAGCTCTCCCACAGGGCAGTGATGAGGTTCATAACAACCAAGGCAAGAACCCAGGCTTCAGTGCCCCAGGTGGCCTGGGGAGCACTACCCAGCTGATTGAACAGGTACTGCAGCGCCGTGAGGAGGAAAATTGCATGGGCGACCACCATAGCCAGCAGGAAGAACAGGAAGAGGCGCCGATTGTCCCTGCCCACGCAGCGGCCGATGAACAGACAGTGATGGTCATACTCTAACACACACACAGTACACAGCCGGCAGTGCTTGCAACCATCAGGCTGGAACATCTACAGCAAAAAAAAAAAAAAAACGTGTAAGGATCCATGACAATCCATCTATGTCCCACTACATAACTAAAAGTGGGCCAAGAGCCTCGAGAGTGTCAGATATATAACAGCTTGTTGGTGGTACTTCATTTTACTTTTGAATGGAACCCTTTTCTAACTTTATTCTACAATAACATCTGATGAACATCATACCCATCTATTCATGTATCCTTTCATTATTGTTAACCATTTTGTCGTGGTCAGGGATGTGGCAGCCTGGAGAATATCCTGGAATTACTTGGCACAAGGCTATAAAACTACATCTTGTACAGAATATCTGTCCATCTCAGGGTGAAGAGCGACATATACAGTCTTAACTCCTTGTCACCCGCATCCATGTAGCATACATTTTTAGCAAGACAGGAAGTTTGCGACTTAACAGGGAAATGCCTGGATGGTGCAAGCCAGAAAATCCACAATTTGCACAGCTGTATGCAGAGTTTTTATATACACACACATCAAGAACAACAACAACAACAACAACAACAAGACAAGGAAGGTGACTTTTGGAGGGAAAGCATAGTGAGAAATCTGTGTTGCTACACTATGTAGCAAGATGCAAGACTGGCGAGATAACAGGGTGCAAGATAACAGTGTAAGAGTGTAAATTGCAAAACTGTTATTTCATAGGTCAAAGCAATAAAAAGTAAAACCACCCTGCTAGATCAGTGGTTCTCAATGTTTTTTGAGCTGCAGACCGCAGCAAACACTTGTGACTGGTGGAGTCAGTAATTACCAAGTAGCTACAATACAATATATTTGCTATGCATTGGGTAGCACAATACATTTCAGTACGAGCAGGTGGCAGCTATATTCCAATCTCTTTGCCCACCCAAGTCACAGTACAGTGTATAATACCACAACTACGACTCAGATTTTTAAAAATCTTAATTTTTACAAATTTACAGTGTATAGCTTTAATAGCTTCATTGCCTTGAGAATTTATGCACACAACACGATCATTGGATATAGCGTCAGAGAAACATCCATCAGAAGAAATCTATACTTTATGTATGATGGATTTTCAATTCTTTTTGATTGAAAGTTTGTTTTTTTAATTGATTCTTTTATGTAAGAATCTTACAAAAACTGTCCACTGACATCTGCTGAAGACCACTCATATTTTGTGTATGTAAAGTACACAAGACAAGAAAAAAAACAAGCCAGTTACTACTAGCTTATATTGTGTATGTTCTGCATCTATGACCTGGAACTAATGAACCAATGAATGCAAAACTCCACCAATCAGGAAGTAGCACCTGAGTGAAGTGAATATAGGCATGTTATTCATTATTTTAATAATAAATTCAATGACTTAAATTTTTTTCTATGCTACCCACAAAAATATTTAAGCCATTTATTTATAGAGTGGCAGGCACTAAATAAAGTCAATAAAGTGATTTTTCTGCATCCTGGAAAAGCAAAGTTCTTGGCCCAGTACTGGTCTGTACTTCAGTTGCTGAGAACCTTTGCTCCTGACATCAGGCAAAAATGTTTTTTTTCCAGTGTGTTGCTACCAACTAACTCTTACCTCACATTCAATGCAGAACCTACTGAGACTTTCGTTGGCCTCCACAAGGTCAGCAATGCTGCAGAACCTATGGTCTGCGTCGGTCCTTCGCATGTGCCCAGGATTCTTGGTAAGAAGTCTCCAGAAGAGCCACAGAACCAAGGAGAAGTGGATGACAGACACATGGAGCAGTAAATCAGAATGTTGGATATGTGGAACTTCATTAAGGAACTTTAAGATTCACAATTTCACATGGTCTCACTTTAAAATGGCTCAAACCCAAAAAATGAAGGATATTGGGCAGGATCTTGATGTAAAAGCACATCAGTGAATGTAGTATCCCAGCTGCCAGGGTACCCAGGTAAACAGGATTAGGGAATCTGAAACCCAGTAAAACCAGACTGAACAACAGCAATGAATACACACCTTTATTTCATCTAAGCACCTTTAACATCGGTTATTTGCTAATTTAGCAAAGGGGATTCATATTTTTTAAAGCTACAAAAAACACTGTCATCCTGATCATTGACGTGCAGGCTAGTGGCTAGCACTAGTATCTAGGTGATCTGCCAGGCACTTTCCAATGATGGGGACTTACACTGAACCGTACACCATATAACTTGCCTTTGGTAGCTGCTCATTCTGTGATACTGGGTGAAGATGCACTTTGCTAGCCAGGGGAACAGCAGGACACACAGTATCCCTCCGTAGCCCCCCAGCAACACAGCTGTCAGGAAGATGGCGCCGCCACTGAGAGAGGGGAACAGGAGGGCCCAGTAGTACATGCCTGAGTAGTGGTACATTCCATAGGTCAGTGAATACAACAGCTCATCATTCAGTTTTTCACTGAAACTGACATCACAGAAGCTCCTAAATTCCTTAAGAAAACTTTCCTGCCCTCTAGTGCTGATAAGATGCTACTGCAAATTGTTCTCTAAATAACAGTGGACTTGGTTTAGTTTAATTCCAAGTAAAAAAAAATCCTATACATACAAAGTTTTACAAAACACTGAGGTGTTCAAAACTGTACATGCAAAAACCTTTCCAGTTCTATTTCAATTTCAAGTTACTTAGCACCATAGGTATCAGAACCTTCCAGTATTCTGTAGCAGTACTTAATGGTAAAATACAGACAACATTACCATGCGGCTCTTCAGGTCTGTGATCTGTTGGTACACTGATGAACTTCATAAACATCTGCCTTAACTGCTGATGCCTGCAAAGACATATACAGGAAAGGTGCACTGCACACACTGCTTGCCGAGGGTGCGAGCATGTTCGCTATTCCAGGCCAAACAGTGACACTCCTTGCTGCAATACCTGAAGGTGGCCCCCTGTTGACACAAGTCCAGGGGGGTGAGTCCATTATGGTTGCACATGTGTAAAGCTGACAGTCCACCCTGTCTCATCAGCAGCCAGCTCACTTCTACAGCTCCCCTCTCTGCAGCCACATGCAACGCCGTTGCCCCCTGATGGTCCGCAGCATCAGCTGAGCATCTCTGTAACCAAAACACATCACACAACTCAGTCTTATGTGAAGAAATTCCGTGTTTCTTCTGGTCAGACTGAATTATGGAGCAGAAGCTCTTTACAGTTACAGTAATATTGTACTTACATTATTCTTCAGCAAGTACTTCACCATATCCACATTTCCCGTGGAGGCTGCCAGGTGCAGTGGACCGATCAGGAAATTGTCAGTGTCAGAGAAGCTAAACATCTTGGTCTCTGACAGGTACTGTACAGCAACCCTGCAAAGGCAGTCAGAGAACAGCATAAGAAATGGATCACAAGGAACAACTGTACCGGGCAGGCTATGAACAGCTACTCACACACTTCCTCCAGAGACTGCATGCTGAAAGGCAGTTTTTCCCTGAAGGTCAGCAATGCGCAGGTTTGCTCCATGCTGAAGCATCTGATGCATAATGTAGACATTGCCCTGTCTGGGAGATGAGGAGAACATGGCTGCATAAAAGCGGACATTGCAGAACTGCTCCAGCTTCAGTTCACCTCTGCTTCACCAGCACTTCAACTCCCTGAGACACGAGACCCAACTATGACAGCAATGGGGTACAGGGATGGTAGTACACGCCTTGCCATATGGAGAACAGCTATGGGTGAAAGGTGTCATGAAGGCAGCCAGGTGACCACACGCACCTGCTGGCAAAATGAAAGGGAGTCTGTCCTGCCTGGCAGGGAGTGTTACAGTCAGCACCATGGCTCAGGAAGAGGTCCACCAGCAGCCTGTTGCCCTGGAGCGCGGCATAGTGAAGGGGGGTGAGCCCCCCCCAGCCTGCAAACAAACACAGACATTAAGCAAAATGGGGGCAGCAGGTGACATATTGCTTAGCACTACTGCCTCTGGACTTGGAAGTTACAAGTTCAAATCCAACCTCTTTTACAAAGGTGCTCACCATGAATTGCTCCAATAGAAATGGACCTGCTGTAAAATGTAACTGTACCCTACATTGGATAACAGTATGAATAAATGTAAAGTTTTCTGAAATCCAGACACCCTCCTCCAACAACACGTTAAGCAGCATCAAAGGGCTGGTGCTAACCATCGCTTCGGTTAGCTGCTCAAACACCTTTAGTTCCACTGAAGGCAGGGCAAGCACAGTAGCGGCATTCTTCACGCACCCAAGCCCAAGGGTTACACATTGTCCTTTATGGTTATTACATTTACAGCCATCGCACTGTACAACAGCTACTTGGGAATTACCGGCGGGAGCCTAAAATGCTAATGGGAATGAATGTGTTGATGCGGGAAGTGCAGCAGTTAGACTGACAGTTGCAACCAGTCTCTCTATCTCACACAAACACACACAGTATGTAAGCAGCATGCAGAGGGTGTGTACGCTGTGCACGAGGGTAGCCATCCTCACCTCTGCACGCGAGGACCAAGTGGTCCTCGCGGACAATCCGGGCGCACTGCTCCACGTCGCCTTTCTGTACAGCTTCCAACATGTCTGCGCCCAGCGGAAGCATGGGGGGCCTCGAGGAACAGAGATTAACGCAAAAAGATGTCCTTATGTCCATTCCATGTTGTCCCGCGTAGCGACTTCCAGTGTGTTACGGCACAAGTCCAGGACGTCGCAGCTTCTCGCGAACGGCTGCCAAGTTAGCAACACAATTCAATACTGAGATGTGGCCGGAGGATCTGTTTCAGCTAAACATGTTTTTAAAACATCTTCTTCGCAGTCATATGACAGTTATTTTCGCTGTTGACAGCTTAAAATCGTATCAAGTTAAAAAATTCTAAACGTACCTTTAATTAAAGTTTTTTAAAAAGTGTAAAAATCCACTCGGGAGCGACATTGGCAATTTCTAGCAACCCTGTTTGCAGCGCCGGGGGGGGGGGGGGGGGG